>OZ024740.1:171230606-171235606 GCA_964016885.1 Eledone cirrhosa | reverse complement strand
AGACATACCTTCCGAAACCCGGCCCGGCGTCACGCCACTACACTTTCGGGCCACATATGGGACCTCAAGGACAACAACATCACCTATGATCTCACTTGGAGATTACTGTCCAGAGCCAATTCTTACACGGGAGGACGCCGTCCGTGCAATTTATGCTCGGAGGAAACTTTACAAATGCTGTTTTCGACGGACCAACTCCTAAACAAGAAAGATGAACTGGTTACTGCATGTAAACATAGATTGCGTAGGACTTACCTCGCCCTCAAACCCCATAATGACCCGGGGGGGGCAGACTAGGGCTATAACACCCCAGTTGCTGATTTTGCAATAGGTAACCCCTGCTTGCCAAGGAAGACGTAAGATCTTCTTTGTATTCTTTTATCGCTTCCTTTATTTCCTTCCCCCCTCTCCCCTTTGTCCTTCTACCCCAGCTCTTCTCCTTTGTCGGCGTCTTTTCTCGCCCACCCGAGGCTGCCCTTTGGCCCCATGTAGCCTTAGTACCCCCACCCCCCTCCCCTAGTCTTTGATAGATTTGGCGGACTCCGCCCTTTATAGCAGTTGGCTTAGACCCCGGATACTTTCCCCCTTTTTCCGACCGCTCCCACTATTCTCTGTGCCCTCTATATTTCTTAGTGGCACATGCCTTATTTTTTCGTTTCAGTATTTCTTGCTTCGCTTTTCTTCTGGGCGGGGTGGATTCTGAATTTATTTCTCCGTATTCTACCTTTATTTCGTACGAACTTTCATGTAGCTTGTTTTAGATCTTTTAGAGTTAGCATTAGTATATATTTTTCTCGGGACTCAGAATTATTATCTCGTACAAGTTCACTTTGCTGCACTGGGTCGTTGCTGGCCCGGGATGGAAACCTTTATTGTTTATTTCGTGGTAGTCTCTTTAGTATTTTGGCCCCTTTTGTTGACCCGTCACCGTATCATTTACGTACTTATACCTCTTAAAAGGGTCCTTGCCTTATCCGTCCCACCTAGTTCTCTTACTTATTTCCTTATTTATTCATTTATTTATTTTTTTACTTCTTTCTTTCTTTCTTTATTTTATTCTCGCCTAACAATAGCCTGACACCTAGGTCGTAGAATTTAATTTACTTTACTTTTCTTTACACTTATTTGCCTTTCTTCACTCTCAGTATTTTTTTTTTTTTCTTTCCTATTTCTACCCCCCATTGTTCTACCTACCGTTCCGACTTCCTCCCCCTCCCCCTCCCCTGTATCTTCTTTGACCTCATGCCCAGCTGTAGCTGGCACTACCAACGCTTGATTGGGTCTACTCCACCCCCTCCCCTCTTTCTCCTACTGGCAGGTTTAGCCACCATCTCCCCTACTAATTTGCAACCACAGAATTACTACTGATTTTTGACAATCACTTTGACCATATATGGAATTACCCCTTGAGAAGATCGGCTATTTAAATACCAGGATAAATTTTCATTTAGTCCAGAATTAGCCGTCGAAACGGCTTGAGCTCAGCTGTCGGAGTCTTACTGGTTCCTATATATATATATATATATATATATATATATATATATATACATATATATATATATACATATATATATATATATACATATATATATATATACATATATATATACATATATATATATACATATATATATATACATATATATATATACATATATATATATACATATATATATATACATATATATATATATATATATACATATATATATACATATATATATATATATATATACATATATATATACAATTTTTTTTTCTCAGGCGGGTAAAATTCCCGAGATCCTTGCACAAGTTCTCTCCAGCGGTCTCTGTCCCTCATTATCGCTGCCATGTCCTGCGTCTCCAACAGACCAGTGTCTGTCCTTAGAGCATCAACATACGTTAATCTTGGTCTTCCTCTTCTAGTGTGTCCATGTACGGGCTCCTAAAGGAGCACTGAGTGCAATGTCAACTCTGGATATCGGTGAGCATGTCCAGCTAACCTCAGTCTCCTCTGTGTCACTTTTGAGCTGACCTTTGGGATGTATACACACACACATATATATATATATTAGAAACAAATTCAATATATGTTGGTATAACTATAATTTATAAACCTTGCTGGAAAAAAGAATTAACAAATGTGGAAAACATTCTTCAATATAGAAAATCACAAGAAGCTGTCTTTACATATTTCACACAAAATTGGCCATTCAGCAGTCCATGAAGAGAGATACAATAAAAAACTAATTATACAAATAAAATCTAGGGTTTTACTGCAGTAGTCTGTAGAATTTTTATAACGTGATCTAGTCGGTGGTATAAATAATTAATTAATATATATCTATGCACAACACTAGAAAATCTAAGATAACTTTAATGCAGGCATGACTGCAATTCATTGGTCTCGTGGAAATTCGAACAAATATCAAAAGCATTCTGTTTTTCTCTTTGATAAGTACGATTAGAATTTTGCTTTATCATTTTAGTAAGATACGAGCATATGAAATTAGATCCATATACAAATAACATCCTAGAAGGACGAAAGAGAAAGTAAGAAATAAAATAAAATAAATGAAAATATTCCTACATATGATCATCGGCAATATATTTGGATCCTCAGAAACACCAAAATGTATAAACAGCATCAAATTTAGGAAGGAACATCTATGAGGAAAATATACTGGTATTACGGTGACATACTAATAACTAATGAGAGCAATACAGTACAATGATGACATATGTTAGTTTAATACTCGACATAATGCGAAAAGTGCATCAACGTTTCGGACGTTAGTCGCTCATCGGAAGATAGACTGAGAGATAGAAGGAAAAATAGATAGACAGACGAGAGTAAGAAAAGAAAGGTTAAACATTTACACACACATACACATGCATCCATGCAGGCGCTCACACACACACGCACACATACTTCCTTCAACATCTTTTCACTGGCGTTCAAGGAGTGACAAGCAGTATTGAAGCTACTAGGAAATATCCAGGCTCTTTTGGTCAACATTATAGTCTTTCCCATACACCCCTTTATCCTGACAACAGCCACACCGAACTAGGTGAGGTTGTAATCACTTATATACTTGTGCTTTCACTAAGATAATTTATAACGTATATATATATATATATATATATATATATATATATATATATATATATATATATATATCGTTTGCATTTATCGTTGTGTGCTTGCCAATGTCCAACACACTATTGCGTCTGTTCTTGAAATTTATATTTGGTTAAATTCTAACCCTTTTAATAACTCCTGATGATACGCAAATGTTATTTGTATTATGATTAACTTATTATACCATTATAGAAACAGACGTAGTAATTAAAAAAATTAATTTAATTTGTTAACCTTGGTTTTCTTAATTTACAATTTGTATGCTCTGCAACCCTCACTGTCCTCAACAACATGATCTTTAACTTTCGAAGAGTATTTCGTTTATTTCGAATTCGTAATGTGCAGAAGACTTTTAGCCTGCATTGAGCTTTCTCGCCTTACCAAAAGTAATACTGGAATACTCCATTATAATAACTTATACCTACACACACACAACATATATATGCAAGAGATGTCAACATGAATGGACCTGTTATTTTTTATCTAAAGACGTTTTTTCCAATTCCAACCCGCCCGTCCCCTCAATCTATCTTATTTCTCATTCTTTTTTCTGATGAAAGACTAGCGTCCGAAACGTTAAGACCCTCTTCCGGCTATATCAAGCGTTAACCTAATATATCCCTTCATATACTGTACCGATTGTGTTGTTATTTCTGTTTAGCTTTTACACACACACACACACACACACACACACACACACACACACACACACACACACACACACACACACACACACACATATATATATATATATATATATATATATATAAAGGGGTTAAATATATACATACATACGTTTATACACGCATATATATATATATATATATATATATATAAGGAAAAGGGATATTCAATTTGTTGGTAATTCAACAAATATAAATGTTTATAACTGATTCAGAGCACTCGACAAGTTTTCTGGAGTACAATATTCAATGATATTAAATAAAGGGAAACTATATTTATAAAACCATATTTATTCTATTATATATATATTTCAAGGGTACCAAAACTTTGGTACGCTTTCATCAGATAAAATGTCAAAATTTTGTCAAAATTTATAAAACAAACTTTGTATTTTATCTGATGATAGCGTACCAAAGTTTTGGTACCCTTGAAATATATATAATAGAATAAATATGGTTTTGTAAATACAGTTTCCATTTATTTAATATCATTGAATATATATATATATGTATGATAAAATATTGTGTAAGTTTTTATAATATAGAAGAGATTTTATGCATTATATATATGCATAGAAACGGCAATGTAAGATCCAGCACTTTCTCCCTGTTATATAGCTTTCGAATCCAGTTTTTTTTTAATCTCAAATTGCTGTGAAATGTCTAATATGGTTAATAAAAGGTAAAAAAAAAATATATATATATGTATACGCACAAAATGATAGCACACATGTGTTTAAAAGTGTGTATGTATGTAAAAGTGTGTATGTATGTAAAAGTGTGCGTGTATGTATAAAAGTGTGCCTGTAAGCACATGATTACGTAATTTTTTTAAATATGTAAAGTACTTTATAGGTTATAGAAAAGAAGGGAGAAATGTAAGAGAAGAAAGCAAAAGCCAGTGAAAGGGGAGAGTAAAGGAAGGAGAACAACGAGGAGAAAAAGGAGAGGAAGAATAGGAAGAAGAAGGAAAAGAAGAAGACGAAAAAAAGAAGATGAGGCGGAGGAGGAGTATAATAATAATAATAATGGTTTCTACTTTTGGCACAAGGCCAGCAATTTGATGGGAAGAGGAAAGTCGATTAAATCAACACAATGCGTTACTGGTACTTCATTTTATGGAACCCGTAAAGATGAAAGGCAATAATGATGATGATGATGATGATGATGATGATGAGAAGAAAAAGAGGAAG
>OZ024740.1:171210606-171225606 GCA_964016885.1 Eledone cirrhosa | reverse complement strand
AGAAGAATAGTGCAGAAAGCACTGGCGCCATGGCGCAGCCTTGTTTTGAGCCATTTATCATATCAAAGGAATCCAACAATTCTCTATCAGATAAAACAGCATCTTTCATACTCCCATGGAAGGAGACTAAGCATCTTGTCAGGTATACCAAGCTTCTTGAAAACTTTCCAGAGCGCTTGTCGATTACAGTGTCAAGGTCTTGGTTAGATCTACAAACACCATCTACAGTCCCCGATTTCTCTCACGTACCTTCTCAATAACCTGACAAAGATAAAAGATTATGTCGATTGTGCCACGGCTTGAATGGAATCTATACCGCGATTCAGGATAAATATCATCGAAAATATATTTGATGATCCTATTGAATATCAGCTTGGCCAGGATTTTACCAGTAATTGACAGATGTGATATCCTACGATGGTTATCACATACACTCGTATTCCATTTGTTCTTGTAGAGATGTTTGATAGACGCGTCCTTGTAGTCATGATGAACACGATCGGCCCTCCAAATTGTTTTGAAAAGCTCATGCAGTTTTCTGATCAGCTTTTGTAGATCATACTTATAAATCTTTGGCGAAATAGCATCCTTGTCAGGTGCCTTATCACAAGGAATTTCCCTGATGGAGTCCTTCACTTTCTGCAGTGTTGGCACAATAGCCATTTCGGGTATTTCAGGATGTAGGGAAATGGACGCCATGACGTCATTATCAATGACAGGGGTGGAGTTCAAAGTGCTGTTTCCCTCTTTTCAAAATGTCCGGCTGATCTGTCAGAAGTGTCTGCTCACCACTCTGAGACACCACTCTCTTGAGGACCATACACCTTCCTCAGACCATCATAGAAGGCCTTAGAGTCCTTCTTATCTGCAATTTGTTGGAGTTCAGTAGCTTTTGCAGACCACCAAGCCCATTTCATTTTCCTGAATCTTGCACTTTTTGTATGGCTGCTGTGTGATAGATGAGTTTTTATCATTTATCCACGCTTTGCGGGAGCTTTTGTTGGATTAACAGCTGGACCTTGATGGTACATCTTGTCAGGCATACCAATCTTGGTGCTTCCGAGCAGGTATCCCGAGAACATCTAAGGATGCAGCATGTGTAGCATCTCGGAGAGCCTTCTAAAATGATTCAACGTCCTTAGTGATCCCGACAGAGTCAAGGGCAGTGTCCAGTTGGTTGCAAAGCTCAGTTTGTTTCATGGGTTTTCAAAGGTTGAGTGTTAATGCACCGAGGTACAGATGACCTTTGGAGTCTCCTGTGGACAAGATGGATGAAGCCTTTCTACGAAGGAGAGCATGATACAAAGATAGAAGGTGCTGTGGAAGGAGCGTGTGATGCTAATATCCCTAAAATCTTGTTTCTTTCTATGAGGTGCCATACCTCGGACCGCGGATGCATCCAGATTGTCTTGGTTGTTGAAAAGTAGTGTTGGTGATGGTTAAATTGAATTCTCAACATATGGAAGGATCATTTAAGTTCAATCGACCGACTCCGTGATGACCCAGTAATCCCTGCCAGGACTGATGGTCTGTACATACCCAAGCATTTAAGTTCCCATAAAAATGAGCTTATTCCTATATTGAACATTAGAGATAACATTGCAGAGTTAATCATAGAAGTTGTCTTTTTCCTGTTCAGAACTGGCCATGGCTGGATCATAGCAACTGAATATTGTAGCACTAGTTTTGCATTTTATGTCAAATGTCAGTGTCATGATGCAGTCTGATATTCATATGGGTAGAATAGAAAGGAATGTGTCAATTTCTGATCTTATGACAAAGGCAACACCTGACTGGTGTGGCTCATTCTCAGTTTTCCCAGATAAGAAAAACACATACCCTCCTTTCACTTCCTCAAATTGTTTTGAATCTGCAAGACGTGTTTCAATGAGTGCAGCTATGTCAATATATATCCGTAGTGCAAGAGAGACCAATGCCGTCTTGCGTTCTAGTACAGAGTCACTGTCTTGAAGAGTGCGTACATTTCAAGAACCAAGATAGAAATGTGATCAAACAATGTTTAGGGTTCCTTTTATCACCCTCTCCCTCATTAGGGAAAGCAGTGCTGCAGACCTGCTTTGACTGTAAAATTGCTCACGGATTTGTCCTAGAACGGCCATCACTCAGTGTCACCACTTTGTAGAGCTCTAGCTAGAGCCTTCCAGTATTAATATTTTACCTGTCTTCGTCATGTTCACTCACTCGCTAGAGACCTTCATTGTAAATAGATGAAGCTGTATGAAACTAAACTGATGTTAACTGTTAGAGTACCCACATGGATTATTTGCTTTATGTGGTGAAGGCTTTTTGGAACTGTTGATAGCACAGAATTGGTGCAAATGTTTGCCACAAAGACAGTGAACAACAGACCACATGTTTTATTTATAATGGAATTTGACCTCTCCAATTTTACTGCTCACTTGGCTGCAGTAGCAGACTTCTCAGTAGACTGCAACCTATGTAAGAGGGTTTTGATTGTTTGAGTTGCCTTCTCATATTCACATATTCATATATATATATATATATATACACAATTGCATATACCTACACATACACACATATATTTACATGTACATATCTACACTCAATATTTGGATATGTATACACTATTAGGTGGCCGTTGGCTTCGTGAGTTCCCCCGCCCTTAGACGGGTTTCGTTTTTCATCCTGCAGGGTATCCAAAATCACCCTCCTCCCCAAGGAAGCTTGGTGGGGTTGCCGGTTTAATCAACAACGATCTGACCGTGTGGCAGGTTGTACTGGATTACATGTTACACATAGAGCTAGAAAGCGACCTGACACACACACGCATATATATTTATATCTAAAGTCTAAAGTCTGTCTTAAGCCAAAAGACTCATTTGGCCGGTGCTTATCCCGGTTTCATGGCGTGAAGCGACTGAGTGTACAAGACTCCCCCCTGGACTTCAGTCCATCGCAGGGTTAAACCCCCAGCTATTGCTGGTACTCATTTTCAGCTGAGTATACTGGAGCAGCGTGAAATGAAGTGTTTTGCTCAAGAACACAATACGCAACCTAGGAATCGAACCCACGAAATTATCATCGTAAGTCCAACACCCTTACCACTAGGCCACTACACACACACACACACACACACATATATATATATATATACGTTGGAATTTTATATTCTTTTATATTTTATTCAACCACATGAAATAAAGTTTGTCTGGGAATTAGCTCAATCATAGAACATACACATACACACACATGCGCATATTGATCACTCTGTAATGACATTTAACGAAGGCAGTTTAATTTCTGCCTGCACGAGAAGTATATTTCAAGTATTATGGAGCTGATCTCACGCTACGTGGGATTAATAGCGTTGGGTCTAGCACATACATTGAAGTTGAACGTCAGGAGAAATTGTGCCTGTCTCACATCAAATTAGTAGCAATTTGCCCAATTATACACTGAATTCCATACATTAAATTAGCATTTTTATAATGAGTTAGAAGTCATTTGCTATTTTTTTTATCCATATTTAATAGTTGAATAATTGATAAATGTAGTTTTAGTTTGGGCAAACTCTGCATATTTGTAGACTTTGTTGACGCAGCTCATCTGTTTCTGCTGACCTCCGGATTTCACTTATAGAAGGCAATATATGTGTGGCACATTTTTTCTGTGGCATTATTAATAGGAGTATTTGAAGGGCGGTTGATTGGCAGTATCGGTAGAGCACCAGACACCATGCTTCGCGGCATACTTACGTCCCTTTACGTTCTGAGTTCAAATCCCGCCGAGGTTAACTTTCATGCTTAAAGGGTCGATAAAAGAAAATACCAGTAACGTACTGGGGTCGATTTAATCGACTTTTCCCTCCCCCACCAAAAAAACAAAAACAACAAAAATTGATGGCCTTGGTCTTTAAATCAAAAACCATTATTTTACGTTAAAAAAAAGACACAAAGGATTTGCAAATGGATGCATTGAGTGTCTAATTCTAGTTACAGAATGTATCAAACCATAAAGAAAAGATAGAGAGCACCAGGAAAGTTGGAAGAAAAATGGATAGAGAAAGTGGGGGAGATAGAAAAAAGAGCATCTTCTATTAGTTCATTATTCGAAGTAAAGATGGCTCGTAGATTCAGTAATCCCCAAATATTCAATTCTAGAGGATATCCGACTAGAAGTGGTTGCTCCAGCAACACCTAGAGTATGATACATATAAACAAAGTAAAAACCCCTAAAAATGCACACACATGTGTATACAATGTAAATGACAATCAACGAGTGTTTAAAACATTTGATCACTTACGATCGTTTCATCTTAGCACAAGGCCGGTTACATTGGTGTAAATAATTGTTTCTACTTTAGGCACAAGGCCAGCAATTACCCAGTGCATTACTGGTACTTTATTTTATCGACCCCGGTGTAAATAATAAAGGTAAAACACAAATATAATATCAGAACTTTGTCACAAGAATATTAGGAGGATACATAAGCATACATATCAACATCTATATAAGATAACAGAGGCGGAAGATATATATATATATATGTATATACATGTATATAGGAAAGTAAAATCCCGACGAGGGTGTACACCCTTAGAATGGCTTGCGGAATACAAGCCAAAACCGCTAGGCGTCGTGGTCGGGCTTTTACTTTCTTTGCTTCTTTCCATGTAATTTGTGGTCTCTCCAATTTTTCCAGATAGATATAGTAGGCATATTTGTGTCCATGCATAATCGGCCTAATTGGAAATGAAAAGAGCTAAAAGAGAAACAACACAGAGAAACTAATGACATGAATGTGGATAATTACCTTAAGGGGTGATGTACTGAGTACTGAACATATTTTTATGCACACCATTCAGTATATATATATATTGTCAACGCTGTGTATATATTTTTGTAAGACAAGCTCACTGAAGACGATGATTTTGACTTAATTTATTAATTGACCATTTTAATTATGGTAATTGGGGCGGTGGATTGGCAGTATCGGTAGAGGGGCGGACGTCATGCTTTGACGCATAGAGTTACGGCCCTTTCCCTTCTGAGTTCAAATCCCGCCGAGGTCAACTTTGCCTTTCATCCTTACGGGGTCGATAAAATAAAGTACCAGTAATGTACTGGGTATTTGCTGGCCTTGTGCCAAAAGTAGAAATAATTATGGGAATTGGTATTTTTTCTTTGTCATCAGAAACCACGGTCCGGTCTTAGCAATTATGATTGAATTTACCAATTATATTGCAAGTAGAATTGCGTTTGCCATTAAATGAGTTTTTACTAACTATGCTTTGTTTTCCAATACAATATATATATATATATATATATATATATATATATATTTATATGCATGTGTGTGTGTATATATTTATATGAATGTATATGTATATATATAGATAGATATATGTATCCCAGGTTCAATCGGAGTTAACCACAGTAAGTAAGGTACTCAATAAATAGCAGAGTATAAATATTTAATATAAAAATGAATTCTACAGGACTACAACTGTTTCATATATATATATATATATATATATATATATATATATAGGAGCAGAACTTCTGCTCCTATATTGTCGAGCGCTATATATATATATATATATGAAAATGTTTAACCCGACGACAGAGCTCGAACCGTTTCGACGGCTATTTCTGTAGTCCAGAAATAGCCGCCGAAACGGTTCGATCTCTGCTGTCGGGGTTAAACATTTTCCTATTACCCACTCTACTACCCTAAGTATTGAGTACTCTGGTGCGTTATGGTCCATATGGTTCCTTACCACACTTCCTTCGTTATATGTATATATATATAATAAAATGACAGGAGGCTGGACTGGTGTAATTCCTTAAAGATTTATTATACTATGGACATTTCAATGACCGGGTTCAGTATCCATCCGGTGACATCATCAAGTATTCCGAAATTTATCCAAGAAAGGAATATAATAATAGACACAATCCAAGGGGCTGAAAAGCAGAGAGAAATGCCCAATAATAATTAACTCCGTACTCGTACCACCAACAACACAAACGAAGAACGGTGAGTTGCATTGCGTCGCGTGCTCTCCCTAATATTACATCAAGGGTGACTATACGGAATCACCAGTTGTATCCAGTGGTGAACAAACAAACCTGAATGAATATATATATATATATATATATATATATGTGTGTGTGTGTGTGTGTGTGTGTGTGTGTGTGTGTGTGTGTGTGTGTGTGTGTGTGTGTGTGTGTGTGTGTGTGTGTGTGTGTGTGTGTGTGTGTGCGCGTGCGCGCGTGTATGTATATACGTATATGAATGTATATATATATATACATTCATATAAGTATATACACACATATATTATTATACTTTGTTATATAGAGAGAAATGACTTCTACAGGATTTCTATATAATAAACAAATAAAGATGCTTATACTCTACCTATGTATTGAGTACGTTTTTATGTGTGGTTTCCCTCGACACAACTCGGAATCTACATATATATATATATATATATATATATATATACACTCATACATACGTGTATATATTGCACACATTTATTTTATATGTTTTACCACTACACCTTTTTCCCCACAATCATACTATATACGTTAGGTTTTATGTATCTAGTTAAATTTTGGTATACCCTTGTTACATTATCTTACTTTATGTACTCTACTATGACACCTCGGGTGGTTGTGTGTTATGTAGTATTATATTGCGTTGTATTATTTTACACTAGCAGTGGTACCCGGCGTTGCACGGGATAAGGTATTGTGAAATATATAACCGCCTTAGCTATGCTTAGTAATGCCACAACCACGGCTGGCAAAGAAGTAAGGGTCTGGTGGTACGTAAGTAAGCAACACGGTGGCTTAAAACGTGAGGAAGAAGTTGTGTGCACTTACCAACTGTTTGGGGAATGAGTGTGAGATTTGTCGTGAGCAAGGGTGGCGGAATAACCGGAGGCAGCAGACAGCCAGACATAGACAGATATTATAAGGGCGCATTCTGGACGCAGAGCGAATTGTAGGAAGTGACGTAATGCAGACATACAGACAGATATTATAAGGGCGCAACGTTATATGTATGTATCTATCTAAAAAGAGAAAGACTAAGGATTATAGAGAGAGATCGCTAAATCGCCTAATGCGGTCCATAGGGCATTGAAAACTTGAATTTTCTTTTGCTCAAAACACTCCCTGAAATATAAGTATTACATGTGTAAAGTTTGAAAACAGTCGGTTGGGTGGTTCTCTAGCTTTAGAGATTCAAACTTACACACACACAGACATCCTCAGTTTTATATATATAGATTATATCGTAATATGTTGCGTAATATTTACTGTTATGTCATATACTACTTACTATATGTTATAGTGTGCTGTGTGTTATGGCATCGTATATATTATAATGCATAGGTATATGAACACGAGTGAGTCGTTTATACGTCTATTTGCATGCTTGTGTGTATGTGTGTGCGCATGTATGTGTGTATTGTGTGTATGTATGTATGTATGTATGTATGTATGTATGTATGTATGTATGTATGTATGTATGTATGTATGTATGTATGTGTGTGTGTGTGTGTGTGTGTGTGTGTGTGTGTGTATTTATGTATGTATGCATGTATGTATGCATGTATGTTCTTCTGGTTTTATAATTTCACAAAGTTTTACCAATAGAGAGAGAGTCGGTTTCTAACATAGACACAAGATTCTCTCATTGGAATTTACACAACATCAACTAGGTAGATATGTATGTATGCATGTGTAGATATGGATGTTATTGTATGTGTGGATGTGTATGTTTTGAGTTGTACGTGTGCATGTGTATATGCTTTGTATCTGTACATGTGTATATGCAGTTATTAGATGCAAAATTTTTGGAATGTTTTACATATTTTTACTGTTCCATTAATGGATTGTACTTGTAATTTCCTAACTAGTTGTGTTCTTTCTGTTCCTGTGAAGCCTAGCTTCTCAAGATTTGTATTGAGGCAGTTACTAACATATCCCAGTGCCCCAATAATCACAGGCATAAATCTGAAGGTGTAATCAGGGTGGAGTATCTGCAGATTTCTCATCAGTTCTGCATAAATATTCTCCTTTTCACTAATCTTTGATATTATATTGGCATCTGCTGGGCAGCTAATTTCCACTACTGTGCATGTTTTCTTCTCCCTGTCCCATATAATATCTGGTCTGTTATGCCTGCATTTTATTGGGGCTTTTACTGGAACATTCCACCAGTACTCTTTCATATTATGTACATGGATGTCTTCCACATTGTTGTAGCTTTTAATGTGTTTGTTATCGGGGCTATCTTTTTTACGAACTGCATTGTACAGTGTTTTGGCCACTACATCATGCCTCATAGGTAGATAGTACCGCGATGACATCTTTGGGCAGCTGCCGATGACATGGGTGATATCCTCGATGTTAGTTCTGCAGAGTCTGCACTTGTTATCACATCTAGGTGTTTTGCCTGCATCCCTATCTCTTTTGTGAATCAGGTATTTCGTGCTAATCTCCTGTTCTTGGATTGCAAAAGCTTATCCTTCAAAGTGGGAGCCAATATAGCGGTTGTTGGTCCAAGATAGATTACTTTCCTTATCTATATTACTCTCACTCTGGAGCTTCCTGGCAACATATCCATGCATGATTTTTTGCTGATGGGCATGCAGTTTTTCATCCATGGATTCACTGCGATACTGCTGAGCGACATCCCTGGGTGTGAGTTTTTGATTATCACACAGGGAATATCTCTCAAGGAGTTCCTTCCCAACTCTCATGATCTTATCTGTTTCATGCAGATAGACTTGCTCGAGAAGCGGGCTCCTCCGCTTCGAGGTTCGTAGATGTCGGAGAGATATGATGCGACATTCAAATGCTGTCTGGACTGATGTTAGGCCTCTGCCTCCCTGCTTACGTTTCAAGTAAAGCCGGTCTATGTCACTGTTGATGTGGAAGTTTCCGGTGTTGTTCAATATTTTTCGAGTTCCAACATCAACTGCTCAGATTTCGTCTATCGTCCAATTGAGTATTCCAAACGTTGGTGTTAGGACAGGCACAGCAAACACATTGTGAGCCACTGTTTTGTTTTGCGCAGAGAGTTCCGATGACCAGATCTTTCTTAATCGGGTGTAGTATTCCCTGGTTACGCGTTCTTTATTACAGATACCATTATAGGATATGTTCTCATCTATCCCCAGGTATCTGTAGCAGTCCTCATCAGATATCGGTGAAACAGTTAGACCATTGATGACAATGTTGCTAGATTGGGTTGTTGTTTTTCCCCGCTTTACAGTCATGTATGAGCATTTATCTTGGCCAAACTCCATTCCTATATCCTTTGAGAACGTTGTAACCAGTCAAGATTTTTCTTCATCCCATCCATGTTCTTGGCATAGAGTTTCAGATCTTCCACAAAGAAGTTATGGGTTAGGTTCGTATTTCTGTCCTCCTGTGAGCCAATGATGTATCCCTTACATTTCTTGAGCAGAAAGGACAAGGGGTTTAATGAAGATGAACAATATCACAGAGAGACTGTCCCCTTGAAATTAACCCCTGCAATATTTTATTTTATCAGTGAAAATAGAGTCCTCCCTCTCTGTCTTTAACCTTAGGATAATATCCCAAGAAGACAGCCTCTCTATGGCTCTGACAATAATGTCTGGGACTTTAGCAAGTTGGAGGGCTTCTATCATCCAAGAGTGGGGAACAGAATCGAAAGCTTTCTTGTAGTCCAGCCAGACTGTAGTCATATTCCTCCTAAGTTGTCGCACCTCCGACATCACAGTTTTGTTGATTAGGAGTTGTTCAGCACATCCCCAAACCCTTTTCTTTCCAGCTGCTTGTTCATCTGTGATGATGTTATTATTTTCACAGTGATCTTGGAGGAATAGGTTGAGGCAGGCTGTATACATCTTATACATCAGGTTCTGGCATGCAATGGGTCGGTAGTTTTTTGCCAAGTGGGTGTCTTTGTTCTTGGGGACCAGTAACGTTTGTGCTAATGTCAACCATTCTGGTATAAGTGTATCTCCCTTAAGAACTTGTTGGTAGAGGTCAGTAAGATACCTCCGATAGAATATTAGTTTTTTGTACCAGTAGCCGACAATCAGGTCTCTTCCTGGTGTTTTCTTATCTTGGAGTTTTCCTATCACAGTCTCAAGGGTACCCTCACTTATTTCGTATGTTTTTGTTGTAGTGTAGGAGCAATAGTTCTTTCGGATTTCTCTTAGCCACACTGCATCTTGGTTGAAATTCTTCTTTTCACTCCATATTTTTCTCCAAAAGGAATCTATGTCTTTCTGGGATGGGGCCTCAGTGACACTTATTATTTTGCCCTTCATATCTCTATAGACTGATGTTTGGTTTCGTCTGAATCTTTTATTAAGCATTTTTCTCTCATCTACCTTCTTCGGGTATCGGCGTTTTTCGCTAACAGCTCTCAATTCTTGTTTGAGGGTGATCAGCTTATATTGGAGAGTTCTGGTTCTACTGTTACCAAACATCGTCTCTATTTTATTTTTCACTCTTTGTTGGTGAGGAGTGAGGTTTTTTTGTGATTGTTTGCATGTAAGGAGCATTATCACATGTCCTATGTTTTTTCGTAGGTCAGCCCTCTTTTTTCCTATTTTAGTTATATATGATGGTATTTTTGGTGGTATTTTGTTCTGGTTAATATCTCTGCTATCACCAAGATAATGCTTCACTGTCATTGCTAAGGCATATAAACAGGCGTTGATTTGCCAAAATGTTGGGGTTTTTATCCGTCGTAAATATTCATCCCCTATTTCGTCAATAACACGTAGTATTTCATTATTTGGTTTTTTATTCACCATTGTCATTTTAACACGTTCAGCCAGAGAGATATTTATACATGAGTTAATTTCTCTCTGGAAGATTTCGTTGAGGGAAATTTTCAATTGTTTATACTTTTGATTATCATTATCGATAGTATTTTCCACAACAGTCGAGGTAGACTCGGATGGTATACGTGGTGTCACATTTATTCGATTATTATTATTATTTCTTCGATTATTATTATTATCGATAGTGTTTTCCCCAGCATTCGAGGTAGACTTAGATGGTACAGGCATAGTTGTTTCAAGGCGCTGTTCGACCTGGCTGCTAGGAAGTCTAGTAGCATGGCGATCTGTAGCACGTGTTGTTGATTCCATGTTTGTTGTGGGGGACTTACAATTAATAATATTTATCTTATTTTTACGTTCAACAAACGTCGCTTGTTGGCGTAATTGTTTCGCTGTGAAATAATTTAGCTCTGGGTGCATTTCGTCCCAGTGTAGCTTCATTCTATTCATATAGCCAATGGAGGGATTGTTTTTTGCCATTTTATAACAATTAAATAAATCATTATTAAGTTCGCAACTCCAAGAGAAATGCGATTTATAATTTCGGTTTCTTCTGTAGCTACAACTGAATAAAGTTTGATTACTTTCTTTGTTATTTGTCTTCGATACTTCCTTGTATGTATGTATGTATGTATGTATGTATGTATGTATGTATGTATGTATGTATGTATGTATGTATGTATGTATGTATGTATGAATGCTCTTTTGGTTTTATGACCTTATAAATTTTCATCACTAGAGAGAGAGAGAAAGCCGGTTTTTAACAGCAACATGATTCTTCAATTGGAATTTAGACAACACCAACTAGGTAAATATGTATGTATGTGTTTGCATGTATGTGTGTGCACGGATGGGTGTTATTGCATGTGTGGATCAGTATGCTTTGAGTTATATGTGTACACGTGCATATGTTTCAGTATCTATACATGTGTATATGCAGTTACTACATGCTGAATTTCTGAAATGTTTTACATATTTCTACAGTTCCATTAATGGACTGTACTTATAACCTTCTAACTAGCTGTGCCCTGCTGGTTCTATGAAGCCCAACTTCTCAAGATGTGTACTGAGGTAGTTAGTAACATATCACACCCAGTGCTCCAATTAGTACAGGTAAAAACCTAAAGGTATAGTCAGTGTGGAGTATCTGCAGATTACTTGTTAGTTTAGCATAAATGTTCTTTTTTCTAATGTTTAGCATCATATTGATATCTGCTGTGCAACTATTGTGCATGTCTTCTTTTCTCTGCCACATATTTGCATTTTAATGGAGTTTTGACTAGAACATTCCACTAGAACTCTTCCATATTATGTATACATATGTTCTCCACATCACTGTTATTTATCATATTTTTAGTCTCAGGATCATCCTTTCTACGGAATGCATTGTATAGTATTTTGGCCACTACAACATGCCTCATAGGTAGGTAGTATCGTGATGACATCTTTCGACAGCTGCTTATGATGTGGGCTGGTATCTTCGATATTTATGCCACAGAATCTGCATGTCACATCACTATCTCTTTTTCGCATCAAGTATTTTGTTGTTATTTCCTGTTCTTGAATTGCAAAAGCATGTCCTTCAATGTGATAGCTAGTATAGCGGTTGTTAGTCTAAGATAGACTACTTTGCTTGTCTATATTATTCTCACTTTGAAGCTTTCTGGCGATATAACCATGCATGATTTTTTTTGTCCATGGGTTCATTGCAATTTCCCGTGTTGGTTATCATGCACGAATATTTCTCAAGGAGGTTCTTCCAAATTCTCAAGATGATATCTGCCTCATGTAGATACTGTTGTTCTACAGATGGACTTCTACACTTGTCGGTTCGTAGATTCTGTCGGAGGCATATGATGCGATATGTAAATGCTGCTTGGATTGGTATTTAGCTTCTGCCTTCCTGTTTACGTGGTGGATTGGCAGAATTGGTAGAGCGTCGGATAAAGACCTTTGCGGTATTTGTTTTTTGTTTTTCTTTTGCATTCTGAGTTCAAATCCTGTCAGGATTAACTTTGATTTCGTTCTTCCGGGGTCGATCAAAGAAAGTACCAATTTTTAAGTATCGCTGAGAAAAATTAACCAAATGTGAAGAACATTCTGCTATTCTATTTGTACAGAGATTAAGATAAGACGTTGTCTATGCAGGTTTCACGGTTAATTGGTCATTTATCAGTAGATAATTACCTTAAACCTACACTTTAGGATCTGAAGTGTAGAACAAATTTAATGACACACCTTTATCAATGGTCTTAAACTGTATTCATAGAACCAAGAGACATTTAGAGCAGGTCGTAACATTCCCACGGAACATAAGAATCGAGCTCGATCAGGAAAAGGGCTCATATGTGATCTGATAAGAAATGTAGATAACAATGACCTGGTTATTTTCATTACTTCAAATGACGAATGCTAAAAGTATCTTGGATTTTATAAGAATGTTGCATATGCGGATGCTGAGAGTGCTGCGAGTAAAGCTAGAGTGGCATAAAAAAATGCCGTATTGAATAAGACCATATCTCAGTGCAAGTTCCAGTACCAATATTTTGGATATTGAGCAAGACACTTGATGGAATCTACAGTTTTGATATCATGACTAGAAAGATACTAACTATCACTGGTAACTTCACAGTAATAGTGAAACTAACGGGATCTATATTAAATAGAGGAACACATACTCTGTCTCTCTCCCTCTCTCTCTCCCTCACACACACAAACACACATACATGTGCATATGTATATATATAAGTATATATATATATATGTTTATCCCGGGTTCAATCGGGGGTAACCACAGTAAGTAAGGTATTCAATACATAGCAGAGTATAAATATTTAATATATGTATTATATATATATCCACACACACAAATACCTTAGCAAACTTATGGCACGCATAACGGACTACAAACTTTGAGGATAGTGACAAGCACCAATGTTTTGGTTATGCAGATATGAGATGGCTGGCGCACTAATTTAGGTTGTTATTCATCATAATGCCAAGACTAGGTCTTCCTTCTAGGATATTTTGGATTTACAGTAAATCATCTCTATTTTACTGTTTGATTCACTATCAGAAAATATATTTCGTTATACTCTGTAGTTATCAGCTCCGTTATAAATAAATATAATCAGTAGAACTATAGAAATTTGAAACAGAAATTTTTTACATTTTTGTGATGTAGAGGTTAACGTTCGAAAGTAGAGGTTAATGTTTTCATATATATTTCATATCACGACACAACTTGATGCTGCTCAGCATTTGTTTGTTTTTTTAAATTTCTTATCAGCTTCATTATAGAACCAGGTCGACATGCTATCTGCTTAGACTGCATTCACTGAATACATTTTCTTTAGCTGTTTAGAGCTATATTGTTTAGAGGTATGCCAGCGCTGGCCGAAGAACCTATGATGAAAGGCCTTCTAGACGTGTTCATTTCGTCTTCATTTTAGACATTAAGTATCTAAAGCTATATTATTGAAAGTGTATTTCCTTTAATTATTTTTATTTATTTATATATTTTACTGTTTAGTCAACTAGTCGACAATATAATAATTGCCATGGTATATATATATACAGAGAGAAAGAAAGAGAGAGAGAGAGAGAGAAAGAGAGAGAGAGAGAGAGAGAGAGAGAATATAGTAGTGATCAGATTTCGTTAGGGGAATCTGCACAATGGTTCTTGACTCGACAAATGAATAGTTTATCCTAGTGTTTCCGTGGTGATTTACCGTGGGTAGATGAAGATTATTCCCAGAGTGTTTATATATAATATAATATAATATGATATATATATATATATATATATATATATATATATTATTATTATTACTATATATATATATATATATATATTAAATTCAAAGGGTATATATAAATTAGACAAAGTCACAGATACATATATGCGTTTGGCAACCATTCACGATGTGGCTTAATGAACAATTAATTAAATAATTATTAATCAGAGCAATTTATAAAATTGTAAGTCCAAAGAATCATTAGATAAAATATATACAGTATTTCCTCTCCCAATCAGTATAAATTAACCACACAAAACATCATTGAAACAAGGCTATAAGATTAAAATGTACTTATGAAGAAATAATAGACAAATGATACAGATTCTTTTCCACGATGTACAACCATATGACAT
>OZ024740.1:171185606-171203106 GCA_964016885.1 Eledone cirrhosa | reverse complement strand
GAGTTACGGCCCTTGCTATTCTGAGTTCAAATCCCGCCGAGGTTAACTTTGCCTTTCATCCTTACGGGGTCGATAAAATAAAGTACCAGTAATACACTGGGTAATTGCTGGCTTTGTGACTAACGTAGAAACAATTATATTACATTACAATCACAAAATACTATATGTTATATTATATTACATTACAATCATAAAAATAAAGTACCAGTAATGCACTGAGTTATTGCTGTCTTTGTGCCAAAAAGTAGAAACAATTATATTACATTACAATCATGAATATAGAGGCGTGGAAAAAGAACCTTATAGCCTTGTCGCGGGTGGGAAGCAACGAACCAACTAATTGGGGCAAATAGGATTTAAAAAACATTACGAGAGTGGTCAAAGTTTCATAGCAAAATATAGAGATTTTGGCTGTTTTTGAATATTATTGGTTTGTCAGCTACAGTATATATATAATCATAACACGATTTGCTACTTTGGTGAAGAAATTACATGACTATTTATTTTTATGAGCATCTATCTTCAAGAATATATAACGTATCTGTAAAAATATTATATTACATATTATTATATCATATTACACACATACACACACACACACACATATATATATATATATATATATATATATATATATATATATATATATATATATATATATATATATATCACATACTATAATTAGGTTAAATCTATACATATATAATGTATATTGATTAAGTTACTCAACAAAGAAAGCTCAATGAGCATCAATCTCAGAGCAGAATTTATACAAATTTAAACGATATACGAAAAAGTGTCTTTCATATATCTAGTTGAGTAACAACTAGCATCATGTACATATATATAATGACAAATAATAAATGTACTCACTCATAGATAGAATCAAGCCCAAATTGTCTAAAGTTCAGGGTGATCATAAATTAACTTTACAATTTAAAAGATTCAGAAAAATGAAAGAAAATGAAAATAACTCTACAGGGTTTATTGGAAAAGATAGGTAAACAAATATAGTTTTATTAAAAATATCAGAACACTTCAATGTGGGCTCCATTGGTTGCACGCAACACAACTTGATGATGCTCAATTTCTGATCATGTGCTTTGGAGCATCCCCTCATTAATGGTGGAAGTTTTAAACATAATTTATGAACACGTTATATATAAATATATAGATTCGAAAAGAGTTGTATGTACATATATGTATATATATACAGGGTGTTCCCAAAAAATGTATTCACACTTTGATTACCTGTAGATGCAATATTTATTAGAATGCTGTTGAAGTGTGAATACATTTTTGGGGACACCCTATATGTATATATATATATATATATATATATATATATATATATATATAAAATTATATATATATGCATAAATATAAAAATTGCTTGCGATATGTGAATGTATTGATACCAATATATATAAAGGTGAAATAGTCATTCAGACTGACAGAAGATAGATAGAAAGATAGATACATTGATAAGCAGACAGGTAGTTACATAGCTACTCTCGCTGAAGTAGCGAAATCGAAGTTAGAGACTGCGTTATCATAAAACAGACAGCATGTCTATATTTTGACTGATGTTTACAAAATGTACCTTGTTGCTATAGCTTTCCGACATGAGTCTGTAAACAGCACATCTTATCTGCACAACAGTACATATTTCTCTAGAATATTATTCAATCTCATATGGAAACACACACAAAAAAAATCAACAATCGCAGTAGCAACAAAACAACACTAACAATGCTCCCCTCCCCATCACCACCACCACCACCACCGCCGCCACCACCAAGTGCAACCGTAACACAAAAAAAAAATAGCAGCGAGAATATATTCTTTGTAAGATATATGTGGGCAAGTAAAGTAATGATTTCTAATCTAGGCACAAGGCCTGCAATTTGTGGGGAAGGGAAAATCAATTATATCGATCCCAGTATTTAACTTGTACGTTATTTTATCAATCATGGAAGGATAAAAGGCAAAGTTGACCTCGGCTTGTTTTAAACACAAATGCCACAAAGTATGTTATCCAATGCTCCTTTTCAATCCACCGCCATAGTTAATAAAATATAATAATTGATTCTATATTTGGTACAAGGCTAGCCATTTGAAGGGAAGGAGAAAGTCGATTAAATCGAACCCAGTGTGTTACTGGTACTTTATTCTATCAACCCAGTACGGATGAAAGGCAAAGCTAACCTCGGAGGAATTTAGAGAAATGTAACATTAACGATGGTTTTCTATTATTGGCCACAAATGTATCTGGCTGCGGGATCCACAGCCTCTTATTTGCTTTTTATCTGGACTCACTGGTTTCTTTTTGTCTTCACATTTCCCCCACTCTTCTTACGTCTATATGTTAATATGCGTTTCATTTGGATTTAGCTTTTCTTTTGACTCCTGTCCATTTTTCTTTACTTTTCGCGAATGGGAGGAGGCTTTTAGTTTCCTAGTCATCAGATCTCAACACTGAAGACGAGTAGATTTGTTTTCAGTTATCTTGGCGACTGTAAACAATGACTTTCCTATCTAATTTTATTTCGTGTGTTGTATTCCAATGTGTGGTCATCGCAACAAATAATGATACAGCATGCGAAATAAAATTAGATAGAAAGACATTAGATGACAGTAATATGGTATCATATAATATTCCACAAATAACAAAAGAAGCAGCAGAATAGTAACTATATAAGCCTTACTTATATCAAAATATAAATAAAAAATGAATACATAGATACAGCACACGCAAAATAAACTCTGAAATCTATCAAGACTTAACCCTTGAATAATCTTCAAATACAGGCGGCGAATTGGCAGAGTCGTCAGAACGTCGGATAGAATGCTTTATAGTATTTGCTCTCTGAGTTCAAATCCCGCCGAGCTCAACTTAGCCT
Organism: Eledone cirrhosa; assembly: GCA_964016885.1. Classification (NCBI taxonomy): domain Eukaryota; kingdom Metazoa; phylum Mollusca; class Cephalopoda; order Octopoda; family Eledonidae; genus Eledone; species Eledone cirrhosa. Next base: position 171,200,203 of record OZ024740.1, on the reverse strand, counting down.
TTTATCCTTTCAAGGTCGATAAAAAAGTACCGGTGTCTATTCTTCCTCTATATCTCTTTCTCATTTCCTCTCTCTCATTTTCTATCTTTCTCTGGAAGAAATCTGCTGTACTCAGGCCTGGAGAGGAATGGGCTCCGCCTGACTTAAAATGCCCCCGAAACGCCGTATGTCAATACGGCACCCCTACGGATCTATCAAGGGTTACGGGAAAAAAGAAAGAAATGTCTTCAAATACCGCTTTGAAAATGTTATGAATTATTCCTATTATCCTTAAGTGCTCGAGTGACAGCCATTACTACCATCATTTCATTCTATTGATGAGGGAGACGTCTTGAACCAGTAATGCAATACTAGATTTGGAAACGCTTTTGTTTTAAATTAAATAAAACGTACAGCGAGGAAAAATTCTTAATAAAAAAGATGCACTAAATAAAAAGGTGCACTCTCATTCTGATCTTGCTGGTCGTTCATCTAGCTTATATTCTGAGTCAAGTTCAAATCCTATCGGAGGTCAACTTTATTTTATCTTCTTTGGTATGTGTGTGTGTGTATGTGTGTTTGTGTGGGTGTGGGGTGTGTGATATAATAAGTGACATATATATTCGTGGTTAGATTTACTTTTCACTATAAATGTGAGACTTACCAATGTAAGGAATAATTATACGAAAGAATACCATTAGTTTCTTAAAATGCAGCCGTTATGTGTCTATACAACTGCAATTTTCCCTCCGACGATCGATATTCCAGTTGTTTGATCAATGGAACGACCTGTTCATGAAACTAACGTACATGTGGATAAGCATTGAACACACATCACAAGCACAATTAACATAATTCCCCGAAAGAGATTCAGAGTGATACGGCTGGACCTTTGATTCACATGAACAACTCTTTTTTTCCAGCTGAGTGGACTGGAGCAGCGTGAAATAAAGTATCTTGCTCAAGGACGATAAGTGCCGCAGGGATTCGAATTCACGATCGTAAACAAACACCCTAACCATGAAGCCACGTACATTCAATCATACTAAGATATTCCAATGAATAAACAGCTTTCAGAATATGCTTCTTCATTTTCTAAAAGCAATGATGTTTTTAATTAATTAATAAATTAATTACCATTATAGGCTTGTTCAAGGAATACATTTCTGCATATTAAAAGCAAACGTGGACCACTACTACATATGCGAGCAGGTGCAAGCTTGGCTATGTGGTCAAAGAGTTTGCTTTGCAACCACGTAGTTTCAGGTTCATTCCCACAGTATGGTACTTGGAGGTGTTTTCTACTATGGAGTCGGCTTGACCAATACCTTGTGAAAGAAATTTGGTTAACGGTAACTGTAGAAGCCCGTCGTACACACACACACACGTGTGTGTGTGTGTGTGTGTGTGTGTGTGTGTGTGTGTGTGTGTGTGTGTGTGTGTGTGTGCGTATTTATGCTTGTATTGGTCTGTATTTACAAAACAAGTACCAGATTTGAAAAAAAAAATTACTGGGGTTGATATGATCGAATAAATATCTTTAAAGAGGAGCTCTAGCATAGCCCCAATCAAACGATTTAAACCAGTAAAAAAGTGTCAGATTTCTGTTGCCATTACCTGGTAGGCAATCTTCTCTTTATGTACAGATGATAGTAGAAACTTAGTTCTATTTCATTTTCTTGCAAAACTTTGTAGCTTTTGGTGTAATCACCACTCTTACCAGTTTGTTACCTCCAGATGATGCAAACATACATACATACATACATACATACATACATACATACATACATACATACACAGTAAGAAAATATGGTCATCAGAACTGTCAGCGTACAACAAATATATTGCCCACAATACTTATGCTGTGCCAATTCTAACGCCAACATTTGGCCTGCTGAACTGGTCATTGCAAGAACTAAGTGAGATGGATGTTAGAACTCGCAAACTTCTCAGTGTTACTGGGAACTTTAACATCAATGGTGATGTGGATAGGCTATACTTCTCACGCAAGGAAGGTGGCCGGGGTCTAAAAAATCCATATTAACATCATATGAGATGGCACTAAGGAATACTGGTGGAACCTGAAAATAAAAACTGCCACCAAATTAAAGCACAACCGGCCTGATATTGTTGTTTGGTGGGACCACACATTGAAAACGTGTTCTGTTGTGGAGATCAGCTGCCCACTTGATGTAAACGTTGTCAGAAAAATACAGGAGAAGGAGGACATCTACGGACCATTGATGAGGAGTTTGCAAATCCAGTATCCAAGATACACCTTTAGCTTCATACCTATCATTATTGGAGCTACGGGTTATATACCAACCCGTTTGGACCAAAGTATGACTGAACTTGGATTTGCGGACAAAGAGCGCAGCTCCCTAATTCATAGTCTACAAATGGCTGCGATAGCCGTCACCTTCAAAATTTGCAAAACATTCTTGCGATTCAAGGGATGACAATTTCTTTTCTTTTACAACCATGCCACCAGGAAGGTGGCCGGTCAAAAAAATATACTCGAAATTAAGAGAAAGAGATAACACGTATGTATGTATGTATGTATGTATGTATGTATGTATGTATGTATGTATGTATGTATGTGTGTGTGTGTGTGTGTGTGTGTGTGTGTGTGTGTATGTGTGTGTGTGTGTGTGTGTGTGTGTGTGTGTGTGTGTGTGTGTGTGTGTGTGTGTGTGTGTGTGTGTGCGTGTGCGCGCGAGACAAACCACAACAGAAACACAAACCCTCCATCTCAATTTTACTTTTGAAACCGTTAAAGTAAATAAACAAAATATTCTTAAAAGACTCCAGTTGCATTTTCAATTTTTTTCCTTATACTTTCACCCGTGTAACATCTCGTTTTTTCTTTTGTTTTAACCCCACTCCCGAATTTTCTTATATATTGGCCAGGGATGAATATTTGGCCAGGGATAAATATTTCCAGATACTTTTTAGGTTTGACTTTCTGTATTTATTCTTTGTATGAAATATTGATTGTTCTTCCGGTATATTGTCTCTGTTTTTAGCCTAAGAAAATATCTATATGCGTGTATAAATAATACATGCATATATTTATTTTTTTTAAATCCAATTGAGTTCTTCACGCATGGTTAAAATTATTGAAAGAATTAATTGACCCGCGTGCATATTATTTTATTTTTTTATGTTTTGCGATGACTTCCCCTTCCCGCTTGGTGGCGGTGTGAGATTTCTCATTGTGAGACTGCTGGAATTTCAAATTTGGCGGTCATTCTAGCACGGAGGGGTACCATCGTTGAAGATTAATATCGGTAAGGTTTTTTTTTTATATCGATATTGTCGGGCATCCACTGATAATTTATAAGTGCCCACCTACATATATTCCTATGGACTATGTGTAGGCTTCTACATAACCTGGACATTATTTTCCCAATTTGTAGAAAACTTATAATGAAACGATCGTTTGGAAAGAGAGATGTATTTTAATTATGTCTCATATAGAATAATAAAACTGGCTATCCTCAAAATACGTAGAGTTAGCACCCCAAACGTATAATTGTGATTATACTAAGGTATATCCTAATGTTTGTTGAGTGAGACGGAAGCCGGTCGGAGTATTGCTTAAAGCTTTCTCTGTATATTGTATTATATATATATATATATATATATATATATATATATATATATATGTATATATTTATTATTGTTAGGTCAGGTCACTGACTGTTACTGGTACCATGTAACCCAGTACAACCTATTTCATGATCGGGTGGTTGACGACTAAACTGCCCCTCCCCCACCAGACCTGATTTGGCGAATAGGGTAAGTATAAACGCAGCAGCACAAACACAAGAGCTGTCAAAGAGCGAACTCCCCAGAGTCAACAACCATCCACCCCCCAACTATGGGTTAAATAAACACATGCGATCCTCGTAACTGTCTTGTTATCTTACCTTGGCTTGTTACTGGACAGATAGCTGCGAGAATGGATATCCGTTGGGATAACTACATTACATATATATATATATATATATATATATATATATATACAGACACACACACACACACAGACACACACACACACATATATATATATATATGTGTGTGTGTGTGTGTGTGTGTGTGTATATATATATATATATATATATGTGTGTGTGTGTATGCGTGTGTGTGTATAAATATATATATATATACACACACACACACATATATATATATATATATATATATATATATATATATATATATATGTATGTATATATATATACTAAGTCTAAAGTCTGTCTTCAGCCAGAAGGTTCATTTGGACGGTGTTTATGCCTGTTTCATGATTTGAAGCGACTGAAAGTACAAGACTTCCCCTGGACAGGACGCCAGTCCATCGCAGAGTTAAACCCCCCAGCTATTGCTAGTACTCATTTTCAGCTGAGTATACTGGAGCAACGTAAAATGAAGTGCTTTGCTCAAGAACACGCAACCCAGGAATCGAACCCACGACATTATGATCGTAAGTCCAACAGCCTTACCACTAGGCCACGTGCCTCCATATATACACACACATTTTTGTATATGTGTGTGTGTGTGTGTGTGTGTGTGTGTGTCTGTGTGTGTGTGTGTGTGTGTGTGTGTGTGTGTGTGTGTGTGTGTGTGTGTGTGTGTGTGTGTGTGTGTGTGTGTGTGTGTGTGTGTGTGTGTGTGTGTGTATACATTCAAATGTACGTTCGTTTATACATCGTTTATAAATGTGGAAAAAATTAGTAGCAGGAAACCTTAGTGTAAGATGATCTAAGTAGAAATTTCCTTCTGAATTCATTCGATGATTCAATAGACTTTTACTGCATCTGTACTTAACGCAGTGACTGACTGTATTGCAGAGACACATATAAGTATACACATACAGTTATACCTACATATAAATACCTAGATGCATTAAGTAGTTATTTCATTGAAGTAGCATTTTACAATGATGAAGATGCTATCAACAGTTGATCATCAGCATTGAATAAAATACTTAGGTATGCTGTTATTTCAGTTGTTCACCTGATATAACCAAACACTTTACTAATGTCGCTCGTACTTAACACCAATCGCAACTAAATTCTTAGAATAAGTGTTGTTCTTTATATCAAGTTATCTCGAACAACTGTTCCTTTCTATAAATTCGTCTTTTTCTTTCTACCTTCATTTTCATTTTTATGTTCATTTTCCTTCCTTTTTTTTTTGTTTCGTTCTTATCATTCTGTTTATCTTTCTTATTCTCTTCCCTTCTCTTTCCTTCTTATAACTGCTATACAAGAAGCTCGTTCGTAGTGCTTGCGTGTACTTACCCAGTCGATAAGACTATATAGCTAGCTACATTGTATTATTTTGCGACAGTGATGAAAACTGTATTGTGAGAAGGAAGCTCTTAGCAAACCTAGCCGGCAATCAGCTTTTTATTTGCGGTTTCAGCTTATGCGGTTAATATCACAGAGAAACGAATGAACGTCTTAGAATCTCTATTGCTCTTCGCACCACATAACTTTGGCATTCACACACACACACACACACACACACACACACACACACACACACACACACACACACACTAAGCAGTATCTTCTCTTGTTCGAATCTATTGGAATTAATATTACCTTTTATTTCTTCAACTTAGCGTCGATAGTTGTAATTAGTGTTCGAAATCTTTATTTTGATAAAACAAAATAAATAAAAAACAAAATGATTAGAAATCGTTATGTTAATATTTCACAAGGTCAATGTTTCATTATGGGCTCCTTGACATTGAGAAGATGAAAGAAAAAAACGACAGAGAAGAGAGAGAGAGTGAGAGAAAGAGAGAGGGGAGAAGAGAAGGGGTAAAAGAGACGGGGAGAAGAGAGAGGGTGAGAAGAGAGAGGGTGAGAAGAGAGGAGAGAGAGAGAAAAGAGAGACAGAGACAGAGGGGAAGGAGCTTTAACCTTGGGTAACGCATCAAAACTATAATAAAGGAAGGTCTGCGGGATTGCGTACGGTTTATTTTTTTTTATCCCGTTTGTAAAATAAGTTGGATTACTTTGAATAAATAATTGTTTCTACTTTTAGCACAAGGCCAGCAAATTACCCAATACATTACTGGTACTTTATTTTATCGACCCCGTAAGGATGAAAGGCAAAGTTAACCTCTTTGAATAAATAATGAATGAATATTACATAATTTATCTACTCAATGTGTACGTGTATGTGCACATACATACATCTATATGTATGAGTATATAACTATTATGAGTATATAACTATAATTGCGCAAACACAAACTTATAAAAATACACTCTCACGGACATAATTCACACAAATACACATACATTCACACAAATATACATACATTCACACAAATATACATACATTCACACATACTTTCACACAAATATACATACATTCACACAAATATACATACATTCACACATACTTTCACACAAATATACATACATTCACACATTTTTTCACACAAACATACATACATTCACACATACTTTCACACAAACATACATACATTCACACATACTTTCACACAAATATACATACATTCACACATATACATTTACACAAACACACATACAGTCATGATAGCGTTCGGTGAATTGGAAATGGGAGGGTAAAACAAGTATAACATTTTATTTATTTATTAACTCTTTTTTTAAAAACACATTTAATATAATGGTTACAGAACGAAAACACTAACAAATATAATTGTTTCTACTTTTGGCACAAGGCCAGAAATTAATACAGTGTATTACTGGTACTTTATTTTATCGAGCCCGTAAGGATGAAAGGCAAAGTTAACCTCGGTGGGATTTGAACTCAGATTGTAAAGGGCCGTAACTCTATGCTGCAATGCATGGCATCCGACCCTCTACCGATACTGCCAATCCACCACCCTTTTAATAATTGTTTCTACTTTTGGCACAAGGCCAGCAATTATCCCAGTGTATTACTGGTACTTTATTTTATCGACCCCATAAGGATGAAAGGCAAAGTTAACCTAGACGGGATTTGAACTCAGACCGTAAAGGGACGTAACTATGCTGGAAAGCATGGCGTCCGACCCTCTACCGACACTGCCAATACAATATAATATATACAAAGGAAAGGGAAAGGAAAAAAAGAAAGAGAAAAAATACACAAGCACCTAATACACACATCTTAGACCACATAGAACAAAATGCAGACGAAAAAGTGGGAAAACGAACCGCTATCAGAGCAAAAGATAGCAATATAGCGAGAAGCACTGGGAAGCCTCTCTAATAATTTTTGAGGCAGGCCAGCACGCTCGCAGCGTTACCTGGGGTGATGGCGACGCTGAGGAGCTGGAACAACCAAGTGCCTTCAGAGCATCACCAGTTACCTCTGTTTGGCGAGCCGCCAGTGAAGATAAGAACCTCGCTGTCAGTAGCCCGACTCCCCCAAACGTCTCGAACGCCACAGGCTGCATAATGTAGTTAGCTGACAGAACACGGTATTTTAGGATTTTGTTCCGTTCAGCTAGGGATGCTGTATCTCTCGCCCTTACCTCTGTATCCAGGATGTGGGAAGAAGCAAAAGAGTCACTAACTGTGACGTCCCAGGTAAGGCCCCTGCCTCTTGACCAGGTGCACAGAGTAAGACCGTCAGGTCTTTCCCATCAATCCAGGACAACCCAGATGGTTCCAAAATTGAGGGGATGTTTACCTGGGCCAAAGCTCTTAAGTGGTAATAGGATAGTGTGTGTATGTGTGCTCGCGTGAGTTTGTTGGCGTTCTTAAATTAGAGACACGTGTGTGTGTGTCACTGTTTTTTAAGTTAGAGACATATATGTGTGTATCCCTTTCCTTCCTTTTATACACACATACATTCACACAAACACACACACACACACATTTTGTGACGGACGGGTAGACAGATGTCCCTCAAATTTATATACATGTGAATGGAGTTCTACTGAAGCAGTTAGAGAAATTAAAGTATCTTGGAGCCGTGTACATGAGTGATGGAATGCAGGAGGCTGAATTAAGTGTAAGAATTGCAAAAGCTGATGCAGTAATGCGCCAGCCTCAGCATTCAGCAATCAGATGAAGTGGGGTAGGTTTAAAATCCAAACTGGCTGTCTTCCTGGTATTCCTGCCAACTCTTACCGAGGATCATGAATGTTGGGTAATGACCAAAAGAATACAATTGCAACTAAAAGTGGCAGAAATGGGATTCCTCCGAAGGGTCTTTGGAGTAACGTTACTCGATAAAGTGCATAACTCAGAGACCAGAGAGTCACTCCTGGTAGAGCCACTACTTCTCCGAATTGAGAGATCACAACTCCGATATTATGAGCATGTGGTTAGAATGTCTAAGTAAAGAATCGCTGGACACATTTTACAGGCAAAACCAACTGGCAAGAGACCCAGAGGTAGACCCTGAGCAAGATAGTTGGATAACATCCATGAGCTTGGCTGGTCACGCTTTGGGATCCAGCTGGATCAGTTAGAGATGTTTGCTACTGACAGACTCGCTGGAAGGAGTGTTTGAGAAGGACTGTGCTCCCACGACCCTCTCAGAAATAAGTGGGCGAAGAAGAAGATATTGTCAATTTACTTTTCAATTTACATATATCTATATACATATATATTTGCGTATAATACCAATATGCACACAGCAGAAAACCGCCCGAAAGGCTTTTTTCTGCTAGTTAAATTAATGCTAGTAACTTCACCATGAATATCATTTACCTAATCTCTATCGTTGGAAGTAAAATGAAATATGTTATATAAACGATACAGTGAAATGCTTATAATGGTTATTTCCACGAACCACTGGTTATTACCAGTCTTTTACTAGGTGTTACCTATGAGCCAAGTAGTACCACGTAACTAATGGTTATTGCTGGTTGTTATCAGGAAACTAATGATTACTACCAGGTGTTACAAGTGAGCCAATAGTTATTACTAGTGGCTGCCAATGAGTCAATGGTTATTACTAGGTGTTACCAGTGAGCCAAATGTCTGGTTCTGCACCTGTGCGGTCGTTAAGCCTATATGCTTTCTTAATTGAGGAAATTTATATCAGAAAGATTCTTCTTCAAGGGAGCCGACCGATTTCAAGATCTCTTGAATTGAACATCACAAAATTATGAAACAATAATTTATTATACACCATTACCGCTCATTACACCCTGAGGTATTTCTAATCAGCTGGATATACTGATTCTGTGATAGTTAACTGGTCAATGGTTGGTCAACATCAGAAACAAAACATGATCTATTAACACTTTAGCTAGCAAGCAGAATATCCTTCAATTACGGTTCTAATATACTTTTTAAATATAGTATATTATACAGAATCACGAATCGAGAAGATCTGTTCATCTATAATATAGTAAAGGGAGGAATGTTGGACAGCGTCCGTTTTATATATTTTTTTATCCCGTTAGTAAAATAAGTTGGATTACTTTGAATAAATAATTGTTTCTACTTTAGGCACAAGGCCAGCAATTACCCAGTACATTACTGGTACTTTATTTTATCGACCCCGTAAGGATGAAAGGCAAAGTTAACCTCGGCGGGATTTGAACTCAGACTGTAAAGGGACGTAACTATGCTAGAAAGCATGGCGTCCAACCCTCTACCGATACTGCCAATTCACAATTATACTTTGAATAAATAATGAATGAATATTATGTAATTTATTTACTAAATTTCGTAGGTCTTCATTAAACATAAATATTCTTATATATAAAGTATTGCTTATTTCAACATTCACTTCTTTAAAATTTTCAAATGCCAATACTTCCGGTTAGCGTCCCTTATATCATAACTAGCACTCATCACATCGCTTATATAAACGTTCATATATTCGCATCGTTATATAAGGTTTATATTTCCGTCGCTAATTTTCTCCTTTTTCATAGCATTTTAGTTTATCATATTTGCAGTTTATATATAATATTGTCTTTTTTTAATGTATCATGGATTACTTTACTGGTTACAGAAGAGAGTGTAACACAGACTTCGTTCAATTTCTGTGCTTATAGTCAATTTCGATTTTATTTGACGTATCATATCTATATGCATATATATACTTGCGTATAATATCAATATGTACACTACACATGCTAGCAGAAAACCACCGAAGGGTGGTTTTTCTGCTAGTATTTATAATAATTTTACTTGTTTGTGTAGACGTTGAACACAGACGTAGCAAACCAAATTCTGTGTTCAAACTGTGATCATTTTGCATTTATTTCCTGACATGTTATCATTTAAGACTTAAAATATGTAGATACGTTGTATTTAAAAATACGTGATAAGAAGGTGAATGTAGTTACATTGAATAAAATAAACAAATAGTCAACTTAATTTTGTTGTCGTGGACAAATACATATCTCACTAACAATAAAAAACAAGCAAAAAAACTTACAAATATTTGTTTCCTTTTTCATAAAAAAATATGTTTGATTTCATAATACTTCCTTTGTGATTAAAAACATTGCTTCTTTCATTCTTGTTTACAGGATTACGTTATCTCCATGGGATAATCTCCACTATCAGAATTGAAGTGTATTATATCTAAGCTATAATAAAAGAGCGAAAGAAAAAGAGTTTAATAATATTCAATATTCAAGTATATCTATAGATTTATAGCTATCGATGTATGTATGGACAAATGTAAATATATAGACAGGTGAAAGGCGAACTACACACACACACACACACACACACACACACACACACACATATATATATATTTGATTACCTGTACAGGCAATATTTATTAGAATGCACAGCATTTCCCCAAAATAAAATGATCTACAGACATAATTCAATTGTATGTAAACACCCAAAAATGTTTTCTTAATTTAAATAATTGTTTCTACCTTTGGCACAAGGCCAGCAATTATCCCAGGGCATTACTGGTACTTTATTTTATCGACCCCGTAAGGATGAAAGGCAAAGTTAACCTCGGCGAGATTTGAACTCAGACCATAAAGGGCCGTAACTCTTTGCTGCAAAGCATGGCGTCCGACCCTCTACCGATACTGCCAATCCACCGCCCTGTATTACTTAATTTAAATAATACATATAAAACAGAATTTATTTTAATGCATCTTTTAAAGAATTTTATGTATACATTTTTTTTGTGACAACTTGTATATATATATATACATACATACATACATACATACATACATACATACATGCATACTACATATATATACAAGGGTTGGACAAAATAATGGAAACACCTAGCATCATAATTTTGAAATATCTATAAAACCGCTTGTTTATTTTTATGTTTTTTTATTTATTATTAGTGTTGCTTAATATTTTTTTGTTAAAATTGCTGTTTCTTTTCAGATATCATCAGAAAAAGGTAATTAAAATTCATTAAAATGACAGATCTATCGGACTTTCAAAGAAGTCAAATTGTTGGTGCTCGTGTGGCAGGCGCTAGCGTAACGAAAACAGCCGAAATGTTTGGTGTATCAAGAAGTACTGTCTGGAAAGTAATGGCAGCCTTTGAGAAAGAGGGAAAAACCTCGTCGTCGAAACAAAACTCCGGAAGAAAACAAAAACTTTCAGATAGGGACCGTCGGACTCTTACGCGAATTGTTAGAAAGGATCACAAAAGTACAGCTCCCAAAATTACTGCAGAGCTTAATGCCCACCTCGAGAACCCAGTTTCCACAAAAACTGTTCGCCGGGAGTTGCACAAAGCCGGATTTCACGGGAGGGCTGCAATCAGAAAACCACTATTTTCAAAAACAAACGTTGCAAAGCGTTTTGAGTGGAGTAAAAACCTACAGAATTGGTCCCTAGAGCAGTGGAAGAATGTTATTTTCTCGGAGGAGTCATCTTTTACCTTATTTCCGACCACCAGCCGAGTATACGTGTGGAGACAGCCAAAAGAAGCATTTGACCCAGACTGCCTTCTTCCAACTGTTAAACATGGAGGAGGATCTGTGATGATCTGGGAGGCTATATCTTGGAAATCCGCCGGCCCAATGGTTTCCCTTCATGGCAGAATTAATAGTCAGGACTATTTAAGCATTTTATCTGATCAAATTCATCCTATGGTTGCGGAACTGTTTCCGGAGGGAAACGCAATCTTTCAGGATGATAATGCACCAATTCACACAGTTAAAGTTGTTACTGAATGGCGCGAGGAGCATTCTAGTGAAGTTGAACATCTTATCTGGCCACCACAGTCCCCGGATCTCAATATTATTGAACATTTATGGTGCATTTTAGAAAAACAAGTAAGGAGTCGATATCCTCCACCATCATCACTACAAGAACTGGAGACTGTTTTAGCTGAAGAATGGACAAAAGTTCTTTTGTAAACAATTCAAACTTTGTATGAGTCCATACCTCGTAGAATTCAAGCTGTAATTACTGCCAAAGGTGGTCCTACCCTATATTAAAATAAATTTGTTTGAAATTTTAAGGTGTTTCAATTATTTTGTCCAACCCCTGTATATTATATATATATATATATATATATATATTATTATGCTTTGGGAGGGCCATGTTGCCAATAAGAAACACACGCACCAGTTGCTTTCACTTCAATTTAATTTATAATAAATTTAATTTATAATAAATTGAAGTGAAAGCAACTGCTGCGTGTGTTTCTTATTGGCAACATGACCCTCCCAAAGCATAACAATATCGGTTTCAACACACGTTTTCAGATAAAGAATCTTGCTAAACAAATTCAGAAACGATATATATATATATATATATATAAGTATATACGCACAGCTGTTTATATATTTACATTTATATACTTGTGTATGCGTGTTTTATGATTTTTACGCCAGGTCGATTTATGCTGAATGATAATAATCCCTGTTTAAAATTTGTCCAAGTCATTCATATTTTCATAACTGCGTCGTCGGTACAAAGCTGCGAAAGTGAAGGTGACCATTTACAAACGTGATCTTTTCGTTTTGTTTACACGACGCCCTTGTTGAAATATTCACATATTATCTTATTCACACAAATAAGTAGAAGGATAATTATTCATTTACTAATTAGAAGTGGTATTAAGTAAATTCCAGTGATATTTTGTGATTTATTAGTGATTATAAGCAATGCTTTCTTACTAAAGTGCTTGCTGTTAACACGGTACTTTACTAATTTAGAGTGAAATTATTGTGTAAAAATAGAACATAAAACAGCTAGGTCAGATGAGAGGAAATTAGTAAATCCAACAGCTCAAGTCGACAAGAAATCAGTCCAAGCCATAATTTTATAAGATAAAATAGAAGTCATTCACTGAACGGAAAGGGGTCATGGTTGGCCCAGTGTTTGTAGGGCTATGAATTTGGTTCAGTTAACTGTAACTACGATTATAAAGAATGAAGAGAAAACAGAATAAATGCGATGCAAAAGAATTATCGTGGCAAATAAGTGAAATAAACGGGGAGGCCGTTAACATTGTGAGTGGCAGACTAGAAGTAGAAAAAGATAAATGAAAACAAACAAAAAACCCCACAACATTCCATTGATTTAAGCTGTCATGTGTGATAAGACAAAGTGTACTTTTGATGAACAGAAGACGAAAGACGGGGGAGAGGAATAAAACATTTATAGGCAACGATAAGTGTTGGAATGTTAAGGTAACTGGTAAGAATATCAAAGCAACTACAGTATTTTCTGCAAAATTCCAAACCATTGTGCAAATTGGTGAAAATCTTGGGGATCTTATTTTTAATGGAGACGAGACGAAGTTATATTGGAAGACAATGTCTTGAAAAACTTTTATTGCTTTAGACGAAAAGTCTGCTCTAGGGTTTAAAGCTGCCAATGATAGACTGCTTCTTCTATTTGGTGCTAATGTTTCAGGAATTTTGAAATTAAGGTCAATGTTTGTTTACCACTCGGAAACATAACGTGCATTAAATGGGTTGAACAAGTTACAATAGCCAGCCTATGAGAAGTCTAAAATGAGGCGGAGGTTACACAGGAATTGTTCTTGAACTGGTACACAAACTGTTTTTGTAAAGTTATTTATAACTTTTGTATACAGAATAATAGCTAGCTAAAGCTGTTATTCTGTGAGACAATGGGCCTTGTTATCATCAAATCTGGATGAAGTTCAAATAAATCTTAAAGGAAACATAGTTTACATCATTATTAGCACAACATATGTTCTCAGGCCGATGAAATAAAGTGTAATACTAATTTTCAGTGTATACTACCAACAAGAATCCTTTAACTCTTACCATCCAGTATTAATGCAGCAGAAAATATCTAAAGACGGGTTTGCTAATTCAAAGCTTTATAGTATCTTTTCTAGTGGACAGTATATCTATTAGAAAAAACTTATGTAAATGTTCTTTTACTGATAAAAATTATAGATACTTCAAACTCCTGGATAGCATCAAGAGTACATCCATCCGTAATGGACTGATTTTGCGTCGATTTCATTTTCGCTACTATATATATATGTGTGGGATATATAAATAAATAAATATATATATATAAATATATATATTAAGAGCACGGGAGAGAGAGATACGCATATATATATATATGCGACAGAATCCCACGTATATAATAAATTGAGTTGACAAAGTCCAATAAACTGTGGTTATTACTGATAATTAGGAAAGAAAATCTCCCTCTACAACT
>OZ024740.1:171155606-171165606 GCA_964016885.1 Eledone cirrhosa | reverse complement strand
TCGCCTCACAAACGGGGCCCACGCCGATTGACTGGTGAGGAATACCTGGAGGTGCTGTAGCCTTAATGCGTGTTTACGCATCAATAGCCACGGCATCCTCAGCCCTCCTTTCGAAGGATGTTGACAGCAGATGGATCTCCTCACCAAAAGCGCCCGCTTCTTCCAAAGGAATTGGAAGAGTGCGCGCTCCATTTTGGTGAGCGTTTCCCTTGGGCAAGGCACGACGGTCAGGCGGTAATAGATGACAGACGCTATATAAGCTTTCGCCACCTCCGCCCGACCTTTCAGGGATAGTTTGCACTCAGCCCACTTCCACGTCAGCGCAAACACCCTATTCGATACCTCACCCCAGTTCTTCTTCACCTGGAGGTCTGACCCGAACCAAACCCCGAGCAACTCCACCGGGCCTTCCGTCCAACATCCGACGATGCCGTTGGAGGCCATTGGTTTGCCCCTCCACTCGCCGAGTTGCAAACCGACTGACTTGTCCCGGTTCAGCTTAGCCCCTGTAAACGTTTCGTATTCCTGCCGATCACTCCGATTTCCGAGGCGGTTGACACCATTACTGTCACGTCATCGGCGTAGGCCGACACCGCTTTCCGCAATCCCGGTTCCAAAGGGATTCCCTGTAACAACTCCAACTTCTGCAGCAGTGGCTCTAGGGCCAATACATACAGAAGGGAGGAGAGAGGGTATCCCTGTCGGATGGACCGCGTGATTTCGAACGGCTCCGAAAGGTAGCCGTTCACCTTGACCCTAGAGCAGATGCGGCTGCTGTGCATGGCAGTGATCCAGCCCCTGAAAACGGGTCCGAAACCTGCCGCCACTAGCACCGCATCCAGGTAACGATGGTCGACCCTATCGAACGCCTTAGATTGATCCAAGTTGATCAGGGCCTCACCAAAAGCCGGGTTCGTTCCCAACCCTCTCTATGATGTATCGCATGAGATGGAGGTTGTCGTGAATGGACCTGGACGGGATGGCGCATGTCTGCGCATCTCCCACCAGGTTGCCCACGACAAGCGCCAACCTCTTTGCTAACACCTTGGCCAAAATCTTTAACTCTGCATTTAGCAGTGTTATGGGCCTAAAATTACTTATTTCATCCCCCTTGTTCTCGTCCTTCCTCATTAGCGAGACTACGCCCTTGGTCATAGAACAGGGAATTCTTCCGTTCTGTTGCCAGTTGCAGTAGACCGCTTCGAGGAGATCGAAGAACAAGTCCAGCATACTTAAATACAGTTCATATGGAAGACCATCGAGGCCCGGAGATTTGCGTCTGCCGCATTGGCTCAGCACGTCCCCTATTTCAGCAGCTGAGATCAACCTCTCGCAGGACTTCGCCTACTCGCCCGAAAGACGCGGCAGGCTGTCGAGGTATGGACCGAGGTCCACATTCCCATCCGGCCCTTCGTCCCTTCCGAACAATCGGGAAAAGTGCCTTTGAAAGGCCTCGCACATCTACTTAGGTTCAAGGACCACCCGTCCATCCTGGTTTCGCAAAGACCCGATAGTGGATCTAGTCCCACTTTTGGCTTCTGTCACGCGGGCCCAGCTAACAGTTTGGTCCCCTCGTTTCCCAGAGCACGTATTTTGCTTCGGACAACGCAGTGTTTCGCATCGAAGAACTGGCCCAAGGCCGTTCTTGACGATAGAACTCTGGCTACGTCGCCATTTCTAATTGCCTCTTCTACACTATCTACCAACTCCCTTTCCTTCCTATTTCTATCTGAGGCTAACTCCTTACTAACTCCTATTGAAGCTACTCTAATCTCTCTTTTGAGAGAGCCCCACCACCTGCTGTTAACGATGGCGCCCGTCAACCGCTCCTTAACTAATGTACTAATCCGGTTCCTGTAAGCTTTACTTGCCGGTAAGGACAAGTTGAGCTTCCAGTAACCGGCTCCCTGTCTATGCGTTCTATCAAGGTTGACCATGGAGGTCACTAACTTGTGGTCTGAATAGCCAACCATGAGCATATTTGGACAACTTAAAAAGTCCCTATCCTTATTTCTAACTAAGAACCTATCTAGGTACGATCTAGATTGACCGCCGTGGTTTCTCCAAGTCCAGGTTGGCACAGTCGGAAAATCTAGTCGATATCTATCGGCCAGGTCGAATCGGCCGATTAACCCTTTGAGGCTGTTACAACCCCCTCTATCAGGACATGCCCCTACATAGTCCCAACGTGCATCTAGTATACCATTCCAGTCTCCCACTAAAAGCAAGGAGCGGGACGTCCCTAGAAAAGTCTCCAGACGATGAAAGAAGTCCGGCCGCGTTGACCCAAAAGGGCCGTAGACGGCGACCAGCCTAAAAGCTCCGCCTTCACCACTGCCAATGTCCAGAACCACTAGTCGACCCTCCGGGTCCAAGTGTACCGTCTGTGTAGCGAGACCTAGATGTTTTTGCAGCAGAACGACAACCCCACCCCCACCTCCGGGCTGACAGCGAGATGCGTGCATCTCAAAGTCATCAAAGGTGGGGGCCAGCTGTCGCACGCTGCTGATCCGGGCCTCGCAAATAACCATCACATTTATACATCGTGACTTGAGGTCATTTAGAAGCATTGCTTGCTTCCAAGGTGAACCCAGGCCACGCGTATTTAGACAACCTATTCTCAACACAGCCATGTTGGTAGTAAAGAGAAAAGGCACGTACCTCTCTGTGTCCCGGGAACCGGGCCGCACAATTTCCATGGGGGTGGGGTGGGGTTGTTGGGTGGGGTGTTGGTTTGTGGAAGTGTAGGGGCATCAGTGTGTGTTGGGGTTGGGGTGTTTGTAGTTGTGTGGGTGCCCGGGGGGGGGGTAGGTAGGTGGGGGTGTTAGAGGACACGGTTAATGGGTCTGACGCAGGGGGGCCCCACGTCCTTTTTAAAAGTGTCTTTTAACGTTTTGTAAATGTCCATTGGGGCTTTTATCATTTTTAGATGGGGAAGCCCCGTTGCTTGTGCGAAATTCGAACCTTCGGTTTTTATTAAGTTGTTATTATAAGTAACGTTTAACAGTTTTTTATTTATTGTACTTATGTAGGTATATGCAAACTTTTCTTTTTGCGTGATGTTTTTTGTGTTGATGTCTGTGTTATGGCTTGGGGAGGGGTTATTTGTATTTGTGTTCCTGTGGTGTGTTTTCTTTTTTTTCTTTTAACTTTATGAAAGTGTCCCCTCCCCCTTGTCTGACGACGAAAGGGGGTCGTCTTCCGTATTCGAGGGGAGGGGTTCATTTTAGGCTCGTGTTTGTGGTGTGGGTGTTATTGTATTTGTTTTCTGTGTGGGGGTGATGGGTGGGATTGTTTTCAGTTGTGTTTTAACTTGTGGTGTTAGAGGTTGTGTTGCTGTAGCTGTTGGTGTGGGCAAAATCGATGTTTTTTTGTTTGCTTGGGAACAGGCAGCCTTCAGGTGACCTCTGCCACCACAGAGGTAACAAGCGAGTCGTCTACCCTCCACTGTGATGTGTAAGTAGGCAAGCCCATCCAGCAATATGCGGTCGGGGATCCTAGCAATTCGTTCTGGCTGCATTTGCACCAGAACTTGCAGGTTAGTTCCACCGAACACGTTGCTGGAAGACTTACCTACCGAAATTACTGCATCCTCTTTCAAGTCGAGGAGGCCACACAGTACCGCCCAGAAATCAATATCTGGATCGATACTGTGTATGGTCAATCTTTGTGTTTTTCTTCCCAAATAAGTGGGGAAGAAGGTAAATAAGGGGAACACAATTGGGGCCAGGGAATGTTTTTCGGCCGTCAATTTATCTTTCATTCGGATGGATAGATTACCGTCTATCCTTCTGAATGAATACAATGTTTTTCAGATGATCTTTTAACGCCAGTTCAATCTCTGTCTGTGTGAGTTGTACTGGCTTACAGGTTTTGTTTGATATTGTCGTATAAATAATAGTTTTTAAGCTATTTTCCTTTTTTAGCTCTGGGGGAGAATTTAAAGAAAATAGACCATTCTCCTCCAAAGTTATATACATCCGTGCATTTTCCATGTTCGAAATGTCAATAGGTTCGTACACGAAAGATTTGTTTATGCTTTGCGCGAACGTCATTTTGTTCGCCCCCTCTCTGTTTACATTTGTCGAAATGTGGTTTTCTTGTTTTTTGTTGTTACAATTTTAATTTTTTGTTGGTTTGTGTTATTTATGTTGGTGTAAGCGTTCACATTTTTTTCCCCGTTGGGGTTAGACTCCATTTTTTTAATATGTTCACTTATATTTTCAGTATCCGAGAGACTTGTTGTTACAGCTACTCGTTGTCTTTCACCTTTGCTGGTGGGCGTGGCGCCGTGAAAGGTCGAAACGGCATCCATTAATTTTGGCAATTTCTCCGAGTCAATTTTTTTCACATTTTTTTCATTAGGGTTAGGTTCCATTTTTTCAATGTTTTTAATAATCATTATTCTTTCAGTAGGGAGGCTTGTTGCCTCCACTACCCGCTCTCTTTCAGTTTGTTTAGTGGGCGTGTCATCGTTACCTGTGGTAATGGCTTCCATTACCACTAACGTAGAGACAATTACAAGATTTTTAGGATGAAAAATTTCACCCCAAAAGGGGTGAAATAAATTAACCCTAATGTCCGAAGACCCAGGCAAGGGGGTTAATTAACACAATAACGCAAGAATACAGACAAACACTTACTGTTAACACGTAATATCTCCAATACTTGAGGAGCCGATGTGAAGAACGTCTATACCATCCGGAGATAGACAGACAGATAGATAGATAGAGAACATGGCAGAATTGTAGAAAATCTAAAATTTAACTTCAATATAGCTGTGTACATATATGTATGTGAATTTCGTTTATCTAAAGTTATACGGTAATGTAGAAATATTGTTATATATACATGGATATATATATGTAGGATATGCGTAGATAAAAGGTCCAGGAAAACAATGTTAAATCTATTGCAGGAGAGCTTATTCAGTATAAATAACGTTTCTTACACTGACGATGGGCTTGGTTGGGAGAGCCTCCTCCACTATATAGTGGTGGCCATAACTGGACCCGAAACACCAATGGTCCCACAAACATGTATTAAGAAGGCGCAAATTATTTGCGTCCATAGGCTGTATGCCGAATGAGCACTCGATTCGATTCTCTTAGGGAGCAGAGTATCAATAATATTAATATATAAGGGAACAGAGAATCAGTGTTGCACCATATACATATTTAATTACATATTACATATGTTTCACTGTCGATCAGCTCGAGGACTCGCGAGTCTACATCTTAAAGCATATCTGAGGAGCTTCCGATTGCAGAGTCAGGTTCGATCATTAATAGATCATTATATATATATATATATATATATATATATATATATATTTAGGTATAGGATTATCCTAGATGTAGTAATGGTTAATTACTACACTGGATATGGTTGATGTACGGTGAGAGGTTACTCTACGAGTTATGGAAGAATTGTTGAAGAAACTTAGTTCCTGATCCTTCTGTATTCCGGAGTGTATATAAAGAATGAATAATAACAGGTAGACATCATAAAAAGGTCATTTATTCCGTGTGCTTACAAATGTTTCCACGGTGGCACTACAGCTTAGTTATGCTATGTGCAAATTTACAACTATTTGCAGAACTCAAATATCCAATGCTGTGACCACTGTATCCTCAGAGCAGAATGGTTAACATTTTAACCATTCTGCTCTGAGGATACAGTGGTCACAACATTGGATATTTGAGTTCTGCAAATAGTTGTAAATTTGCACATAGCATAACTAGGCTGTAGTACCACCGTGGAAACATTTGTAAGCACACGGAATAAATGACCTTTTTATGATGTCTACCTGTTATTATTCATTCTTTATATATATATATATATATGATTAGGAAAATTAAAAAGACATCGAACGAAAAGCAATTTTTTAAGGGGAAACCTTACAAAATTATAAAATAAAATATACAAACGATGGACACAGTAGGCAAAGTTAACCTCGGTGTGATTTGAACTCATACCACAAAGGGCCTTAATTCTATGCTCCTCAGCATGGCGTCTGACCCTATACCTTAATCGTTAAGAAAATACTAAGCTATCAATAAATAAATTAAAAAAAAATATTTATACATATATATATGTGTATATATATGTATGTATACATATATATATATATATATATGTATATATATATGTATATATATATGTATATGTATATATATATATGTATATGTATATATGTATATATATATGTATATATATATATATGTATATATATATATGTGTATATATATGTATATATATGTATATATATATATATAGTAATAATAATAAACGTGAAGACTAAAATCAGAAGAGGGCTCGATAAGGATGATATATATATATATCAAATATATAAAAACCATAGAGCAAATATTTATTAAAATAACAGATTAAAGCTTAAGCAAAGAATCGCTGCTTTCACCCTTAAAGGGATCTTCTGAAACTAATTAATATATATATATATATATATACATACATACAGGGTGTCCCACGAAAATGTATACACACTTTGATTACCGGTGCAGGCAATATTTATTAGAATGCTGTAGAAGAGTGTATACATTTTTGGGGGACACCCTGTATATATATAATTCCCATAAAAAGGATGTTTGTACGTCGACTGCTAATAACGCTAAATAAAATTAGTAATAATTAAGGTTTCTTGTATGTTTACTAATCTGACCTCCAACATGCTCGCCATCGACATTTTCTCCGATAACGGAATTGGGAATAAGGGTGGCGGCATAGGGGAGATTTTTACTGCTTTTTCTAGCACAGTAATTCTGTGGCAGGTACTCTTGTTGGTGTATACATTCTTATAATTTCTCTCTATCTATATCTCACTATCTCATATATATATATATATATATATATATATATATATATATATATATATATATTTATTAAAATAGCAGATTAAAGTTTAAGCAAAGAATCGCTGCTTTCACTCTTAACGGGATCTTCTGAAACTAAAAAAGTCAATCTGTGAACGCAGAAGTAAATATTTCAAAAAACGTTGCAACCGGAGGAAGACAGGAAGACGATACTTTGGTTCGTGGAAACGTTTCCTGGCAAAGAACGAAAAAAAAAACGAATATAATACGTCATTATTTGGAGTGGTGAAAACAATTACATATATATATATATATATATATATATATATATATATATATATATATATATATATATATATATATATGTGTGTGTGTGTATGTATATATGTATATATATATACGGTATATATACACAGACAGAGTGATAGACACATTTATAGACATAGAGAAAAAGAGATAAAATGACATAGAGAGTAACACACACACACACACACACACATATATATATATATATAGAGAGGGGGGTATGAGAAAGAGATAATGGGATACATAAAGACAGATAGATAGAGACACATAGAGGGAGATAGCTTTTGTGGCTGCTTCATCTGGAAGGTCAGACAGATTATTCTGCTTTCAAATTGGACTTGGACCTCAGTTTGAATGAAATGTCCATGTGTTATATGAAGAAGGAATCAAAAGCTGCCCAAGTATTGCAAAAATGTGTGGCATTTTTGGATGAATGCACAATGGCGCACATGCGCGCACTGGAGACCATGGATAGAACACTGAAAAATATTCGGAACAGCACAACAATCATGGGCGGAATCACTGATGCTTTATCAAGGGACTTCCTACAAACTGTGCATGTGATATCAAAGGGGAATCGCGCCGATCAAATTTGAGCTTGCCTAAAATCGTCAACTATATAACCAGGTATCATTCAATTTAATAACCAACATGTAGGCACAACCTTACGGTGACAACATTTTTGCAGAGTTTGCTCGAAAGCCTCTGAAATTCGGTGCAAAGCACAATATCCCTTGATTCTGAAGGATGTTTTTATCCTTCATCCCTTTGTACTGTTGTGAAAAGCGCTGATAACTTAATTAATCAAGTGTTCCCCAATTTCAAAATCCATCAATCCCAGCGAGGAGTGGAGCAATCCTTGCCTCCCAAAACATCACAGTGAATGCAATTAACAAAAATCTCTCACAAATCATCCTTGGGGGTAGCCAGACCTATAAATCTGTTGAAAAAAGCTGTCGATGAGGCAGCAGCTGTTCATCATCCTGTTGAATTTCTCAAAAGTCTGAAACCGTCCGGTATGCCGCCACACAAACTTGAATTGAAGAAGGACGCAGTCATGATGCTTCTCAGAATCCCGGATCAGCCAAGATTGTGCAATGGGGCGCATGTTTGTGACTGAACCTCCACAAACCTTTCATATATGCTCTAAAGAAAAAAGTTAAGAACATTGTATATACTGAAGTGCTGTAAATCTATACTATGAGAACCGTGTCCTGTCAGTCCGTGTATCACGCTCTCTATATAGAGGGAGGGAAATATTACTCCCCTCTCACTCCACCTCCCCCTTTTTCTAACTAAAATATAACGTCAGAACAAGCGAAAATACGGAGTTATTGTTAGTGTCTGTATTTCTGTGTGTGTGTTTTTATGAATGTCCATCAACATATAGACAACGTAACACAGACTTCACTAAGACTTTCACTATAATGTTGTTATTGAGAAAGAGAGCGGGAGAGAGAGAGAGAGAAAGATTGATAGAATTAAAATTTGATCCAAGAAGAAAAACAACAGGTTGTTGTTGAGACAGAAATGCAGTGAGAGAGCCAGAGAGAGAGAGAGTGAAAGAGTGAGAGAGAGAGAGTGTGTGTGTGTGTGAAAGATACATAGATAGGTAGAGAGTGTTGTCACTGGAATACGTGGGCAATTTTAAATGCAAGTCTGTCAACACGTGTGAAAGCGAGTGTGTGCGTGTTTCTGTGTCTTCTAAGGAAAACCGGGCTACGACTAGTGTTTTATAATTTTCATAGAATACATTTTTTAGTTATTTTCTTTATTACATTCTATATTTAGATATTCTAAATAAGCTTTAAAAAAATATGTTATGCAATATTTAAATACCTTTCAACATCTTTTATTTTAAGGAAAATGGGCATTTTGATAGATGCAAATAGGTACCTTATGAATAGATTTGAGCACAGTACAAACTGAGGCGAAGACCGCTAATATATATATATATTTAGCTTGCTTCGTTTATTTTGGGCTTAGGTGGTTGGTAGCTTCTTAACCGCCGTCTCAGTTTTTATGGCCTTTATAACATATGTTTATTGCTCTGGTCTCTTTTGGTCCATGGAGCGCTTGCCAACACAACTCGGAAATTGCGTTTCGCTTATTTCTACCTGCCGAAATACGATTCTCGCTGAATTTATATTTGTATTAATCTCCCGAGTCTAACAATTAACTAGTTAATTTTCTTTAGATAATTCTATTGACTGATTAATTTCTTAAGTTTATTTTAAAAACTACCCGGTCGAGAGCTTAATTCGATTTGTGTTGATTTTGCAATTTTTGCATTTATACATACTGAATTCATTTGCCAAAATTTGGGGTTTTCTCCACCGTAGAGTTACACATGTGCTTTCAAAACACTGTGAGATTCAAAACGCTGGCACAGAAAAAATACCTGTTGAAAAAGCGATAACTTTGTTCGATCATTATACCATAAGCTTATTTTTTTTAAAGCAGACAGTATTATTGATTTAGGTGTCGCTGCAACCCTGTATTGGATTATACCATCATTTCCTGGGGTCCGGGTAAATATTTAATTTATTTTGTTTGACCCGTTTAGCTTGCTTCGTTTTTTAGGTGGTTGGTAGCTTCTTAACCGCCGTCTCAGTTTTTATGGCCTTTATAACATATGTTTATTGCTCTGGTCTCTTTTGGCCCATGGAGCGCTTGCCAACACAACTCGGAAATTGCGTTTCGCTTATTTCTACCTGCCGAAATACGATTCTCGCTGAATTTATATATATATATATATATATATATATATATATATAAAACAGAGGATGTCTGTCTGAGTGTGTGTGTGAGTTTGAATCCCTAAACTCGAGAAGCACCCAACCGACTGTTTTCAAACTTTA
>OZ024740.1:171133106-171153106 GCA_964016885.1 Eledone cirrhosa | reverse complement strand
GCTTATGACTTTCTTTTGGTCAACATCGGTGTCGTGGAGAGGGGAAACTGGTATGTGTGACTGCTAGTCTTCCCCAAAACCACACTGTAAAATTACATTTGTTTGATTAATTCCATGATTTCAAAATTTACCTCCTCTCCCTGTTGTTGTTGTTGTTGCTGTTGTTGTTGTTGTTGTTGTTGTTGTTGTTGTTGTTGTTGTTGTTGTTTTTCTTCTTCTTCTTGAGAAGGTCGTGAGCGGTAGAGTCCCCAGACATGTGTTCCAGAGGGTCCTCGCAGAATCAATCGAGACCGACCGAGTTCATGGTCAATATCCAACCATCTGTTGGTTGACTTTGTCCGTAAAATGTATCTAGCGATTCTTTCGAATGATAAAATAATATCAGTTATGTACTGAGATCAATTCAGCTTACTAACCCTTCCCCTCATTTTCTAGCCTCGTGCCTTAATTAGAAACAATTATTTTATGATTGGCTGTGTGGTCAAGGAGTTCGTTTTGATATTTTGAATGAATAATTTGATGTTTCATTATGTAACTTTCATTCATATTTTTAATTCCTCATCAAACATATGTATCCATATATTACCAGTCTATAAAAATTATTTTGTACAATGTTTATATTTACACAAAGATATCAAGAAATCAATTTTATGATGGATTACATTCTGTATTTATATTAAAACTAATTCATCATACAATGTTTTCTTCTTTTTAAGGACAATAGAGTGTGGACAGAGTGAAAGATATTAACTTCGATTTCTAGTATATTTCAACATTACAAAAACAAGTTAACACTAATAATTATAACAGTCAGTCAAAGAATTGTCTTTTCTAATTCGAATTCTTATATAAACAACACGAGCTTCACAACAAACGTTAAAAAGAACGAAGCTTTGGTTACTATTTCTAGTGAGTTCAGCGACCATGTAAAGGCTTCATAAGTACGTTGCTGTTGCTATAACCATTACACATTCATGTAAATTAATAAGCTGAATTTATAGTGTTGTGCTCTACCTAAGTCACACCAATATCATTGACAATGGGTTCCGTTTCAAATGTTTCCTTCATCACTTCGATTCACTGATATATTTATGCAAACATACGAAGACGACGGTGTGATGAAGCAGGTATTTCAAAACTAGAAACAGGTAGCGACATATCCACTACCTGCTAGTCGATATATCGATCTACTATGATCAATCAACCCTCTGAAACGATCGTAAAATAATGAATTAATTAACAACCTTCGATATATATATATATATATATATATATGATGGCCGGCTGAATACGTGTGTGTGTTCTTTTCTCCCTCATCTTTTCCATCGTTTTTCCCCGTTCTTCCTCTTATCATCCTTTACTCTCTATCTATCTTCTATTTATAACTCTGTCTTCTGATGAAGGACTATTGTTCGAAACGTTAAAAGTCTCTTCCTGCTATTTCAAGGGTTAAACTAATATATGTCTTCATGTACTGTGTCGTTTGGGTTTGTTATTTCTGTTTACCTTTTACATACATTCATACATGGTATGTGTGTGTATATATGTATATATATATATATATATATACATATATAATTACAGGTGTGTAGTTACTGAAATCGAAGGTTTGGAAGGTAAATGGGAAGGTAAACGGGACGTAAACAAGAGAAGAAAAGTATCCCTTCATCAGCTGTTTATTACAGATCATAGATGTTTCGGTGCTTAAAACAGAACATCGATCTGTAGCGCGCCCATGGCCTTTTATTCATCAAAAGACCACGATGGAAAGAAGTGATAGTGAAGAGAGAGGAAGAAGAAAAAAAGGAAAAGAGGAAAAAATGAAGTAAACATACCGATATAAGTTGGGACACAGGACAATGGCACATGTATGTAAGTAATCGAAGAGAAAGTGGAATAAGTTATAGTACGCCAATGGGTCCTGTCTTGCTCGATTTGTCTTTTGGATCGACTTCCTCCTTTTCTTTCCCTCCTTTTCTCCCCTCCTTTTCTCTCTCTCTCTCTCTCCCTCTCTCTCTATCAATTTGGTCGTTTTCGGCCTGGTCACATGTATCGTAAAACCCTTTTGGATTAACTCCCTTTCCCTTTTCCTCCCACTCTCTCTCTCTTTCCCTCTTGCTCACCCCACTCACTTACGCTTCCTCCGTCTTTCTCTCTCTACCCTCACTTTACTGAGATCACCATGGAAAAACGTTGCTCCGCTGTTATCACCGCCAACGGGCTTATACCCATCAGCGTACTATAACTTATTCCACTTTCTCTTCGGTAACTTTACATACATGTGCCATTGTCCTGTGTTCCAACTTATATCGGTATGTTTACTTCGTTTTTTCTTCTTTTCCTTTTCTTCTTCTTCCTCTCTCTTCACTACCACTTCTTTCCCTCATGGCCTTTTGATGGATAAAAGGCCATGAGCGCGCTACAGATCGATATTCTGTTGTAAGCGCCGAAACATCTATGATCTGTAGTAAACAGCTGATGAAGGGATACTTTTCTTCTTTTGTTAACGTCTCGTTTAGCTTCCCTATATATATATATATATATATATATATATATATGTATGTATGTATGTATGTATGTATGTATGTATGTATGTGTGTGTGTGTGTGTGTGTGTGTGTGTGTGTGTGTGTGTGTGTGTGTGTGTGTGTGTGTGTGTGTGTGTGTGTGTCTATGTGTGTGTGTGTGTGTGTGTGTGTGTGTGTGTGTCTGTGTCTATAATGTATATATAAATGTATTTGAATGCCAAAACCGAAAGTATTCTATTGTTTATGATTTCACTGATATTTAAGTTTCGTGGTTCACCACTGAGTAGAACTCGTCATTCCGTATAGTCAACCATAATGTAATATAAGTAAAAGCACTCGACGTTATGCAACTCATCCATCTTCGATGTTGAATCTTGTTGGTGGTGCGAGAACGGAGTTAATTATTATTGAGTAAAATAACATGAGGTCGGACTGGTGAAATTCCTTCAAAGATTTATTATAGCAAACACTATGTATATTTCAGTGGCCAAGTTCCGTAAGATCCAGGCTCGAAGGTGGTCAGCCAAACTGACAAGAACTAGCCCTGATCGCCTTCGAGTCAAAACCATTTTTCTCTGTGTTTTTTTTTAGCCTCTTGGATTGTGTTTACCGTTATTCCTTTATTATATTATATAACTATTATGCAATAAACACCTGATGATGTCATCAGGATCTTTACGGAACTTAGCCAGTGAAATGTACACAGTGTTTGGTATATTAAATCTTTGAAGGAATTTCACCAGTCCGACCTCCTTTCATTTTACTCAATAATTATATATATATATATATATATACATATATATATATATATTTATATTTATATGTACAAGTATTTAAAACAAACATTAACTGGATGAGCATTCAATACTATTCGGTAGTGTATAGAAATTAATTTTCTAAGTAGAAAGGTGGTGACTAAAAGTTGCCTTTTCTCAACGAATCATCATAAAGTTTGGCAAAAAGATCAAGATCTATTCCAGAGAAAATGAATTAAAAAAAAAATAGAATCCAATATCATCTATTCAAGAAACAGGAATTTGTTTTATAAAATAGTGATGTAGAAAGAATGAACGTTCTATGGGAGTGGAAGTAGCTATGGGAAAGAACAGAAAAAGACGGTTGAAAGAGACGTAAAGCAAATATCATTTCCAGCTTTAAGCATACTTCTTGATTTCTCTTACTCCCTTACTTCACATCACACTTTGTGTCTATGTCACGATATACTTCTTACCCTCCTTCACTTTCTCTCTCTTGAACATACACATGATCATTGCAGTCAGACGTCAATGAGTCTATATGTGCTCATATATATATATATATATATATATATATATAACATCTGAGTTTTTCGAATATTAATAATAATATTCGATTCGTTTGTAATTAGGCAAACAGCCTCTTTAAGCTATGTCAGTAGAGTCATTCTTGTTCTTGTGTTGGCATGTAAACAGAACGGCAGACACTAATGTTTCTGGGTGATTACCCTTCATCAGTACACTATACTGCTTACCTGCCAACTGTCAGAGCTAGTGAAAATAGTGTCTGCAGTTCTGTTTACCTGCCAACACAAGATCAAGAATGACGGAGTCATTGTACTGACGTGGCTTAAAGAGGCTGTTTGCATAATTGCAAACGAATCGAATATTATTATTAATATTCTAAAAACTCAGATTACATTTATTGTATCGAGCCATGTAAAACGATAAACTATATGTTATATATATATATATATATATATATATATAAAGGAACGATCGACTTTCGTCAAATCGGACCGAGGAAACAATGTTTCCGTTGGTCTTTCGAATTGCTAATACTATCTATCGGTCGCAACTCCAGGTAGAAGGAGCAACGTGAAATAAAGTGTCTTGTCAAGGTTGCTCACGATTGCGAATCCAATATATATATATATATATATATATATATAGGATTCGCAATCATGAGGCGTGAGTTCGATTCCCGAACCGGGCAATGCGTTATGTCCTTGAGCAAGACACTTTATTTCACGTTGCTCCTTCTACCTGGAGTTGCGACCGATAGATAGTATTAGCAATTGGAAAGACCAACGGAAACATCGTTTCCTCGGTCCGATTTGACGAAAGTCGATCGTTCCTTTATATATATATATATATATATATATATATATATATATATATATATATATATATATATATATATACACGGGATAACAAATTGTTGTTATAGGTAGTCCACTTAGATGTAGTCCAGTTAGGGTACTCCGAGTAGTGGAAGTATTAACGTTTGGCTAAGTTTGACTCAACAAGACGTTTCCATAGTGATGCTGCGAGTACGCGGTGATTTCTTGGAGTAATAATAAATCAAGAAAGAAGAGTGACATGGTTTGCTATACAATAAGGACTTTATTCATTTATATATATATATCCCGGGTTCAATCGGGGGTAACCACAGTAGGTAAGGTACTGAATATATTAGTAGAGTGTATACAATAAATTTAATATAGAAATGGCTTCTACAAGACTAGAACTGTTTCATTCCTGATGATTTCCCTCGAATGAACATGTTCTAGTCCTGTAAAAACCATTTCTGTATTAAATTTGTTATATATATGTGTGTGTATATATATATATATATATATATACATATATATATATATATATATAACAGATATATCATCGCAGTGGACTATTGTATGCGCCTTGCGTTGGAGAAACACCAGGACGCTTGCTTTACTGTAACACCGGCTCAGAGCAGGAGAGTTAAGGCGAAAAAGATATCGGATGCTTAATTTGCCAACGACATAGTTCTGGTGACAAACACAGTGAAGGAGGCAGAGAATTTGATGCAGGAGGTGGAGACTGTGTCGATGAGTCTGGGGCTGAGAATGAATGAGATTAAGACGAAGTATCTGGTAGAGAATATTAAGAAGCCAGAGAAGATTACTAATGTAGGCGGGAAGCCGCTAGAATTGGTTGAAGACTTCCTGTATTTGGGAGCAAAGATTGGGAATACAGAAGATGATGTGGTCGAGAGGAAGAGAAAAGCCTGGGCGGCGTGCCACAGTTTGAGATCAGTGTGGAAGTCGGACCTTCGTAAAGACCTGAAGATCCGTCTCTTCGTTGCTGTAGTGGAGTCTGTGCTGCTGTACGGGTCTGAGACTAGGACACTGACCAAGAAACTCACTCAGATGGTGGATGGGTGCTACACGAGAATGCTGAGGATGGCTCTGAACATTAATCAGTATACACTGAGGATGAAGAACTCAGAGCTGTACGGGAGCCTCCCAAAAGTCAGCTCGAGAGAAGAAGAGGAGACTGAGGTTAGCTGGACTTGATCACCGACATCCAGAGTTGACACTGCACTCAGTGCTCCTGTGGGAGCCCTTGCATGGACACACTGTAGGAGGAAGATCGAGGTTAACATATGTTGATGCCCTAAGGACAGACACTGGTCTCTTGGAGACGCTGGACATGGCAGCGGTAATGAGGAACAGAGACCGCTGGAGAGTACTCGTCCATGGATGTCGGGAATTTTACCCGCCCTAGACATATATATATATATATATATATATATATATATATATATATAACGGAGGAAATGTGGTAAGGAACCAGGTGGAAAGAACTTGAGCTTAGCGGAATTTAGTCCAGAATTAGCCGTCGAAACGGCTTGAGCTCAGCCATCGGAGTCCTACTCGTTCCTATATATATATATATATATATAGGTTAAAAAACTTGTATGTATGAATGTATGTATGTATGTACACGTGACTTTCTCAATTATCGAGAACGAACAATGGTTTCATTAGTTTAAACTGGTACCTCCACCCCTCTCTCTCAATATACATACATACATATATATATATATGTATGTACGATGATTTGGGATTTCCTGCGATACTCTACACGGAGTATCGTTATTTTCCCAATGAAACTGCAGTAGGGACATTAAAGTAAGTAACATTTTTTTCATTACTTGTTTGCTTTCCACATATTTGATTTTATATATATATATATATATATATATATATATATATATATATATATATATATATATATATATGATATACATGCATGTAGCAGTAAGTTGTAAGAATTTTATGTTCGTCGTGTTGGTGATATGAAGTTATATGCAAAAGATGCACCATCTGATAATTTAAATAAAGGGAACAGACATGTTCACCTTTGTCAATAATTATTGTATAAGGTTGAAAGTTAGCTTCAATAGAACTACACTAATTTGTTTGGGCCTACGTCAATGATAAAACCACCGGGGAGCAGTTATGTAAATCAGAAAGAATCATGGGACGAAAATATAAGACAGAAAAATAGGACAGGAGTTCATTAGTGAGAAAGAAGGAAAAATATGAAACAGAAAAAAAACAAAACAAAAAAAACAAACAAAACAAAACAACTTAAACAAAAAGGTCTTGAGATTAATAAATCAAAACAAAACAAAGAAACAAAGAAATAATAAACTTTAAAGTCTTTTAACCGAGAAGGACGATATATGCAAATCAATAACTTTTATGCCATTTTATGTGTGAATGTGTGCCATTGAGACTGTGCATGTGTGTGTCTGGGCATAGAACTCTATTAAAAAACTTGCTAAACGTTAAATCACTTAAGCTTACCAAACAATAATTGGTAATCTCTGCATATTCCGCACCCGGAGAATTCTGGATAGCATTTCTACACCTACATGTACACACATACATATATATTGTACAGAAAGAGAAGGATATATATAGATATTATATATGATGGTGGATTGGCAGTATCGGTAGAGGGTCGGACGCCATGCTTTCCAGCATAGTTACGTCCCTTTACGATCTGAGTTCAAATCCCACCGAGGTTGACTTTGCCTTTCATCCTTACGGGGTCGATAAAATAAAGTACCAGTAATGCACTGATAATTACTGGCCTTGTGCCAGAGTAGAAACAATTATATATATATTTAATATAGAAATGGCTTCTACAGGATTAGAACTGTTTCATTCGGGAGAAATCATCAGGAGGCTTTGTTTCAGTATTATATATATATATATATATATATATATATATATATATATATATTTCGTTTCTGAATTTATTTAGCAAGATTCTTTATCTGAAAACGTGTGTTGAAACCAATATTGTTATACTTTGGGAGTGTCATGTTGCCAATAAGAAACACACGCACCAGTTGCTTTCACCTCAATTTATTGTAAATTTCCGGTTGGTTGGTTGGTTCCACAACCGGATGGTTGTCAAAGTATTGTCAAAGTCCTTTCGTCACACATTCTATGACCTCTTCAGTGACTGGGGATTCTTTTCTTTGTTTTGTGCCTCTCCTTTGTTCTGTCCTACGCCATCTTGTTTTTGTGTGTGTTGTGTGCTTAGTTTGCGCATGTGTTACATCCGGGTGTCTGTGTGTGTTTTTATTTGTTTATTTATTTGTTTATTTACATGTTACTAGTTAGTTGTTTGTTCTATGTGTGTGTGTTTTCATTTTGTCCTAAATTATAAGTTGTGATGTTGCTATGCCATTCATGTTTTCTATTTAATTTTGGTTGGAGTTCATTCATGTTTATTGTCTCTGTGATTTGTCTAAACATTGCGTCTTTTCTGTGTGTAGATTCTATTTTTATCTCTATGTTCTCTAATTTGCCCTTATGTTCTCTAGGAGTTCTCGCCAGTGTTCATTTAATCGTTCTTCTATGCTACGAGCTGTCTCACCTATGTACATTATATTCTTATTTTTACATTGTCCCTCAGTACATCTTATGCTATATTCTATGTTACTAGTTTTACAGTTAATATGGGGGCTTACAGATTATGCATTTCCTAGCTATACAGAGAGGTCTTTGAAAAGGGTATGTATTACTAATAAGTGTTTTTATGGAGGTACCTGGTCTTTCTACTATCTTAATATTTAGTTTAAGTTTATCTAGGGCCCTTCTAAATTTGTAAGCTAGTTCACCTCTAGGGGTTGTATTGGTGAACATTACACTCTGGTATTTATTGCTATCATACCATGAGTTTATTTTATTAACCTTATTCCTAGTTCTTTCTATTCTATTCCAAAATTTGCTCCTATACAAGGGGCTAGGTCCCATTTGTATCATTTAACATTTTTTCCTATTTGGTTCTGGCTCCTCTATATACTCTGATTTTATCTCTCTGATTGTAGCCAGAGAATTGTATACGGTGGATGAAGTGTTGTATGTGTCTCTCTAATTCTTTGGGGTTGCACATGCGGGACACGTTTCTCATCACCATTACTAAATCCGCAATCAGTATGTTGATTTCGGTGTGATCCGAAACAGCTGAGTTTCGGTGGATCAGGTATTTGGAAGTCATGGGTTTGGCATAATGGGAATGAAGGATTTGTTTTATGTTATTAATGGTTTCTAACCAGAGCTCTGTGTCTAATACAGGTAATCGATAGTTGGGGTGTTTGCTTGGGTAGTCTATAGTAACTTTGATACTCTGGTGGATGGAGTTAGCTATTTACTGAATACTTTCCATTGTGTTTTTCTCTAATTCCTGACTGTTCTCTAGTGGGGGTGTTTTTACTACGATGTTTATATCATCAACGTAGCGGGAGTACATAATCAGGGTTAAGAGATTGTTGTCTTCTAATTGTTTTTTAAGTTTATTGTCTCACCATACCATAAATAGGTTAGCTATGTTGCCTGCAATGCTAACGCCAATGGCTGCTCCTTCCTCTTGGGCATATGTTTTTCCATTAAATTTGAACATATGTTCGTTAAGGGTTAATTTTATACTGGCCCCCACCGCATGTGCGATCATTTTCTTTAGTTCATCATGGTTTTCGAGGGTCCGTATGGCTCTGGTCCACCCGTTCCATCTTTCTGTGTGGGTTTTCTTGGTCATTGAAGTAATGGTAGGTGGTCTGCCTCTTGCTGGCCTTGTGGGGCAGAGGTTGCTAAGGTCATATGTGTCTAGGTATTCATTATTGTATGTAAGTTTAAGTAGGAGTCCCAGCTGACTGGTATCAATCCCACGGAATTCAACATTGCTCCCACTGATCATTTCCACGCATTTCTCCACAGCAAAATCTACGTCAATGAATGGTTACAGGGACACTACATCAATACTACCTATTATACAGTCTGTTAGGTCCATAGACAGGTTATTTTCGCTTATTCTGCTGAGGATGTCCTCCGTGTTGTCACATATATTTGGGGACATTTCAATGATGGGGCGTATGATCAGGGAGAGGAAGTAGGAAAGTCTGTAGTTGCTAGCAATATTAGCTCCACAGACTGGCCGTGTTGGTGGTCCTGTGACTGGGTCACTGTTCGTCTTATGGTCTTTTCGAAGCCCATACAACGCTGGCACGTCATTGTTCCAGGCTTGGAAGTTGTTGGAAGTCC
Source organism: Eledone cirrhosa (assembly GCA_964016885.1). Lineage (NCBI taxonomy): Eukaryota > Metazoa > Mollusca > Cephalopoda > Octopoda > Eledonidae > Eledone > Eledone cirrhosa. The sequence goes on along the minus strand of OZ024740.1, from coordinate 171,143,219 downwards.
GTTTATTGGGCTGCATTATGTTTGTCCACATCATCATATGAGCGTTGAGGGTTTTCTCCCTATCCTCATGCTCTTGTGGTGTTACCTCTCTTGTGTTGGTGATGTGGGGTTGCATTTCCTGGATGTAGTTTGACAGACTGTCAACCGACATTTTGCCAGATTTGTCTGTTGGAAAGCATGCAATCTCTCCATTACGTGAGCGTTGCATGAGCTTACGCAAGCCATTTGCGGATATTTCTCCCAGTTGCTGGGCCTCCATTCTATTATGTTTCTTGCTATACTGTTCTATAATCTTTCTAAGTTTATATCTAACTATATTAAATTGTGCTTCTGTTTGTTCATCAACCTGCGACGGCAGTTGCGTGCGTTTGTTAAAAGCTAAAGTCGTGGCGTGGACTCGTCGCAAGTAGAAGGACATATCAGAAGCGTGATAGAAAGTGGAATTCCAGGTTGTGTTATATGTTCTATTGCTATTGTTAGTTGTGTTGTTTTTATTTCTACCAACAGCTTCAAGGTTGCTTCTATGTCTCTCATTGTTAATCCTGTCCCTTCCCTCTGACTCGTTGTTATTATCTAATCTATTTTGTGTCTATGTTCGTCCTGGTTATCTCCCCTGTCATTGTCATTAGCATCTCTACCTCTCACATTGTTATTACAGTCCCTCACCTCTGTGTTGCTGCCATTACACAACACACTCAAAAACAAGATGGCGTAGGACAGAACAAAGGAGAGGCACAAAACAAAGAAAAGAATCCCCAGTCACTGAAGAGGTCACAGAATGTATGACGAAAGAACTTTGACAATATATGAACAACCATCTGGTTGTGGAACCAACCAACCAACCAACCGGAAATTTATAATAAATTGAAGTGAAAGCAACTGGTGCGTGTGTTTCTTATTGGCAACATGACCCTCCCAAAGTATAACAATATATATATATATATATATGTGTGTGAGAAAAACCACAGAACCTCCATCTCAATTGTACTTTTGAAAAGCATAAGAACTGCGAAACCGGTAAAGGAACCAAATGAATATATATTTAAAAAAAAAAGACTCCAGTTGCATTTTCGATTTCATCTTTTTTCCTTTTATGTATATATATATATATATATGATGCTGAAACAAAGCTGTCTGTCGTTTTCCCATACACTCAATAATTTAAGAAAGTCAGTATCATTGAGACACCAACCCAAGGAGATTAGAATGGACACTATTAAGTTAAATAGTATGAAAAACGATTTCATGAGGGTAGAAAATTTGATTTTCCGGCCCCGAACCAATGCATTAGTCTCTGTGATTTTATCTGCTAGCGGTAGTCGAAATTGAACTACTGTGCACAGAAATTAGATAATACTACTAAGAAGTACGGAATTGGCTAAGAGTTGTCTCATCACCGGGGAATTACCCCCAGGGAGATAGAGATAGATAGAGAGATAGACGCCCGTGCAAATTAGGTAATAAGACTGGGCCAGATGTGAAAGGAAGACTCCATTTCAAGTGTTTTAGTAATCAATGCTAAATACATATAATTTAGGAATGGATTGCGGGACAGTACACATCCATATGGTGTACACCTATTACTAAACTGTCACAGCACAGAATAAAGGAACACAAAATAGAGAGGAGTAATCATATGACAATTGGACAACCCGCTTCCACCTCTGCTGGTAGATTTACTATCACCCAGTTATATAACCACCATTTAACCTTTAAGCTCCTTTAGCGAACTCTGGGCTGATGTTCGGTTTGAGTATAACTTGCTTTCTCTAGCACAAAGGTTCTCAACCCATTTCGGCCAAACACCCCCTTTTGCCCCTCAAATTCACGAAACGCCCCCTATCCTATTTTTCCATTTTTCAATATACTACTAATTTTAATATCAGTAGATTACTGGGCCAAACCAAGTTATGTTAGAATCTTTAAAAAGATCTTTAAAAAATACTCGTACGAATTAAATACAAAAAAGTTTCAGTCCAAAACAAAAGCAAGCTATTTTCAAATTATATATTTAAAAAAAAAGACGTGAATGTTCTCAGAATTTTCTCAGTCGAAAAAGCTTTTTTTTTTTTAAATTCTATATTTCACTGTTAGCTGTTGTAATATTTTGAGTGGATAGACAATTCTACAATTCAAACTGTAAAGTCAAAATACAAAAGATGCAAAATATGAAGAATTTCTTGAATCACAAACTCAAGGGAAAAATAGTACCTTGCAAAATAAAGTGCCTCGATCACTCACTAAGTTGCAACGAATGAACCGAGATGCTTGGTGACAGTGAACAAACAATATCTATATCCCTTATATATATATATATATATATATATATATATATATATATATATATATATATATATATACATTGATAGATACACACACACACACACACACACATACACGCGCGCGTGCACACTAACACACACACACACATGTATATATATATATATATATATATATATATATAGAGAGAGAGAGAGAGAGAGAGAGAAAGAGGGAGAGACAGAGAGAGTAAGAAATGTGTGTGTGTGTTTGGTACACGTCTATCTATCTATCTGTTTGTTTTTATATTTTTTACACGACTGTATGTAAAATCCCCGGCATGTCTTTGTATTGTCCCCTTTCTTGTTGCGCCCTTGTGGCTAATAAAGAAATCTATCTATCTATCTATCTCACCAACAGGGGCCTCAAACATGCGGCCCGCGAACTACTTTTCTATGGCCCGTGGTAGAACCAATATTTCAGATTCCATTATAACTGGTGAAACTAAGGCAGTGAGCTGGTGGAATCGTTAGCACATCTGGCGAAATGCTTAGCGGTACTTCTTCCTTTTTTACGTTCCGAGTTCAAATTCCGCCGATCTCAACTTTGCCTTTCATCCTTTTGGGGTCGATAACTTAAGTAGCAGTTGTGAACTGGGATCGATGTAATCGACGGGACCCTAAACCCTATATTCCATGCCTTGTGCCTATAGTAGAGATGATTACAACTGGTGAAAATCATCATCCACCACCACGTTTGGCCCACTATGCCTCTCCTCCAGGACGTAATGGCTCTTTTATGTCCTTCAGTTTGAGACCCCTCTTCCACACACACACACATATATATATATATATGTATATGTATATATATACACTTTACTTTTTTCTGTCACTGGACTACGCCGATGCTGGAGCATCACCTTGGTAAGTTATGAGGACGTCAACAAACCAACAAGCATTGGTGGGAGCGCAAACACAAACGCAAAGACACACACAGACATATATACATATATACCACGCGCTTCTTTAAGTTTCGGTCTATCAAATCCACTCACAGGGCTTTGGTCGGCCCGGGCAGTGGGACTGAACCCGGAAACATGTGGTTGGGAAGCAAGCTTCTTGTCACACTGCGCATATATATATACATATATATATATATATATATATATGTGTGTGTGTGTGTGTGTGTGTGTGTGTGTGTGTGTGTGTGTGTGTGTGTGTGTGTGTGTGTGTGTGTGTGGGTGTGTGTGTGTGCGTGTGTGCGTGTGAGTGTGTGTGCGCGTGCGTGTGCGTGTGTGTGTTATCAAATTAACAATGAAAATAAAAAGACCAAAGTCAAGTTATTTTATAACTAAATTTCTTTATTTTTATTGTTAATTTAATACCTAATATCTGACTCTGTATCTAAACAATTAATTTAGCGAAACACAGAACTTCTCTATGGATTTTACAAGATTACATTGAGTTCTATCCAGAGGTAGACCAGACTGGAAAAAGAAAATATATATATATATATATATATATGTGTCTGTGTGTGTGTGTGTATAATATATATTATATATAATATAATATAATATATATATATATATATATATATATATATATATATATATATATATATATAGTAATAATAATAAAATTGAAGACTAAAATCCAAAGAGGGCTCGATAAGGAAAATATATATCAAATATATAAGAACCGAAGAGCAAATATATATATATATTTATTAAAATAACAGATTAAAGTTTAAGCAAAGAATCGCTGCTTTCACTCCTAACGGGATCTTCTGAAACTAACAAAGTCAATCTGTAAACGCAGAAGTGGATATTTCAAAAAACGTTGCAACCGGAAGACGATACTTTGGTTCGTGGAAACGGTTGCAACGTTTTTTGAAATATCCACTTCTGCGTTTACAGATTGACTTTGTTAGTTTCAGAAGATCCCGTTAAGGGTGAAAGCAGCGATTCTTTGCTTAAACTTTAATCTGTTATTTTAATAAATATTTGCTCTACGGTTCTTATATATTTGATATATATTTATCCTTATCGAGCCCACTTTGGATTTTAGTCTTGAAATTTATTATTATTAATATTATTATTAATATTAATATATATATATATATAGCTATGCATTTATACATTTGTATATATACATGCATTTATATTTAAGTGTGTAAGGATGTTGACCTGATTTATGTTTTTGTTTTGGTAAGGAGAACATTTTATTACCTAGGGAGATTAAATACCACAGCTCCGGCGTTGGTGTTTGATGAGGTTCTCAACCTCATCAAACACCAACGCCGGCCTGTGTGTGTATATGTATGTATGTATGTATGTATGTATGTATGTATTCATGTCAGGTCACCAGTTGGTGCTACTGGTAACATGTATCCCAGTACAACCTGTCTCATGGTCGGGTCATTGGCGACTAAACTGGCAACCCCACCAAGGTTTCTTGGTGAGGAGGGTGACTTTGGACATCCTGCAGGACTAAAAACAAAACCTGTCAAAGGGCAAAGGAGCTCTTAAGAGTCAATGGCCATCCAAAATCACCGGGAGAGATGACCCCTTAGCCTTTGTCAAGGCAGAATTCTAGGAGAAGGAAAACTCTGATATAACACCTGCAACCCTGATGGTATCCAATGATGTTGACTTGTTCTTCTTTTTGGTAAATATCATCTTAGTTAAGAGAGTGGGACTGGCTTTGTGCAGTGCCTTTGCTCACTATAAAAGCTTCACGGCACAAGCATTGCTTTATATCTGGAGATCTCTCTGCACTTGTCGTCACATGGTACCATGGGCCTGGCACTATGTGTCAATAATTGTCACAAGTGTAGTGTTTGTACCAGAGTTTTCAAGTCGCTGGCTGGACTAAAAAGTCACACTCGTTCAGCGCATCAGTAGGGGTTCTCCTACATGGATATGGAGTAGTGGCCGTACTCGAAAACGAGTTGGCAGCCATAATGTATGTATGTATGTATGTATGTATGTATGTATGTATGTATGTATGTATGTATGTATGTATGTATGTATGTATGTATGTATGTATGTATGTATGTATGTATGTATGTACGTATGCGTGTGTGTGTATGATTGTATGTATGTATATGTATACACCCACACCTTTCATCACCATTGCTTCTTTTTCTTGTCGGACTCCATGTGCTTGTTTCTTCCTATCTTTGCGTTGCTATCCTTCTATGTTTGTTTACTTGTCTCGCTCGCTTTACGCGATTTACTTGCCCCAATAGCTTTATTTAGCTATTGCTCGCACCAATTGGAGGTATATGATTTTTAAAGCTATGAAATACCAATGAAGGCTGGAAAATCACTGATGAAGGACCATTTTTATCATATGTAACCCATGTGCAACCACGCAGTATTCTATTCTTCTCATGTTTTTTATATATATATATATATATTGTGTGTGTTTATATATATATATATATATATATATATATATATATATTGTGGTTGTGTTCTTGAGCAAGACACTTTATTTCACGTTGCTCCAGTTCACTCAGCTGTAGAGATGAGTTGCAACGTCACTGATGCCAAGGTGTATCGGCCATTGCCTTTCCTTTGGACAACATTGGTGGCGTGGAGAGAGGAGACCGGTATACATGGGTGACTGCTGGACTTCCACAAACAACTTTGCCCGGACCTATGCCTTAGAGGGGAACTTTCAGGGTGCAATCCCGTTGTCATTCGTAGGGGTCTTTACTCTTTATATATATATATATATATATATATATATAGAAAGAGAGAGAGAGAGAGAGAGAGTCTGCGATGCTGAGACCGGGGAGTACTCAATGCATGGGAAGATGCAGAGGAATATGTCTATATATGTACATATATATATGGACCAACCAAGCGCTCTTGCAATAATAACACATTTTGAACTGCTTATCCTCAAGAGCTATGCCTGTAAATAATAATATTCTTTCTTTCTCATTACCTTATCATGTTCCACATAACCCCCTTTTTTTCTTTTTTCTTTTTACTTCCAAAACCTTGTTTGTAAATAATATTATTCTTTCTTTCCCATTTCCTTAACCTGTTCTACATCACATTATTTTCTCTCCAACATTGATACAAATACCCCCCTTTGATAATGCATAAAATGCTGAAACCGGTAATAGACAATTATTAAATATATAAACAAATAAATAAATAAATGCCATTGTTAATTAGTAAGTAAATTAACGAATACCTTAACACTTCACACAAAGTAAAATATTTTGTTTTAAACATTTTCTAACCCAGAAAAAAGAGAAAAAAATAAAAGGAAAAAAATATTTTTCTTCCTAATAATCGTCCTTTTCTCCCTGTTTTCGTATATATATATATATATATATATATATATATATAAAAGGAGATTAATATCCCCACAGGTTCTAAGTACCCACGGAAATATATAGGGTGTCTATAATACATTTGTTGTTCAATGGTATTAATTTGAGATACCAGGACTATAAAATTGAGATGAGCGGAACAAGTAAACATTAAACAATCTTTTAAATAAATTAAAATATGATTTAAATATTTACCTATCCAAACTGCTTTTACCGACGGTTTCGCCTCACAAAAGTTTGGAAATCCAAAGGACTTCCAATGGAAAGATCGGCTCTTCAGAAAGCTATTTCCATTCTATAGGATGTAAAGCGTTGTACCTAACTGCTATGTTTAGTAGCGTGGCAAACAACACGTCTATAATATTTCCGCTTTTACTAACGACCAGTTTGTGTGTGGGTCATTTTAACGACCTGACCTTACGCTAGCTGGCAGTAGGCGATATATTTACAAACTGTGAGACTTTACACATTAGGTGAAAAACTGCGTTTTTAAACATTTTTAGGGGTTTTTTGAGGCGTTACGTCAGACCGATTTCCTTGAACTTGTAACTATGTATTAGTCAGTCTCTTCTTCATACTGTGAGCAAAGAAAATGCAACTTTCTTGTGGCCTAGGTGGCATTAGGTGTAAACTTCATTTTTTCAGCTTCTTAGGTCTTTTTGGAGGCGTTATGTCTAGCACATAAAAAAATTCATTTTCTTGATCCCCTAGGGCCCGCATTAGGTGGAAACCTGCATTTTTCTTGCTTCATCGAGGAAAATCTTAAAGATTATCCAGCCATCAGAGTATTCAGTTAATTTTCTTTACATATTGTCCAGGCATGCAGTTTTTCCCGATTAGGTCTGTTGTAGGCCCGCGTTCCAAAATACCGTATCCTGTGCAACGCCGGGTACCACTGGTAGTATTTGATAAAAATGACATACTTTAAAGTGGAGAAGATTTTCCACCTAACGATAGATGGCTCTTTGTATCTATATACATACATATATCTTTTAATTTGAATTATTGATGCTCCATTGAGCTTTTGTGCTGGGAAGCATATTCATCATATATCATATACATATATATATATATATATATATATATATATATATATATATATATTGAAAGATAGATAGATAGATAGATAGAGAGAGAGAGCGGGGGATGCAGCCTGATGACGTCCATCATGCTATAACAAACATTTGTGCAGGCCGGTTGTTGTTTTGCAGGGTATGGTGAGTTATGATTTTGAAGGACATTAGATTTTTAATTTGTGCAGTATGGGCCTGATGACTGGGATGAATGTTGGCTTATGGACTGTGTTTAGTTCATTGGATTGGTGTAAATGTGTTTACATTCAAGTGAAGGGAATTGATGGCATTGGTTACACACTCACATACACATGCACACACATACACATACACATACACACATACACACATATACACATACACACATACTCATACGCACACATACACATTCATGCATACACACACACACATACACAAACATACTCCACATAAACACACATAGAAACACACACACACACACATACACACATATTTATATATATATATATATATATATATATATAACGATCGACTTTCGTCAAATCGGACCGAGGAAACAATGTTTCCGTTGGTCTTTCCAGTTGCTAGTACTATCTATCAGTCGCAACTCCAGGTAGAAGGAGCAACGTGAAATAAAGTGTCTTGCTCAAGGACATAACGCATCGCCTGGTCCAGGAATCGAACTCACAACCTCAAGATTGTGAATCCAATTCTCTATCCACTTAGCCACACATATATTTATATATATATATAAATATATGTATAGGCAGTCAATTTTACATGAACTGTAAAGCGTGTGGATATTGTGGTGAGTTCAAATCCCGCCAATGTCCACTTTGCCTTTCATCCTTTGATGGTCAAAAATGAAAATACTGGTGCAGCCTTCTCTTTTTCCAGATGGATGTTGAGCTGGATCAAAGGATCGAGAAGCTGTCTGTATCTGCTCCTAAAACCCTTAATGACAGCATATTACATGGAAGCAAGTCATACCCCATTGCGTTTGACGTCTGTAGTAATATGTACACACATATATCATACACACACACACACACACACACACACACACACACACACACACACACACACACACACACACACACACTCACACACATACAATTAGTTACAGCAGTGAAATATACAGGTACTTAAGTTGCGTTGGATTATACACCCCAACTCATTCTGTCTGTTATATAATGAAACTAATTATACTTAACTCGTCTTATGGACTGAATGCACGTACCCTTGTATATTTCTACCAAACTACTACAGTATATATATATATATATATATATATATATATATATATAACAAAGAAAGTTTGGTAAGAAACCAGGTGGACCATAACCCTCCAGAGTACTCGATACTTAGGGTCTAGCTGTCGAAACGGCCGGAGCTCAGCCGTCGGGGGCCCTGACTCTTTTTCTATATATATATATATATATATATATATATATATATATATATATATATATATATATATATATATATTTTAGGTATTAATATTGGTGGTCTGAAATAGCGATGTATACATGAATGTATGTATAGAATATTTGGCAATATACTGTATGTTTAATTAAAAACATTTAGAAGACCATTCGCTATCAATTTTAAACCGTGTAACAAAAAAAAATGTTTTCTCTGTTCCTGGCTTGTAATCACTTTTTAAGAGTTTCTTAGTCCCAAATAAATAAAAAAGTGCTATTAAACAGTTAAAAGTTTGGGTTTGTAAAAATTCTAAGCTATTCACTAGAATTATTTGTATGCTGGATTTTACGTTTTTATGTAAGTTTAATTTGCTTATGTTAAATGATTTTTTTATATATGTTTCAGGTTAAATTAAAATTATAAAATAAAGAGTATAAAATTGTAAAAAAGTGGATTAAAGACATTTATTGATACTGGATTTCCGCACCCTGAATAAAGGGTAAGTTGTGTTTTAAGTACGAATTTTCATTAGTATGATTAGTGTTCTAAATATGTATTTCCCTTTCCAAATATTTATTTTGTATTGCATATCAAATTTATTTTCCAAGACAAGTATTCCGATGAAGAGGAGGAGATGAATGCTGAGGACTTGGATTACCTGCCTGAGGTACCAGAAAAGGTTCCTCACTTCCCAAACCAAAAAGAAGTCAATGACTTAGTCAGGGATATGGGTCTGACCAAGTCCAATGCAGAGCTATTCGTCTCCAGGATGAAGCAATGGAACTTGGTCAAGGAGGAAGTGCAGGTGACAAGTCAGAGAAGTCGACACGAACGTTTCTCAGGCTTTTACACTCTTAAGGATGGCCTCTGCTTCTGCCCTGACGTGCCTGGATTGTTTGACGATATTGGGGTGCCGTTTGTGCCCAAGGAGTGGCGGCTATTTATAGACAGCTCCACCACAAGTTTGAAGGCAGTCCTCCTCCACAATGGAAACAAGTTCCCGACACTGCCCCTATCTCATCCA
>OZ024740.1:171118106-171128106 GCA_964016885.1 Eledone cirrhosa | reverse complement strand
GAAGCTGAACGTGTCGCTACCGATACGTAAAGCCTACAGTGAAAGGATAAGTAGATTAGTTAAGCAACACTTGACAGGAGCCATCGTCAACAATAGATGGTGGTACGCCCTCAAGAAAGCAATTAGAGTAGAGTCAATAGACTTTAGCAGAGAGTTAGCTTTAGAGAAAAACAAAACAGAAACGGAACTAGTAGCCAAGGTAAAGGAGGCGCTTAGGAGTGGCAACGTAGCTAGAGTGCTAGCAACGAGAACGGCACTGGACCAGTTCTTCGACGCGAAACACGAAGGCTGCGTGGTCAGAAGTAAATCACGTGCTTTAGGAAACGAGGGAGCGAAAGCTGTTAGCTGGGCCCGAGTGGCAGAGGCAAAAGGTGGCAACAAGTTCACGATTCGGTCTTTGAAAGACCCAAATGGACGCGTGCTACTTGACACCAAGCGGATGTGCGCGACCTTTCAGCGGCATTTTGCGCAACTGTTTGAGCAGAGTGGCGGTGCGTCGAACAGAGCAATGGACTTTAGTTCATACCTCGACGGCCTGCCGCGTCTCTCGGGCATGGACGCCGAGTTCTGCGAAAGACTGATCACAGCCACTGAGATACGGGACGCTCTGGGCTGCTGCGGGAAACGCAAATCACCGGTCTAGATGGTCTACCCTATGAGTTTTACATAGGCATGCCGGACTTGTTCTCTGGCGTCTTCGAGGCCGTCTACTGCAACTGGCAGCAGAACGGGAGAATTCCCAGTTCTGCAGGCAGGGGCGTAGTAACGCTGATCAGGAAAGACGAGAACAAGGAGGACGAACTAAGAAACTTTAGGCCCATAAATGTGCTCAACACAGAGTTAAAGATTTTGGCCAAGGTGTTGGCAACGAGGTTGGCGCTTGTCGTCGAGAACTTGGTAGGTAAAGCGCAGTGCTACCAAGGAGCTCTACCAGTTCGTGACAAGATCTACAGGCACGGCCGCCCCGGCAGGGATCCTTCCAAGAGGACGTGTCCAAGATGCGAGCAAGACATTGAAACCGTCTTGCACGCAATTGTACACTGCCCTGGCGAAACCGACCTGTGGAACTACGCAGAACAACTGCTGTCGCGTATGGGACAAATCCAGTTGAGTGCCGAGTCCATAGTAAGCATCAAACCACTGAATTCTTTCAAAAACGAAAGAGAGGCGGTTTTCCTCTGAATAGTGGCTATGGTGAAAGAGGTTATATGGTAGACGAGATTGAGAGGACTGAGGACAGATACCTTTCTCTCCGGACAACAACTCATTCCCTTCTTTAGGTACCACTTTAGAAGGAGAATCAGAGTGGAGAGAGAGGCACTGCATCCCAGTAAATTTGCTGAAAGGTGGGTGAATGTGGCAAAAATCGCCCGAGTAATTGGGCTTTCTCTCTATATAAACCTGTAGGTTGAAGAAGAGGGCAAAAGGAAGAAAGGAGCACTTGCACAACACGCTCCTAAAGTTGAGGGTTGTTCTATCTACAGGGTATTAAACAACCCATTTGTGGCGCCTCCCCCTATTGGGTATTTCGATTGTTATAATTGTTTGTTTCATATTTTTACACGATTGTATGTAAAATCCCTGGCATGTGTCCTTGTTTTGTCCCCTTTTCTTGTGCGACCTTGTGGTTAATAAAGAAATCTATCTATCTATCTATCTATCTATCTATCTATCTATCTATCTATCTATCTATCTATCTATCCCCCTCTCTCTCTCACACACACACACTCTCTCTATCTCACTCTATCTATCTTTATTTCTTTCTTTATATATTGATTTACCAATGTTTGTGTGGATCGGTTCTAAGCTCACATCAAACTGAATTCACCATATATCCCGACCCTATTGTTTCCATTTCCCATAGGAAGTCTTTGGGAGAAGAATTAATGTCACAGATTTCCAATCTCAGTCAATCTTTAAGCTTGAAATTTCAAACATCTGTAAGATACGTTTATATGTTTTGATAAAATGTATATAGTTTCATTGAGATGACAATTTGACACGACTCATGTTTGAGTTCAGGTAGTAACAGGTATTTTTGTTCACACACTCACACACATGTGTATATATATATATATATATATATATATATATATATATATATATATATATATATATATATATATATATATACATATATATATATATATATATATATATATATATACATATATATATATATATATACATATATATATATATATACATATATATATATATATATATATATATATATACATATATACATATATATATACATATATATATATATATACATATATACATATATATATACATGTGTGCGTGTGTGCGTGTGCGTGTGCGCGCGCGTGTGTGTGTGTGTGTGTGTGTGTGTGTGTGTGTGTGCAAGCGTGTATTTTCTTTTCTTGATTGGTGTTTCATGGCTCATTTTGATTGGCGGTATGGTGTAAAGCAAAGATATATCTGCTTGTATGCTTGTCTTTCTGTCTGCCTTTCTGTCGCCTGCCTATCTGTTTACATATCTGCTTGTCTGTCTGTCTGTCTCGTTGTATGGATGCTAGCATGCATATATGAATATGTATGACTTTTGTTGATTGTGAAAGCGAATGACTTTGTGGATTGGGTGTTCGGCTTTCGATCGTGACTTCGATACCCCGCTGCGTGTAGTGTCCATGAGCAAGACACTTTATTTTATTTTGTTAAATTTCAATCAGTTGGCAAAAATGAATTGTACATGTGGTTCAAAAGGGCCAGTCACATCGCACTCTGTTTCACGCTGAATCTGAGTACACGTGTCTGTGAAATTCTCAGCCAATTACGTTAATTTCACGAGTGAGCGATTCCATAATTTAAACAATTGGAACACTCGTCATCGGATCCGACGGATGTCCATCAACGTTTCGGGATTAAATATTTAATGTTTGTCTTGACCGGTCACCTGGCAGTCGGAGAAAAAAATAAGAAATTTATTCTTTAAATTAATTCTGAGTTTTATTGTTTCACACATGGTTATCATCTGTAGAGAATGAAATATGAAGTCACAATTATTTTCCAAGAATTCAAATTCAACCATGATTTGACACAAACATGTAATTAATCTATATTATAATAAATGTACAACATTTTTTATCCGTCAGTCACTTGAATCGTATTATTTGTCAAAAATGTGATGAATCCTTTATTTAAAGATCATGTATTACAAATGAAAAACAAAGAAAGAGAGCAGATATTCTAAAATTCTTCCACATAAGCATGGCTTAGCGGTTAGAGCATCGGGCTTACAATCGTGAGGTTATAAGTTCAATTTTCGGACCGGGCTTTGGGTTGTGTTCTTGTGCAAAACGCTTTATTTGACGTTGCTTCAATTCACTCAACTGTAGAAATGAATTGCGAAGTCACTGGTGCCAAGCTAGATCGGCCTTAGCCTTTCCAAGATCGGTGGTGTAGAGAGAGGAGACTGGTATACATGGGCGACTGGTGGTCTTCCACAAACAACCTTGCCCGGACTCGTGCTTCGAAGGCAATGGTTCTAGGTACAAATCCCATGGTCATTCTTAACCCAAGGGGGTCTTTACTTTTACTTTTACTTTTTTCGGGGTCCTGAATCTTTTCATATATATATATATATATATATATATATATATTGGATTTTTATTGAACTGCTCTTCTCTGCACTAATCACTCGCGACCTCTCTCTCTCTCTCTCTCTCTCTCTCTCTCTCTCTCTCCCTCTCCCTCTCTCTCTCTCTCTCTCTCTCCCTCTCCCTCTCTCTCTCTCTCTCTCTCTTTCTCTCTTTGTTTGTAATCTTTCTTGTTTTCCTTAGTCGTTCCTATTTTCCCACCATGCCTCCTACTCGTTATCAAGACTACCTAACGGCTTTTTTCGCCGATACGTCAAACTTTCTTTCCAATATAAAGAGTGAAACTAATAAGACATTTTGTATCTCTGTTTGTTGTCTCCATGAACTATATATATATATATATATATATATATATATATATATATATATATATATATATATATATATATATATATATATATATATGTGTGTGTGTGTGTGTGTGTGTGTGTGTGTGTGTGTGTGTGTGTGTGTGTGTGTGTGTAAAAGGTAAAGAATCCCTATGATTACGAATGACACTTGCACGAATGAGACTTGCACCTAGAATGTTTCCCCCGAGGCACAAGTCCGGGCAAGGTTGTTATTAAACTTCAGTGATCTCTGAGTAAAAAATATAACTTTTGCTGTGCCAAAGTGAAAGTGATATTGTATACTTGAAGATCAACTATCTTAATTGCTAGAAGATCCTTGTTAACGTTTGGGTTAACAGGAATCTTCTACACCTTTGCTCGACAAGCTAGAAACAACAAATATCCCTCAATATTCTTAATAAGTCTATATATTTTAGCGATCGCCTAAAAGTACAGCGAAAATAAAATATAAAACTTTAGATAGAATAGAAAGGTGACAGATTGTAGTTAATTGTTTTTTCTTTTAGCAGACCAAATAATAGCAATAACCCGAACAACAACAACAACAACAACAACAACAAGTAGAATACTGTCCTGAACAGTATTGTAATCTGTTATATATAGCCACATTGTCAGTCAGTACATCAGCCTTTAAACAGTCAAATATTTACCTAGTGGTGTTGGTAGTGGAAGGTTTTGTTACATTCCTTCAAGTCGAGTGTATAAAAGACTGACAGACGTTAACGACAGCAACAGTTGACTGATAAAATGACAAGTCAGTGATCATATTGGTGCCCCCCCCCCCCATCCCCAGCGGACAGAATGGAGAAGGCGTTTCTCCGGAGGACGGCAAGGGAGACGCGCTGGAAAAGCCATTCCAACTGGCGAGGCTCACACCTGTGGCTGGCCAGCTCAGCGCCTATGGTGGTGAGTAGGGAGGTAGCCCTAAGGCCGAAGACACCAGAAGTCTCCACTGCCAAGGGTACGACCGCAAACCTGTCGGAGAGCGATCGGTATTTGGAGAGTTTGGCCTCCTCAGCCCGACGTGCAACAGACCAGATCATGGGTTAGTCGCAGACTGCACCAGGTTGCGGCTGGAGAAAGTGTCGCTGCAAGTGGTATCCCAGATGAGGGGTTTACCACCGCGGAACGGGAAAATGGTCATACCATCTGGCCTTTTGCTGTCTCCTCGGTCCAGCACTACCGGCCCGAGCTGAGAAGGGAAGCCTGCAGCGTCCAAGTCATGCTTTATGACCTCGTTGAGGGCACCATGGCGTGGAAGGCGGCCGGCACTGTGGCGACAGGAATGCAGGTGGAGGCCGAAAGAATCTACGGTGGATCCACAGCGACATTGGTGTGGCTCGCAGATCAGGAGGCCAAAGTCACACATATATATATATCATCGTGTGAAGAATATATAAACATGAAAATGATAAAAATGGAAGGTTAAACGTACTCTTTTCTCGATTGCATTCGAGAAACTCCATCTCCTCATCACCCATCTTTTTGGGACTTAAAGTTACACTATGCCTTCGATTATTTTCAAATATACAAAAGAAGAAGAAGAAGAAGAAGAAGAAGAAGAGTCAATTGTATTCGAGCTAGCCATCTTACTGTGTTTTATGTGATATACAAATGATGAAAGTGACAACAGCAACAATAACAGTAACAGCCAGAATAACAGAGGCAACAACAATGACAATACCACCACCACCAGCAACAACAACAAGAATAACGCCAACAACAACAACAAAAACAACAGCAAGTAGTAGAAGAAAAAGAAGAAGAAGTAGAAAAAGAAGAAGAAGAAAAAGAAGAAGAACGACGACAACAACAACAACATGGAAAATGATGACGAACACACATCAGATGAAACTAAATATCTGACTCAAGATGAGAGAGAGAGAGAGAGAGAGAGAGAGAGAGGGAGGGAGAGAGAGTGAGAGAGAGAGAGAGAGAGAGAGAGAGAGAGAGAGAGAGAGAGAGAGAGAGAGAGAGAGAGAGAAGGCTTTGACAAGAACTGCAGACATACAAAATAGATATATCTCTCACTATGGTTACTGGGGCCGATATTATATATTCAGTGCAGCTTCTAATAACAATACTTAGCTTTTGCATTCTATAGTATACATATATTCATTCGTCTACCAATGTATGTGTGTATGTATGTATGTATGTATGTATGTATGTATGTATGTATGTATGTATGTATGTATGTATGTATGTGTGTATGTATGCGAGTATGTATGTATGTATGTATGTATGTATGTATGTATGTATGTATGTATGTATGTATGTATGTATGTATGTGTGTATGTATGCGAGTATGTATGTATGTGTATATGTATGTATGTATATATGTGTGTATGTATGTATGTAATCTCTTTCTCTTAATTTCGAGTATATTTTTTTTGACCGGCCACCTTCCTGGTGGCAAGGTTGTAAAAGAAAAGAAATTGTCATCCCTTGAATCGCAAGAATGTTTTGCAAATTTTGGAGGTGCCAGCTATCGCAGCCATTTGTAGACTATGAATTAGGGAGCTGCGCTCTTTGTCCGCAAATCCAAGTTCAGTCATACTTTGGTCCAAGCGGGTTGGTATATAACCCGTAGCTCCAATAATGATGGGTATGAAGCTAAAGGTGTATCTTGGATACTGGATTTGTAAACTCCTCATCAATGGTCTGTAGATGTCCTCCTTCTGTATTTTTCTGACAACGTTTACATCAAGTGGGCAGCTGATCTCCACAACAGAACACGTTTTCAATGTATGGTCCCAAACCACAATATCAGGCCGGTTGTGCTTTAATTTGGTGGCAGTTTTTATTTTCAGGTTCCACCAGTATTCCTTAGTGCTATCTGTCTTAATATATTCTTCCTCGTTTGTTGTTAATTTTGTTTTCCGAAGTGCGTTCCAGATGGTTCTAGCTATCCCAACGTGTCTCATGGGGAGGTAGTAGCGAGATGACATTCTTTCGCAGCTGGCCACAACGTGGCTTACATCCTCGATCTTTGTTTTACATAGCCTACATTTATTGTCAGCTGATGGCCCTCCCCTTTTGTGCAGCAGATATTTGGTAGGGAGTTCTTGTTCCTGTATTGCATAGAGATATCCCTCAAGGTGTGATGTCATAAACTTGTCGGAACTCCATGCCAGGCTTTTTGAGTGGTTTATCCCCTCTATGGTCTGTGTTTTACGCCTCAAGTATCCATGCACAACTTTTTCTGTAAATTGGTCAATTTTTTCATCTTGTTTGAACATTGAATAGGATCTTCCGATTTCTCTGGGTGAGAGATTTATATCAGGCTTTATTCCAAATCTCTCCTCCAGATCAGTGGCTATTCTAATGATATATTTTTTTTCATGCTCATAAACCTGGGCAAGATGGTTGCCAAACTTTTTCCTCTGTTGAAGGTGTTGCTTCAGTGTTACTATCCGGGTCTCATATGATGTTAATATGTATTTTAGACCCCGGCCACCTTCCTTGCGTGAGAAGTATAGCCTATCCACATCACCATTGATGTTAAAGTTCCCAGTAACACTGAGAAGTTTGCGAGTTCTAACATCCATCTCACTTAGTTCTTGCAATGACCAGTTCAGTAGGCCAAATGTTGGCGTTAGAATTGGCACAGCATAAGTATTGTGGGCAATGTATTTGTTGTACGCTGACAGTTCTGATCCATATTTTCTTTACTCTTCTGAGGTATTCAGTTCTTGTTCTTTCCTTATTTGTATGTATGTATGTGTGTATGTGTATTTATGTATGTGTGTATGTGTGTATTTATGTATGTATGTATGTATGTATGTATGTATGTATGTATGTATGTATGTATGTATGTATGTGTGTATGTCATCTCTTTCTCTTAATTTCGAGTATATTTGTTTGACCGGCCACCTTCCTGGTGGCAAGGTTGTAAAAGAAAAGAAATTGTCATCCCTTGAATCGCAAGAATGTTTTGCAAATTTTGAAGGTGCCAGCTATCGCAGCCATTTGTAGACTATGAATTAGGGAGCTGCCCTCTTTGTCCGCAAATTCAAGTTCAGTCATACTTTGGTCCAAGCGGGTTGGTATATAACCCGTAGCTCCAATAATGATGGGTATGAAGCTAGAGGTGTATCTTGGATACTGGATTTGTAAACTCCTCATCAATGGTCCGTAGATGTCCTCCTTCTCCTGTATTTTTCTGACAACGTTTACATCAAGTGGGCAGCTGATCTCCACAACAGAACACGTTTTCAATGTGTGGTCCCAAACAACAATATCAGGCCGGTTGTGCTTTAATTTGGTGGCAGCTTTTATTTTCAGGTTCCACCAGTATTCCTTAGTGCTATCTGTCTTAATATATTCTTCCTCGTTTGTTGTTAATTTTGTTTTCCGAAGTGCGTTCCAGATGGTTCTAGCTATCCCAACGTGTCTCATGGGGAGGTAGTAGCGAGATGACATTCTTTCGCAGCTGGCCACAACGTGGCTTACATCCTCGATCTTTGTTTTACATAGCCTACATTTATTGTCAGCTGATGGCCCTCCTCTTTTGTGCAGCAGATATTTGGTAGGGAGTTCTTGTTCCTGTATTGCATAGAGATATCCCTCAAGGTGTGATGTCATAAACTTGTCGGAACTCCATGCCAGGCTTTTTGAGTGGTTTATCCCCTCTATGGTCTGTGTTTTACGCCTCAAGTATCCATGCACAACTTTTTCTGTAAATTGGTCAATTTTTTCATATTGTTTGAACATTGAATAGGATCTTCCGATTTCTCTGGGTGAGAGATTTATATCAGGCTTTATTCCAAATCTCTCCTCCAGATAAGTGGCTATTCTAATGATATTGTTTTTCATGCTCATAAACCTGGGCAAGATGGTTGCCAACCTTTTTACTCTGTTGAAGATGTTGCTTCAGTGTTACTATCCGGTATGATGTTAATATGGATTTTAGACCCCAGTCACCTTCCTTGCGTGAGAAGTAGAGCCTATCCATATCACCATTGATGTTAAAGTTCCCAGTAACACTGAGAAGTTTGCAAGTTCTAACATCCATCTCACTTATTTCTTGCAATGACCAGTTCAGCAGGCCAAATGTTGACGTTAGAATTGGCACAGCATAAGTATTGTGGGCAATGTATTTGTTGTACGCTGACAGTTCTGATCCATATTTTCTTTACTTTTCTGAGGTATTCAGTTCTGGTTCTCTCCTTATTTATGGGTCCATCATATCTGACATTATCATCCTGTCCAAGATATCTGTAGTTGTCACCTGACTGTAGAGGTTGTATTGTCAGGCCGTTCATCTCTAGATTTCTAGAGGAAGGCACAGCTCTTCCACGTTTTACTGCCAAATATGCACACTTGGACTCACCAAATTTCATTTTGATGTCTGTTGAAAATTGTGTAATGAGGTCCAATTGTTTCTTGATGTCATTGATATTTGGCCCATACAACTTCAGGTCATCAACAAAGAAAAGATGGGAGATACTTCTGGACCCACTTCTTTGTCCACCTTGTTTCCTGAGTAGGTAAGATAGTGGATTTAGTGAGAGAACGAAGAGTAGCACTGACAAGCTATCACCCTGAAAGATGCCCTTCTGGTAATGTATCTTATCAGTCTTAACTTGCTCCTTCTCACTTCTAAGGATCAAATTGGTGTACCAGTTCTTGGTCAGACATTCAACAGCAGCTACCAGTGGTTGTGGTACTTTGGCTAACTGTAAAGCCTTAACAATCTACCCATGAGGTACACTATCAAATTCTTTTTGATAGTCCAGCCACACCACAGTCATGTTTCTGCGATTCTTTGTTGTTTTTTCTTGAATCATTTTATTAGTTAGTAGGTGATCTCTGAAACCCCACACCTCCCTCTTTCCACCAGTTTGCTCAGGTTTTATGATGTTGTTGGTAGCACAGTTTTCCTGTAAGAACAGGTTAAGGTACCCAGTATATAATTTATACATGATGTTTTGGCAGGCTATTGGGCGGTAATTTTTAGCAAGGGTGATTTGGCTATTTTGGGGAATGAGGAGAGTAGTGGCAGTTGATAACCATCTGGGCAGTTCT
>OZ024740.1:171108106-171110606 GCA_964016885.1 Eledone cirrhosa | reverse complement strand
CCATATACCTCAGGTTGGTGCGAGCAACGGCTAAAAAAAAGTCGTTGGGACACGTAAATAAAGGGGACGCTAGGGTAAACAAACAAGTACTCCTCAGTGGTTATCACTCCCAGGTCTTCTCTGGCCCGGAGTAGTAGTACCTGTTAGGGCCCCATTTATGGGTTAAATAATTACCTTATTTGAGTGGCGCCGGTAAAGTATTATCAGCCATTGAAAAGAACCATGGAGAGTGGATTTAACAGCACTAGGGTTAGCGCCCCTAATTACACTGTCAATGAGCAGTCTGGTCGTTATGACTCTGCTGGTTTAGAACCATAGGGAGGGCCAGTGGATGATGGATCAAATATATCGATCTCGGGAATTTTACCCGCCCTAGATTGTTCGTTCTACAATGGACCACTAGACACTCACCAATATTCAAAAGCTGCCTTTCAAATAGAAATCATATTTTCCCCTCTACAAAACCTGTGGTTATTATAATAGCAAATGTTATTTTGAAATTAGTGATTGCGTACTACATTTATTTAAATCCGCTCGTTTAATATAACTATTTTTCTTGCCGTTTCATCTCTATACCATGTCCTCAACATTCTTTTCCAAACAGCTAACGTTTCCTTTAACTCGCTGATCTTTTAAAACACATTCTGAATATGTAGCATATTAACTTACCCAAATCTTTCAGTCTTTTTGTCACCGAGGTCCTTCAAACGCCATAGGCTCTACTTTTTCTTCTCGCGTTACACTAAAAGTAACAAATATACAAAATTAATAATGATCAATTACATAGGAGCATAGATTTCAGGATTATACTCATTGATATGAAATTGTGTAACATTCATACTTTTGGAGGCGGCAAATTGGTGGAGCTGTGAGTACGTCGGATAGAATACTTTTCGGTATTCATTCCGGTTCTCTGCGCTATAAGTTCAAATCTATTTGAGGTCGGTCGATAAAAAAAGAACCAGTCCAGTATTGGGGTCTATTCTTTCCTATTTCTTTCGCTCACCTTCTCTTAAAGACATCAGCTGAGTTTAAACCTGGGGAGAGTTAGTCTCCGTCTGGTTTAAATACCCAAGAAACACAGTATGTCACTACGATGTCCTATGATTCCACCAGGAGTTAAAGGTAAGTTCATCCATGCACCCATCCCATCAATTCATACTTTTGGTTTGGTTTAAAAGTAATTGAAAGAAATTATCTCCACCAAAAGGCATAAGATATATTGTGAATACAGTCAAGCTGGAGCTTGCTGTCGCATGATGTAACACTGTTCATTCATATCATTAGATACATATGCTGCCAAGGAAGCATATGAAATTAGAGAATCTTGCCTTTTCTCAGATAAGATATAAGGGGATAATAATAGGAATTAACTTCAATAACTGAAAAAAGATTATCAGTATGCGATTGTGTTCAATTGACTTTTAATAACACAGCTATAGATAATCACAGGCCTAGCTAAGTAGTTAAGAAGTTTGTGATTATGAAATTCCGGGCTTGATCCAAATGTGTGACCCCTTGGGGATGTGTTTTTACCATAATTACGGGTAGTCTCAAGCCTTCTGGTTGTAATTGAGAAGACAGAGACTACATGAAGTCCGTCGAATGGATTGTGCATGTAATTCATATGTCTAGCTACGTCACATATTCTGTCGTAGTCATTCGACTACTAAATTAACATTTTGGATACACATGTATTTGAAATACTCAACCCTTACACGTTAATTCCAGAGTTGGACATTTAGTTGATCATCGTCAAAACCGACAGAGTATTCATCATGTAATTTCTACACGAACCTCTACGTGGTCATTCGATCTGCTAGAAATAGTATCCAGATCTCTCTCACATTACACCAAAATCGTGTTAGAAAAGATGAACATATTGGTTCATGTAATACTGAGTCCAAGGTGACAACTAAAGAGACAAGGTCACCACAGATAGTCTTTAACGCTAAACTGACATCATTGTTTCTAGAGAAGATATATTCTTACGCCTACCCTTACACAGCTTGGAAGGATTATTGAGAAAATCTTTGAAAACTCTTAAAACCATACACGATACTATTCTTTTATAAACAGGAAACTGGGACTCGAAAGAAAAGTGTCCCAGTTGGTGGGTGAGGCGTAGTGTGTATGAAGTATGAACAATGCTTTGCTGTTGTTGTTGTTGTTGTTGTTGATGTTGTTTTTGTTGTTGTCCATCTTAAGAAAAGTAAACTGAAGGAATAAATAAATAAAAAGAACAAAACAAACTAAAACGCCCTTCTGAGCTTCAGCGCCATTGCTCCTGGGCGTATAGGAGGATAAATAACTGGGTGTGACTTTGCAGTCAGTATAATTTCTAATGTTTGCTTGTTTAGGTAGGTGATGCATAAATAGGTGATATTTCTTACATCCTTCTTAGAAGAGGAGAGTGAAGAATAAATTGATACAGAGTTATATATATATATATATATATATATATAGAGAGAGAGAGAGAGAGAGGGGGGGGGGGAGTGAA
>OZ024740.1:171085606-171103106 GCA_964016885.1 Eledone cirrhosa | reverse complement strand
AGCCGCGTCAAGTCAAGCTTTGTACGTCTCCTTCTTTGCTCGGATGGCATCTTTGACAAAGCCGTGTTCGCCGACAGATTTAACAACTGAAGCAGAAATAGACGAGCTGAACAGTTTCCACTCCATTATAATGTCCTTAGTTACGTCAGGGATTTACCAACAGTACAAAATTGGGCAGCAGAATTTAGGAGGGAAAGGGAGAGTCTTGAAGATGACCCAAAGTATGAATGTTTTGCAGCTGCCACCCCCGAGGAAATCATTGATCGTGTTCACCACATGGTGATGAATGACAGGCGGTTGTCTATAAATCAAATAGCGAATGCTATTAGCATATCCCGTGAGAAAGTTGAGAATATTCTGTACAATGAATTTGGTATGACGAATGTTTCTGCTCGGTGAGTGCCAAGTCTTCTGAAACCTGATCAAAAGCGAGCGCACCAGGCTGATAACATCACGGGTAAATCTGACATTGTTTGAGGCAGATCCAGCTGGTTTTCTTGAACGTTTCCTAATGCAGGATGAGTGGTGGGTTCATCACTTTGAGCCAGGGACAATCTATGAAGTGTAAACACCTCTCTTCACCTGCTCCAAAGGAGGCCAAGGTAGTGGCCACAGGTTTCTTGAGATGCAAAAGGCATTGTGTTTATTGAATATCTTCAAAGGGTCCACACAATCATTGGAGAGTTTTATGCCAAGTTGCTGAGTTAGTTACGAAAGGTTATGAAGACTAAACGGCCAGGAAAACTGATGAAAGGGGTCTTATTTCACCAGGACAATGCTCCAGCACAGAAGTCCTTGATTTCAATGGCTGCTGTGCATGGCTGTGGCTTTGAGCTGGTTGATCACCTTCCCCATTCTCCTAATTTGACTCTATTTGACTATCATCTGTTCCCCAACACGAAGAAACACTTGTCTGGGAACGAGCATCACAGTATCAAAGTAATAATGACGTCATATCTGCTGTTGATAACATTTATGACCAACAGAATGAAAGCTTATTCAGCAATGGGTTCCAAGCACTACAACACCGATGGAAGAAGTGTGTGGGTCGCAAGGGGAACTATACTGAAAAATAAATCTTGTTTGGTCGCATTCCATGAGAGTATCTTAGTCAGCCTATGCCCCACCCTGTATATATATATTATACTTATAAAAAAATAAAATAAAACATACTAAACTCTATCCATTAAGAAGCTAATGAAATAGCTATCGAGCTTCAGATATATGATAAGAACGGTGTACAAATATAACAAAAGGAATTTTATTAACAAACCAGTATGTAATTGAAAGATCCAACCGGAAGTGTATTGGATACAGTGAGTAAATATATATTAGACAGAGTCTTCAAATTAAACAAATAATCAATTTTCCATTATGGATTAACAGAAGTGCTGTTATTAATTGCTTTAAGAATATTATTTATTATATTATTATACAAAGTTGTCCAGTTTGACATTATTGATTTTTATCCATCGATTACTAAATTTTTATCTGAAAAAGATTCGGTCTTCACCAAGAATTAATCAACGATTCTGATGTCAAAACAATTAAGCATACAAGAAAAAGTTGCTTTGTTTGATAGTGTAGCGATGGTTAGCCAAAATTCTTCTAAAATTTTATAACTTATCATTTTTTAGATTTCACATCTATTACATAACAAGTTTAATAATTTGCTGTATGGTCAATACCGAGATGATGACTTTCTTATCATACGGAACATGAACGTTCAACAGTTGGACAGACCTATAAAAAATATTTTTAGCTATTTAAAGATTTACACACACACACACAAAAAGGAATAAGTAAAAGTTTCAGTAGATATAAATTTACTTGTAGTGTTTTCTGGAAGATATTTTAATTTTAAAACAAATAAATACTCAACATATAAGAAACTAAATAGAAAGTTACACATGGGGCCAGCTTTTTTGAGTCACCCTGTATATATTCAGACCTCTGCCGTTATCAAAAATTTAATGAAAAATATTAATATGCCGATATCACCAGCCCTTGTTCTAATGAAGTGTTGAAATGAAGTTGTTTTAAAGATAAAGTTAATAATAATTTTTGATTTAGGCCAACAATTAGAGGGGAGGGGAAAGTCGATGAAATCGATCCCAGTGCATTACTGGTACTTTATTTTATTGACCCCATAAGGATGAAAGGCAAAGTTAACCTCGGCGGGATTTGAACTCAGAATGGCAAGGGCCGTAACTCTATGCGTCAAAGCATGGCGTCCGACTCTTACCGATACTGCCAATAATGATGATGATATTTTTAAGATTCGGAAAAATAGAAAATGCTAACTTATTTGGTTTAACGCTCAATTCAACCTCAATGTGAGCACAAACATCGCTAAACATTTCTTTAATCTATTAGAGAAATATTTTCCCGGGGAACCACAAACATAAAAAATGTTTAATGGAAATATTGTTAAATTTAAGTGTTCGTTGCACACATAATTTTACCGCGTAAGTAGTACATTTTTTAACAGCTATTTACTATTTGATGTCCTCCACGTACGAATAAAATAATTTATGCCTATCAAAATCGATAGTTTTGTAAGAAAATATCTACAGCTATGAAAATATCTACAGCTATTTCCAAGGATTATATCAACTTGAGTGCGAATTATTTTAAGTTAAGACTTACTCAACGTTGATACTTATTCAGAAAACCAGAAAGATCACTAGACACAAATTTGTCAAAGTATATCTTTATAAGTCGGCTAGGGTTTTTGTCTTAATGAGGATTTGCACATGTTCTTCCAGAGGAATTTTATAACGAACACAAGTCCAGCAATAATGTGGTTTTGTTGTCATTCACATAAATGTTTGTTGAGATATTTAAAAATGACAAACTGTTGAACCCTTGATCGATTTACACCAAAGAAGAAAGTTTAACTGATTTGATTTGTACGTACAGTTGAACAGTTTGAAACTTGAATAGCCTCTTAATAGTGTAACGGTTTCTGATTTAGGCATAAGGCCAACAATTTTGGGGAAGGGGAAAGTCGATTAAATCGACCCCATTGCATTACTGGTACTTTATTTTATCGACCTCGTAAGAATGAAAGGCAAAGCTAACCTTGGCGGGATTTGAACTCAGAACGTAAATGGTCGTAACTCTATACCACGAAGCATGGTGTCCGACGCTCTACCAATGCTGTCAATACACCGCCCTTAATAATATAACATTAAAAATGTTCATTGTCCCAAATCGGAATATGTCGCTGAACTATACTAATACGTTTCACGGATGAAATTTGGATAATATAATTTGATACTATTGCATGGTTTGAACCTGAGACAATCTCGTAACAATATGTCTGTTGTTAGGAATATGGCATACACACATTTTTATCGTGCAAAATCGGAATTTCCTTTGTGACTATTTCCAAACGTCATGTACTGAGTGAACTTTCATCTGCCTGACTTTCTATTGTTAATATGAATATTTCATGATTTTCAGTTAACATATTTACTGAATTTAAATTAATTATCATTCACTTTTTATTCGTTTCTGCTTTTTTCATTATATGTTTATTAAATATACTTCTTTATTTCAATATAGGTACGTATTCGTTTCATTCACGTATTGCTTGAGAATTGTCAAAATGCGAAGCGTTGTAGTGTAGTCCCATCCAATAGTAAAGCACACGCTTGACATCGGAGAGATCCGGGATTCGATTCCTTGCAGGTATCGCTGTCTACGTTTATCCGTCACCATGGGTACTTTACCCAATTTTTACAACTATTATTTATAAGGAAATACTATTACTATAGAAATTTGCGTTGGAAAGATTACATTTCCACTTTAAAAAATTCCCAAATCTTCCGAGCTACAAGCTTAAAATGTTCTGAAATGACGGAATTGGTGTCCAGTAGATCTTTAGTGTAGTGATTAACACAATCGCTCGACATCAAACGATGCGTGGCTCAATTCCTCGCCTCCATCTCTTCACAGATCCCCGCCTCCAGAGATACTTCACCAATTTTTGTCAAATATTGATTATAGCGATCATTTGTGTTGGAATTTAACTTTATATATATATGTGCCCTTTTTTATATTTTATTTTCCCATCTCATATCCCAGCTCCCTTTCTTCTTCTTCTTCTTCCATTACCATTAGAACATTCATTAGTATTCAACCTGCTGAGATTAGACTTTACCGGTTGATATGGCTTATGTTACTATGTATTCATTACCAAGTCAAGGAAAGCGCGTTCGATTCTCGGTGGCGTGTTCTCACGTTTAGCAAGACACTTTATTTCATGTTGCTCCAGTCCATTCAGTCTGAAAAAAGATGAGTTGTAACTGCTCTTCAAAGGACCCACCTTGTCATACACTGTACCACGCTGAATTTCACTAAGAACAGTTATGGGTACACGCATCCTTCGAATGCTGAACCACTTGCACGTTAATTTCACGAGCAGGTTGTTACGTTGTTTGAACAAATGGAACACCCGCTGTGAGAACCGACGGAAGTTCAACACACACACATTACACTTTTAAATGCTGCACTGTAACAAGGACTAGAACGAAATGATACGTTTTAAGAAGTGGAGTGGGAGGCAAATTCAATCTTTGTTCTCAGAGATAAGTAAAATTATTTTAGAAAATCTTTTTTACTTACATCTGACCCGCTTTTATTTCCTTTATTTTTTTTTCATTAATACAGTAAGGTAACACAGTTTATAATATATTGACTATAATGTCAAAACACGTACGAAATTGTCATTCCAGATCGATATATATTTTTTTCTTTTCAAAAGTATACTTATAATTCATGACAAATTCAAATAAGGGGACATAATTGTACAGCGTACACCTCTTTTCATAATAGATAGAAAGCATCACTAATGAATTCTTCAACACATCCCGCCCCCATTAATATCCATGGTTAAGTAGTTATAAAGAAATGAGTACAGAGATAATTGTCGTTTCGCTCATCGATTCCCCCACCTTCCAAAAACCACAACGATAACAAAAAACGAAAACAAAAAACAAAAAAACAAAACAAAAACAAACTAAGAAATTAGCCAATTCTTAAACAAAAATGGAAAATACCTTCTCTCGGCCATTTAAATTCAATACTAACCCAAGAAGAATACAAAAGAGGAAGAGTGAGTAAGTGTGTGGGAGAGAGAAGGAGTTGAGTTATATATATATATATATATATATACACAAAGATCGGAATTAAAGTATTTCGTAGTTCACAGTAATAATAATATTAGCTCGAAGAAGAACAGCGAATTTTCATCTGAGCTCAAATACAAATAGAGAGGTGTGTTACACAGTGAGAAGTGTGTAAAAAATTATTACATGTAAGTTAAACTCACATGTAATAATTTTTTACACACTTCTCTCTCTCTCTCTCTCTCTCTCTCTATATATATATATATATATATATATATATATATATATATATATATATATATATATATATATAGAGAGAGAGAGAGAGAGAAAGAAGGAGAGAGAGATAACAGCCCTTTACAGACACTGAAATCACCAGTACCACTCCCAACAGTAAATGCCAGACGATTACTAAAATAGAATTTAATGATGCTTAGAATATATTAAAAACAAAATAATTAAATACATTTGACTCGGGTTTCCACAAATAAATGTAAATTGTATACAATTAACACACACTATGTTGAAATATTGGGTGGTCGGTTGGCAGAATCGTTGCAGCATCGGACAAATGCGTAATAATGTTTGTTCCGGCTTTTTACGTTCTGAGTTTAAATCCCACTCAATAAACTATAAACTAAAGTGCCAGTCAATTATAGGAGTCAATATAATCGACTTTACCCCGCCATAAAATTTCTGGCCTTGTGCCAAAATGAGATATTGTTAAAAAGAATGTTTGTTAGTATTTCGACTGCTGTGACGAATATGATATTTCTGCTTCTCAGCTTTAAAACCTAATATTTCATAAAACGGAATAACGTGATATTCACAATAGCTTCAATTGATACTTTCATTATATGATAGGGCGTTGACCTCATATTTAAGTAATAAAAAAGTGAGTTATTTTATTTTCGTTGTTTTTCAACCCGGCAATAATTTATTTGAAATGCTATGATTAGAGAGAAAAATAGGGTTTAGATAACATTTTTTTTTCATCGATCATGGAAAGAAGACAACTTAGAACTTTGCACGAAATTAAGCATGTATTTTATTATGGTTTTATTGTGGTTTGATCAGCAATAAATTTTAATTAGATTCATATAATGTAGCCTAAATATGAATGGAATTATAGTAGAAGGTTTTTAACAACAATACAATGTCACAACTGGTTTAAGGGAGGACAATAACCGGTTATATTGACCTCAGTACTGGCAGTATAACAAAGTTGACTGCGACGGGAATCGAATTCAGAACGTAAAGGCAGAGGCTACTAAGTACGTCAAGATATTTTGTTCGACGCAGTACACAAACATCAAATTCATACATTCATTAATAAAAATAATTCAGTGACAAACACATACGCGTTCATTCTAATCAACTATTATTTTGAAACTATTTGTGATTTTTGAATTATATTTTCAACTCTCAGATTGATAAGAAATATAGCCAACATACTCTAGATCCTTTGCACAAAGCCATTGATATATGTTCCTTCTTTTTAATATTTCTAAAATTTACCAAAATCATTTGTCATTTTTTTAAAAGACGCTTTCAAGTGAGTCACCGCTTTTGTTTTTCGTTCCAATAACTTATCTATGAATAATTCTAAACACTGAGGTAATCACCTGATAACAGCATTATTCTTGATAACTTATAACTTTTTGTTCTACCTTCTCTGTTTATTTATATATAAATGGATAACTTGAGAACTTGAGAACGTCAATGTTACTGTGCCCTATATGAAGTACTGTCGGTGCGAATGAAGAGGGTATCATAGTCTTGTCATATTGGTGAATTTCTTCATTTTGAGAGCTCACGATGGGGGGGGGGTGTACTGCATATTTGAGAGGAAGAAAGAAGGGGCGCATAATGTGGTCATACTCGATACCATTTTGACAGCACACACACGCACACACACGCACACACGCACACACACGCACACACACGCACACACACGCACACACACGCACACACACACACACACACACCCACACACACATACAGACACACATACACACATACACACTTACACACATACATACACACATACAATTATTGATGTAGATTTTTATGAAATTAACCCGCAAAGCTATTCTTCAGAGCTGTTCTGCTAGAGAATGGGTCACAGGTGGCGGATAGCGATACGGCCACCAGATATGATGGCTAGTTGAGATATAAGCGGACAACTGCCGGACGAATACGCAACCCAAACCAACAGTGGTAAACTACTAGGGCGATGGAGCAATGTGCGACACCTGCAACTCCCAAGAAAACTCTCACAACCCATTGGTGTAGCTATGACGAGGCGAGCAAAGGCCACCTCTAAATTGGTGACTGGCACGAATAAGACCAGCAAAACTGCAATATAGTGAAGAGAACGAAAAAGAAACATACTGCATCGTCGTTCGCGCAGGTTAACAAGGGGCATGTTCAGGCCTTATGTAGAGGGGCCAGTTCAAAAAGTATTTTGCAGTCTCCATTTCATGTCGTAAAAACTGAGAGAGCAGAGAGCCAGAACGAATACCGCAAAGCATTCTATCCAGCATTCTAACGAGTCTGCCAATTCTCCGCCGTCTTGCAGTTATATCGAATTGAAAATCTTTCCAAAGACCTGTGAGAGACAATCTATTACAACCCGATTCTTCCTTATTTCTGTGACAGCAACTTTAAACGGAACTCTAGATATATTATCACAATTTTGCTTCTAAAGGAAGTTTTAATATCTTAATATATTCAAAGTCTGAAAAATATACTGAGATCCTAAAAAATGGTTTAGCGTTTGAATTACATGTCCTCTGATATTTAGCTACGTTCTTCTATGTTTTACGTTCAAATCCTATCAAGGTTAATTTTATCGAAGATAAGCACTGGCTTAGATCGATAAAACAAATGCCAGATTTGAAAAAAAAACATTATGGGTCTCAATATGTTTAACTAAAGCCATGTAACATAGTGCCCTAGCATGGTCGCAGTCTATAGGCTGAAATCAGTAAAAAAAAATTAATAAAAGAATAAAGAATGTTTTTCTACTATCTGAAATACAGAACCTGCTACTTATTTCAGTGTAAGAAATCAATATTTTGAATGGGTGTGAAGGCAATTAAGTTTCAGGAAAAGCAAGACAGGCCTTCTAGTATATTCAACATATTAAATGCTTTATAGTATAGTCATTTCTAACTCTTTCCTAGCATGTCATCATACACGATATGTGTAAAAAAATATATATCTAAGAGGTGCTTTAAATAAACATATTTCATACTATAGATACACGATTTATAAACGCATTAGCCTTCAATTACAATATATGTATGCAAGTATGTATGTATGTATGTATGTATGTATGTATGTATGTATGTATGTATGTATGTATGTATGTATGTATGTATGTATGTATGTATGTGTGTGTGTGAGTTTGTGTTTGTGTGTGTGTGTGTAATGTGTGTAGTGTGTGTGTGTGCGTGTATTTTTCTGGTTTTATAATTTCACAATTTTACAAGTCGGTTTCTAACATATATGCAAGACTCTACATTGGAATTTACACAACATCAACTAGGTAGATATGTCTGCATGTTTGCATGCATACATGTGTGTGCAGGCATGGATGTTATTGTATGTGTGTATGTGTATGTTTTGAGTTATATGTGTGCATGTGCATATGCTTTGTATCTGTACATGTGTACATGGAATTATTAGATGCAGAATTTTTGGAATGTTTTACATATGTTTACTGTTCCATATGTTTACTGGATTGTACTTGTATATGTTCTTCTGGTTTTATAATTTCACAAATTTTTACCAATAGAGAGAGAGAGTCGGTTTCTAACATAGACACAAGACTCTCTCATTGGAATTTACACATCAACTAGGTAGATATGTATGTTATTGTATGTGTGGATGTGTATGTTTTGAGTTGTATGTGTACATTTTGGGATCATATGATCCAACAAAACATTAATTTGAGAAGCAAGTCACTTCAAAGTAATACAGTTGATAATCTTTTATTTGAAATGCTTGGGACTGTAAATGCTTCATGTTTCTGAATCATTACATTGTTTACATTTATAAAATAGATCAGCTTGAAGATGGGCCCGCAATCTAAGCTCATTATCCATCTTTACTCCATAACACACACACACACACACACACACACACGCACGCACGCACGCACGCACGCACGCACGCACGCACGCACGCACGCACGCACGCACGCACGCACGCACGCACGCACGCACGCACGCACGCACGCACGCACGCACGCACGCACGCACGCACGCACGCACGCACGCACGCACGCACGCACGCACACACACACACACACACACACACACACACACACATATATATGTATATATAATTAAAGTGTTTGCTCCAACATAGTTGTATACATATAAGTATGTGTATTTTGCATATCTAGCGATATACGGTATGTTTACGAACTAACATTTGAAACCCTTAGCGCTCCCTCACTCTGTTCCCGAGAGCAGAGTGATGGAGCGTTGTCTTCATAACGACCAGTATCAGAAACGATGACCGTGGACAGCTACCCGATTTGTATCTGTACATATGTATATGCAGCTATTAGATGCAACATTTTTGGAATGTTTTGCATATTTTTACTGTTCCATTAATGGATTGTACTTGTAATATCCTAACTAGTTGTGTTCTTTCTGTTCCTGTGAAGCCTAGCTTCTCAAGATTTGTATTGAGGCAGTTACTAACATACCCCAGTGCCCCAATAATCACAGGCATAAATCTGAAGGTGTAATCTACAGATTTCTCATCAGTTCTGCATAAATATTCTCCTTTTCACTAATCTTTGATATTATATTGGCATCTGCTGGGCAGCTAATTTCCACTACTGTGCATGTTTTCTTCTCCCTGTCCCATATCATAATATCTGGTCTGTTATGCCTGCATTTTATTGGGGTTTTTACTGGAACATTCCACCAGTACTCTTTCATATTCTGTATGTATGTATGTATGCATACATATATATATGTACGTTTGTCTGTCTCTCTGTGTGTATGTTTCTTTCGTTTTTACTTATTTCAATTTTTCCTATAAGTAAAAATTGAAATTTGAATAAATAAAAAAATAAAAAATGGTGAGAGCCACATTCTGAACATTTGAAATACCATGCGAATATTTACTGTTCCTCTTAGTGATTTCATTTGTAAAGTCTGTGTGAACTGGCTAGTTTCTTTGAAAACACCAAGCTTCTCCAGACTGTCACTTAAGCAGTTACTTACATAATCAATGGCACCAGTAATAAATAATCAGTATAACTTAATTCATAAACTGAATACAGAAGCTCAAGATGCTCAAGAGCTGTTCATATCAACAAAAGCAGATGGCCTCCATGATAGTGCGTAATCTTTTTTTTTCTGTCCCAATCAAATATGCCAGACTTGCTATATATGTTCTTTTACAATTTTATAAATGTTTACCAATAGAGAGAGAGCCGGTTTCTAACATAGATACAAGACTCTTACATTGGATTTCACACGATATCAACTAGGTAGATATGTATGCATGTCTGCATGCATGCATGTCTGCATGCATGCATGTGTGTGCAGGTACAGATGTTATTGTATGTGTGTATGTGTATGTTTTGAGTTATATGTGTGCATGTGCATATGCTTTGTATGTGTACATGTGTACATAGAATTATTAGATGCAGAATTTTTGGAATGTTTTACATATTTTTACAGTTCTATTAATGGTTTGTACTTGTATATATGTATGTATTTATGTATGTATATATGTATATGGCTGAGCATATATATAAATATGTGTGTGTATGTATATGTATGTATGTATGCATGTATGTATGGTCGGGTCGTCGGCGACTAAACCGGCAACTCCACCAAGTTTACTTGGTGAGGAGGGTGATTTTGTCCCTGCAGGACAAAAAACAAAACCTGACAAAAGGCGTAATAACTCATAATAGTCAATGGCCATCCTAAAATATGTAAATATGTATATACATGGATGCATGTATATATATATATATATATATATATATATATATATATATATATATATATATATAAATGAAAGTATAAACATTATTGTGAGCGCGAAGCCAACATTATTTCATAATATATAAGTGACTATAACGTCAAAATGTAAAATAATTAACGTAAGATGTGGGAAAATAATTCAAACTCAATTTAAAAAAAAAAAAAAAAAATATATATATATATAAATGTAAGTATGTATACGCACATACATATATGTATACAGACGTACAGTAGTATGTATATATATACGTACATGCACACATATATATATATGCACGTATCGGTTTACCGAACATTTATTATAATGCTCGGTTTGTTTGTTTGTAAACAAACAAACAGCCAGAATTACGCCGTACAGTGTTTAGGCAACTACGTCACCTTTTTGTTCAACACTGACACAGGAACGATGTACTAGTTTCAAGCTTATTAGCTATCGTCAGCATCGTATACCTTCCTGCCAGCTGGTTGAACGTCTGAAAGTATATACTTTCCTTATGCATATTAACGGCTGAGCAGCCTAATTTGCATATCGAGTGAGTTCAGTCGTCGGGGCGCACCGAAAACGATAAATGGAATAGAATGAAACGAAATTTCATTTCTCACTCTTAGTACGGCACTTACTTAAATGTAAGTATGCATGTATGTATACGTACATACATATATGTGTTGAACAAAAAGGTGACGTGGTTGCCTAAACACTGTACGGCGTAATTCGGGCTGTTTGTTTGTTTACAAACAAACAAACCGAGCATTATAATAAATGTTCGGTAAACTCATACGTACATATATATGTGTGCATGTATGTATATATATACATACTACTGTACGTCTGTATACATATATGTATGTACGTATACATACATACATACATACATACTTACATTTAAGTAAGTGCCGTACTAAGAGTGAGAAATGAAATTTCGTTTCATTCTATTCCATTTATATATATATATATATATATATATATATATATATGTATATATGTATATACATGTATGTATGTGTATATATGTATATATATATATATATATATATATATATATATGTATATATGTATATACATGTATGCATGTGTATGTATATGCGCGGGGACATAGAAATAATCGGGCTGGATACCCAATCGCGTGGTTAAACCAGTGGAAGTGAAGGACCCCTAGACTTTGTCAGAGCATTCTTCTAGGAGAAGGCAATACAGGAAACTGGGATAACTCCGACATAAAACCTGCGGCTCAGTAGTTACAGATGATGTTGATCTTTTCTTCTTTTCGGGTTATAGCTACTGTCGCTCAGAGAGTGCGATTGGCTCAGTACACACTCTTTCCTTACTTAAAAAAAGATCTTCACGCACAGACATTGCACGGTAGCATTAATTGATAATTATTAATAATATTGTATCGTGCAATGGCCATACTCGTTAATGAGGGGGTAGCCATCATCATGTGTGTATGTTCTGGTTTTATAATTTTATAAACGTCTACCAATAGAGAGAGAGAGTCGGTTTCTAACATAGATACAAGACTCTTTCAATTAAATTTCAGTATTGTATGTGTGGATGTGGATGTTTGGAGTTATATGTGTGCATGTGCATATGCTTTGTATCTGTACATGTGTACATGCAGTTATTACATGCAGAATTTTTGGAATATTTTACATATTATTACTGTTCAATTAATGGATTGTAGTTGTAATTTCCTAACTAGTCGTATTCTTTCTGTTTCTGTGAAACACAGCTTCTCAAGATTAGTATTGGGGAAGTTACTAACATATCCCAGTGCCCCAATAATCACAGGTGTAAATCTGAAGGTAAAGTCATTCCACCAGTACTCTTTCATATTATGTATGTGCACGTCTTCAACATTGTTGTAACTTTTAATATGTTTATTGTCATGTATGTATGTATGTATGGATGGATGGATGTATGTATGTATGCATTGTATGTATATATGTATATGTTTATGTGTTTGTGTGTAAAAAGTTAACAGGAATAACGGCATTAGTTAAATACTTGAAATAGCAGGAAAAGTATTTTAGGCTTTCATCAGAAGATAGAATTAGAAATAAATAAAAGATAAAATAGAAAGATAAAGGGTGAAAAGAGGAAAGAACGGAAAAATGAGAAAAAAATGAGAAAAAATACACATGTGTATTCTGTGAATACGGATTATATATATATATATATATATATATATATATATATATATATATATATAGTAAATGAGTGAAGAATAACGTGGACGGCTGTACAATAGAGTTTATTCAAATTATTAACAATTGTTTCATTAATTCGGTGTGTCTAAAAATCGCTGTTCGCAAGATGCTACGTCACTCGATTTTAATTACAGTCGATAGCCGACCAAATCATCAGAATACTGATCTGTGTACATGATACATACATATGCATATATATATGTATATGCGTGTGTGTATGGTGTAAGCATGTATGTGTACTTTTGTATTTGCATGCGTTCCTTATATCATTGCCTTACACGTCTGTGATTGCCTTTTAAGTGAGTGTATGAAAGAAAGTTTTGTTAAGCCCAAAGTCAGATCCATTCGAGCAGACTTACGCTCAAAAAGTTTTAATCCTGACAATTCTGTCTTGTTTTTCCTTGTTTTAAATGTATAGTGTTTCGAATACTAAGTTGTCATGAGAGCGCTCAATATGTGTTCCTGATCCTCGCATTCTGAATTGAAATCCAGTTGAGGTCCAATGTGTCTTTTATCATTTTGGGTTCGATAAGGAAAATAGCAGCCTAGTCCTTATGCAGCCATCTTTCCTTGTATTTCTGCTAGATCAAAGGAAGTAGGGTCAGCTTGAGTCTACATGGGCACCTAAAGCCCTTAACGAAAGCATGGTAAATATGTAATTATACTCGATTGCGAATAGTAATAGTAGTATCTAATATTATAACCCCAAATCTCCTTCTTTGTTTTAAGCAGGCTGTGATTTGGAGGAGTCTGCTGGTATTTCTACAGAACTTGTGTGTGACCGCTTAGACTCTCCATCATTTTGAAAGGTCGCAACGAGCTTTGTAAAGAAAAGTGAAGCTTCTGGCAGACCGAGGTATCGACTCAGGTTCGATTACTCCGACCGCAGATAGCAATATTCACTTCATTCGCATCACTAATGACCTTAGTGAACATTGTAACATCCCATTTCGCCATATCGTAGCAATCAATAAGGAACCTTCTACCTGTCTAACAAATCGATACCTTCAAAGGCTGCTATCGATTTCGTCTGCGGCAACAATAAAATATAAAAAGAGTAACCTAGAAAGAAGACAAAGAAAAATTCTTTCTCTCATTCTCTTATACTACAGTTAAATAATCTTCCATGAGACAATATCACGAAAAACGATAACATCTGGAAACAGAATATTATCTATAATTATATCTATAATAATATCGGATAGGAGAAAATCATTATCTGCTCATATATGATATAATCTACTACAAAGAAAAAAAAAAAATTTCCCAGATATCTACATTCACAGCCATATCTGGTGAGAGAATATCGACTAAAAATCACACACACATACACACACACATACACACACACATACACACACACACATACACACATACACACATACGCACATACACATATGTACGTCTATACATATATATATATAGGTATATATATAAGTATGTATATATGTGTGTGTGTGTCTGTGTGTGTGTGTGGGGGGGGGTATTGTATGCATGCGTCTATATTTATATATATTTTTGTATGTATACACACACACACACACACACACACACACACACACACACACACACACACACACACACACACACACACACACACACACATATATATATATATATATATTTATTTATTTATTTATTTATAAATCATAAATGGTGGAATATTTATGCCGGAATATTAGAAGTACTATCACAATATCATATCTATTGCAAGATACCAGAGGTTGAATATAGTTTCCAAACCATACTATGATTACATTTGGTGCGAAAATATCATATCTATAATGACAACTGTTAAAATAACATTACTCGGTGTCATCAAAGAAGGTGTGGCTTAGCTCTCCTGAACATTGAAACCTTACACTAAATATAAGAATCATTATCTCTGTTACAAGCATTCATTTTATAACTTCCCTTTAACGACCCCAGCCCCGCCGATTTTTGAGTCTCTAAAAAGGTCAATGTCCTACCACTACATAAAAATAAGAATCACTATCTCTGTTGCAAGCATTCAGTTTAAAACTTCCCTTTAACGAGCCCTCCTGCTGTAAAAAGGGTCAATATTTTACCTTTAGCTAATCAGCATTCGGTCTAGATATTTGATTTAAATGATATTTACCTTTTCAACGTCTAATCATTCATGGAAGCCCTAAAATGTGTCTCTGGTATTGCATTCTATCCTTCATTAATCAGCATTTAGTCTAGGTCTTCGGTTTAAGGAAATTTTCCTTTTCATCCTCCAACCAGTTGTAGATGCCCTAAAAAATTTCAAAGGTACTGCATTCGTTCCCTGATTAATAAGCATTCGAGCTTGGTTTCAAAGTACTTTCCTTTTCTTATTCCGAGCAATTTTAGAGGGCCTAAAATGGACCACTCTCATTGCCTTCTATTTCTGATTGATCCGTATTCAGTCTAGGTTTTGGGGTGTAAGAATGCTTTCCCTTTCTTCCACCCATAAATTTTAGAGGCCTTAAAAGAGTCATTATCACTGTCTTTGATCACCAATTAATGAGCATTCGGGATTAGTTTAAGAATACTTTCCCTTTTTTTCCCCAGCCAGTTTTAAATAGATGCTGTTATGGTGTACATTTATGTTAAACTTAGACTGG
Source organism: Eledone cirrhosa (assembly GCA_964016885.1). Taxonomy (NCBI): domain Eukaryota; kingdom Metazoa; phylum Mollusca; class Cephalopoda; order Octopoda; family Eledonidae; genus Eledone; species Eledone cirrhosa. Next base: position 171,087,131 of record OZ024740.1, on the reverse strand, counting down.
ATTGTCAATTTAAGATTAAACTTGAACACAGTTTTGTTTTTAATACATAACTGAAAGGAAAGCAGTTTCCTCTTTACACCCCCTACACAACGCCCCCCCCCCACGCAATTACACAAACATACACACACGCACGCACATATACACACATATACGCACATGTAATCAGAATCTAGTTATGTTAGTCACTCTACCAATCACTTCTTTATCTAAGATGCCACTTTATCTATGATGCCACACACACACACACACACACACACACACACACACACACTCTCTCTCTCTTTCTCTCACATACAAAAGCAAAACACACAATCTATTATATACTTCACAAAAATTGTGGTCTATGTGTGTCCATTTCACCACTTCTTTTTTTTTTCAGAGTAGCTATCACCTGCTTCTCCGCTACCACCGCATTCCTGAATCGAATTTTTACTTCTCTACCTTTTACTCTCAATCTCTCTCGACCACACCGTCTCTCTCGCCTGTCCTCGTTCTCTCTCTCTCTCTCTCCCTCTCTTTCATATCTTTACCATCTCTTACTTTCTTTCATCTGTCTCTTCTCCACCTTTCATTCTTTGTCTTCCATTTCTCTTTTGCTTTCTATATCTCCAACTCTATCTCTTATTCTTTCGAGCTTTATTTGTATTTAAGTATCTTCTCTAGGTCGAATCAAACACTAAAAAATGTCATTGGCAAATTATTTACGTTTTTCCTTGCAAGTGTATTTTTACTTAAAATAACATTTCTTTACTTCAATTTCTCTTTAATTTAAGACTGTTTTTATTACATAGTCACAAAGCCAGTCATTTTTTTGGGAGTAAGCAATCGATTATATCGACCAGTATAAGGTTAGAACTTATTTCATCAACCTCGGGAGGATGAAAGGTATCAATGTCCACTCTGATGTTTGCACTTCAATTTATATCCAGAATCTGCTGTGGATCTATTAATTTTAACTCCTCATACTGACACTCTCTTTCTCTCATACTATTAGCCCATATTATTTCTGCTCTCCTGCTTCTTCTTCTGTCTTTCATTCATTGTTTTTCATTTCTCTTTCATCCTCTATTTCACCGACTCTATGCATCTCCTATTTTTAGTTAACATTGACTGTTGATCTGGACAGCTTTTCTATATATTGGTACTTGCCGCGTTTTCTTTTACTTATTGGATTTCTATTAAAAGTTACATTTACAAAAAAAAATTGCTTTGTAAATAATAAATTATGTATAAATGGTAGCAAGATTCCAGACCTCATTCGCTTTTCGAGTGGGGTGGAACTCGTCAAATCAGACCAAGGAAACAATATTTCCCTTGGTCTTTCCCTTGCTGATGCTATCTAGCAGTTGCAAATCCTTGCAGATGATTTTTTCATTAAACATGCCCTAAGAAAGGAGATTTCACACTTACAATGTCATCTGCTACCAACCAACAAGCATGCTCTAAGGACAATAGAAACAGATGAGCAAACATCATGTTTTTGTTTCGGCTAATTTCATGTTGCATGTTCCATAGTTGGAATTCC
>OZ024740.1:171066036-171071036 GCA_964016885.1 Eledone cirrhosa | reverse complement strand
GTCGCTATCTTTAATACGGTATTCGTGCCAATCTTTACATATGGTCATGAATCTTGGGTAATGAACGAAACAATGCGATAGCGAATACAACCGGTTGAAATGAGGTTCCTCACAAGGGTTTATGGAGTAACTTTACTCCAAAGAATGCGTAGCTTGTAGATGAAGGGTTCGTTCCAGGTAGAGCCGCTACTTCTCCGAATTGAGAGATCACAGTTTCGATAGTACAGACATGTGAATAAAATGTTTCAAGAAAGAATTGCTGAACAGATTTTTCGGTGAAAACTAGCCGAGAGGAGACACAGGCGTAGACCCCGAGCAAGATGGTTGGATAACATCCATTGTCTCGCTTGGGGTCCCACCGGATTAATTTAAGACATTGTTTCTGACAGGACTCTACTCCATGATTCTCCCAGTAATAAGTGAGTGAAGAAAAAGAAGAATGGAAGGAGATTTTATCATTCTTATTCCATGCATTTGTGATAAGAAAATACGGACGTTTGAGTGGATAGTGTAGTAGACAACCAATACTAAAATACAACTACTATTGCACCAACGCATAGTTTCATACCAGAGTCTTTTACACCAATATAACTCTCTTCTTTTTCCTTTTCTCCCCCCTCCCCCATCTCTCTCTCTCTCTCTCTCTCTCTCTCTCTCTCTCTCTCTCTCTCTCTCTCTCTCTCTCTCACTCACTCTCTTTCTCTCTCTTTCTCACTTTCTCTCTCTCCCTCTCTCTCTCTGTATAGATCAGGTATCAGAAAAGGTTTTTGCAAATTCCTAATTTATTTTTTTTTTTAATTTTGCCTATGACCCACATGTATATTATATCATATCTTTTAAAGCATAGAAAAACAGGAGAATGGCATCGAATGTAAATACAGAGCTAAATACAAATCTCTCCTAGCCAGTTACTATCAAAGCTGTCGTTGAGATTCAGGCTTTATAGTAGAACTCCTATTGCTAAGTCTCTTTTGTCAAATTGGTGTAACGAGTAAAGAGAACTAATAATGGATAAATGAATGAAGGGTATATACTCAGATGTGTTCTAACTTATATCATTTTCAACTACTAGAGAACACCGCAGTAAGACTTTGATCCTGACTGTCCAATCCTAACTGTGAAACACAGAACATTGCATCATAGAACAACGATCTCCAACCCTTTTCACGATACGAACACCAAATATAACTTAAAGGCTTAATATGTTATAACCCAAAAAAAAAAAATTATATGTACGTATTTTCTAAAATTTTTACTAAATACCGTATTTCCCGGCGTCGAAGACGCTACCCTTTTCCTAAAATAAGTCTAAAAAAATTTAACATTCGTCCTGGAGGTCGAAGGTTGATTATTATTTTTTTTCAAATTTTTCGTTGTCAAAATTAGGGTGCGTCTTCGGCGCCGGGAAATACAGTAAGTAAAACTATACCATTTCATAAAAATATTACATATTAAAGTAGAAGCTTTAGAATGTTACAAAGAACTGTCAAACTTTACTGACAAACCATGTAGAAGCCCTCAATATTCACATACACCGGAAATAATTTAATGAATTCTTTGGGTTCGTATAAATTCAAGTTGTAGATCACCTTCATAAAAGTATTTCTAAATGTTATGTGTTTGTTCGGGAAGACTAGGTGAAGTGTATCATACGAAAATAGTAATGTTTTAGGATGCATCAATAAACATAACTAAATTGTAAAATATCTGTTTGCTGGAGATGAAACAGACATCGGATACATGGATTGATCATTCGCAATCATCAGGTAGGAATATTATCGAGCCATTATAGTCAATACGAATCAAAATGTGTGTGTATCTGGGTGGGTGGGGTCAGATTACTATTGATATCGTCTTTCAAGGAGTTGTACGATATATTATTGCCAGAATGGCTTAGAATTCCACTAGATACAGTTCAAAGATAATATAAACTTGACGAATTAAGGGTATTTCTACTGGTGGTGGTCGACCAACAGTATATTTTAAAAAATCATGTTGTAAAATATAGGTATTTGCATTCTGTTGTATAACCTTTGTAGGTAGGGAGAAATTACACACAAATACACACACACATGTATGTATGTATGTATGTATGTATGTATGTATGTATGTGTGTGTGTATGTATGTATGTATGTATGTGTGTGTGTATGTATGTATGTATGTATGTATGTATATATGTATGTGTGTGTATGTATATATGTATGTGCGTGTATGCTTGTATGAATGTATGCAAGCATGTATGTGTGTGTATATGTATGTATTTATGTGTGTGTGTATGTATGTATGTATGTATGTATGTATGTATGTATGTATGTATGTATATATGTATGTGTGACGGTTAGTGTAATATATTCCCAATAGAGAAGAAGTGTTGGTCATTGACCCAAGAAACCATACAACATATAAAACGAATAACACAAAAGACTAATGTTTAATATACTTAACGCCAAAATATCGTTACCTAAAGAACAACTTTGTAATCGTTATAAACATATTAAAATGTGATACAAAAATTAAATACACGTAAAATATATATTGAGATATTTGTTTCTACTTATGAACAAGGCCAGCAAAATACCCAGTGTATTACTGGTACTTTATTTTATCGACCCCGTAAGGATGAAAGGCAAAGTTAAGATATTATTAAATATTACTAATAATATACATAAGTTTTTTTAATGTTAAAATTTATTTTGGGTATTATTAAGAGGCTTGTTTGAAAACCAAGATATCCGAAGATATTTTTATCGCAAATATAACATGAAATGGCTGTAATGGTTTGTTTAATTACTCTTGACTATTAAAATTCTTCACTTACCAGAAACTTCAGAATGTATAAATGAACGTCAGTATATTGAAAGCGCTTTATGGTGCATGGATATATTACCTGATCCTCCTCTATAACAAGATTAATAAAAGAAAAATAGAAAGAAAAATGTTAATCAACAAAAACGAAGATAAAATTCTTTCTCACTGTCTCTCATTCCCAATCACTCTCATCGTTGTCTTCTTTTACGAAAGATTGTTCCGCTAGTTTGAGTCTTCTGCAGAAGTCCGAAATGTCATCTTTAATTTCTGGTATATTTCGTTTTTGAGGAGTGGGTGTAAATTTTAGTCCTTTACCTAGAATGTCTATTTATTTGGATGTTAGTGATTTTTGTGAGAGATTGATTATTTTCGGTTTCTCATTACTGTGGTCCATCCTGTATCCCGGTAATTCTGGTTTCTCTCTAAAAATGCTTGTTAGGATAGGATTTCTCTATATTGTACCTACTGTCAGTAGTTATTTAGTTGTGGTTTTTGTAATTATTGTATACTTGGACGACTGCTTCATATTGTGGAGGGAAAATCTCGACCAACTAAAGACATTTCAAACCCTAATCAATGATATAAACCAGAATATCCAATTCACTATGGATTTTTGTAATAAAAAACCTTTAGATATCCTAATAACATAAAGAAAGAGAACATTAGAAACTGACATATATTTCAAATCTACTGGCTCTTTGAAAATACCTCCGTTTTACATCTCATCCATCACACACCCGTACCAACATCCTTTTAACTTAGCCAAGCGAATCTGTATAATAATCTCAAACTCAACAACCAGTGAGAGACCACAAAATAGAAGAGATGAAATAAATACTTATCAAGAGAAAATATCCTCAGAATTTAAGGGAGAATGAAAGTGAAGAGTAGAGACAAGAAATACTCCCAAAACAAAGTTAAACCACCGAAATGTAGGCAAAATGAATAGGAAAAACAAAGATCAAAAAGGTTTGTTGATGATAGGACAAGGAAAGCAACTATTCGTCAAGAGGGATTAGAAGTACGAAACTACAGCACAAAACAGAGAGGATGAATCAGACGCACAAAAATCATCAAGGCTTTAACAACAAAGAATAAGAAGTACACAGAATAGACAGGATGAATCAGAGGAATAAAGATAAAAAAGGTTGGCTGAAGAGAGGGCAATGAAAGCAACTATTTGTCAAGAGGAATCAAATGTACGAAAATCATCAAGACGGCAAGTGGAAAGAAATAGAGCAGCTCAAAGGCACCATGAAGAAACTGAAGCTCAAACAAATCGAAGGCTGGAGTAGTGAGGTGTGTGGTCGTCTACTGCTCTTTAAATCTGGGCACATCACTAATTCAAAATTACATGGAAAGTCAACTGTATGCAACTCTATCCCTCCAATGAGACAACATGTGTGGTGTGCCAAAAAATCTTCAAATCAATCTCTGGTCTTAAAAGGCATATGAGGGTCATAAGGATGACATCCGACAAACTGACCCAATCAATCTAATAGAGGGTACATCTGCTGCACACCGTGTAAATCTAAAGCTGGACTTAAAAGCCACCCGAGAGGCTATGAAAGGACGTTTGGAGTTGGTAATGGTTGATGGGGGTGCATAGGAGACAGCAATCATCTGCAAAAAGGAAACAATCACCATGTATGTATGTTCTTCTGGTTTCATTATTTTATAAATTTTTTACCAATAGAGAGAGAGCCGGTTTCTAACATAGACACAAGACTTTTTCATTGGAATTTACACAATATCAACTAGGTAGCGTGCGTTTATGCAGATATAGATGTTATTGTATGTGTGGATCGGTATGCTTTGTATCTGTATATGCAGTTATTACATGTAGAATTTTTGGAATGTTTTACATATTTTTACTGTTCCATTAGTGGATTGTAGTTGTAGTTTCCTAAATAGTTGTGTTCATTCTGTTTCTGTGAAAGCCAGCTTCTCAAGATTTGTAATGAGGCAGTTACTAACATACCCCAGAGACCCAATAATCACAGGGATAAATCTGAAGGTATAGTCATGCTGGAGTATCTGCAGATTCCTCATAAATTCTACATAGATATTCTCCTTTTCGCCAATGTCTAATATTATATTGACATCTGCTTGACAGCTGACCTCCACTACTGTGCATGCCTTCTTTTCCCCGTCCCATATCACCATAACTGGTCTGTTATGCCTGCATTTT
>OZ024740.1:171053536-171056036 GCA_964016885.1 Eledone cirrhosa | reverse complement strand
TAAAACGTGTCTATAGAATCAATCAGATATTAAAATATATACTATTTCTTCCTCTAATCAGCATAATTAACCATATACATAATCAAATCCAGCAAGCTTTAAGAGTAAAATTTTCTAACTGGGAAATCTCCGACAAATAATTGACCGCAGCCAGTTTGCGTTAACTCCGTTCCATTATTTATCAAACACTTCGGCAGCATGCAGAATCCGATCAAACATATCGTCAACCGCACGTAATTAGTAGTAAAATTAAACTTAGAAGAAATGCTCACATACCGTAATTACATCTCGACCATGGTTTCTTCCTTGTTTAGGACATCCAAATAATATGGACTGTCCCGAGTCAGGATTATCATCAGGAGACAAACTCAGAAATAGACATTTAATTTCTCGGACAGACCCCGCCAAATTTAAATTCAAAAATGGCTAAGATCGCTATGTAGCTGTGTACCAGCCAGAGAGAAAGCGTGTGATTGGTCGCTTACGGCGGGTAGGCATGCTGCTAGAAAGCGCAGCCATATATCGCCAAATTTAATCTCAACCGATAGGGAGATTATTAAATATATATATATATATATATATATATCATCATCAGTACACCCCTACATATTTCGCACTGAATTTAAAATTTTTGAAATTTAAAAAAATTTCATTTCTGTATTTATTAAATAACTAAAGATGACAGTTTTACGAGCAATTGCTCATTTGTATTTTCCCTAGTTTCTTTCTTCAGTACTTCTTGCTTTCCGACGACTCCCTACCACCATTTTTCTCCCACTGTTCCTCTTGAACTTCCAAGCCGTAGTGCCTAATTTAGGAATCACTGATCTAAACTCTCGCATTCTTAGAGATTAGTGGGTTAGTAGAAATAGTAGAATGTCAGATTCTATATTTCCTTTCTATAGATTCAAAGCTCGAATCTTCCCTCATATGTCAACTTTAATTTCTTTTTCTCCCGAAGTGCCATTGTTGATGTTGTTGTTTAGCCAAAGGTCAACACTGATCAAGGAAACCTTTGATCAAAGGTATTCCCACTGTTATGTCTTTTGAGGAAGACTTTGGCTGCTTTTTCTATACAAGTTGAGCGAGCCCGTTGATACAACCATATTATTTAGTGATGTGCGCAGAAAAATAATTATTTGTGATATAGTAGACTTTGCATAAGGTATCACGTTGGCAGAGTAGAAGAGGATCGGTGAGAATGCATTACGGTATTCCTCCCTGTTCTCAGAGTTCTGGATTCAAATCCTAACGGTAGAAATGTTATCTTTCACCATTTTGAGTTCAAAAGAAAAAAAGTATTCTTCACTTTCTTTCTCGTTCTCTCTTGAAGGATTCAGCTATGGTCTAATTCGGAGAAGGGTGAACTTAGTCAAAAGTGCCAGATTCAAACCAAAGTTCCTAGGTTAGACAACATTTGAGGGTCCCAGAGCACCCAAGCAATACATTTAATGAAAAGTAAAAATACATGACAGTAGACCTATAGAAGACGCGAAGCTAAGATTTCAACATCAATTTATGTCGACCTGTAAAACATTAGGAACTCACGAAGAAAAAGAAATATATTTAATAACAATCATAATATTCTAATTTTTGGCAAAAGAAGTCTTGTTTTATATGTTTTATAGCTATACTTTGATATATATATATATAGAGTTAGGAACTCAAAATAGTCTCTTACAATAAAATAGCTCTAAGAAAGATATATTGGGTGATTGGTAGTTACCACAATTCCGGTTTGTATTTATTTTCTTGATTTTTTCTTAAATTGAGACAGGCAAACCCTATTGTCTATAGTTGGTATTCTTTTCACCTTAGCGAACCTGGTCCCTTGCGATTTGAACACATATATGTATATATCTGTGTTCGTTTTTCTTTTATATTCAATTATAATATTATATATATATATATATATATTGTGTTGTTATTTCTGTTTACCTTTTACATACATATGTATATATATATATATATATATATATATATATATATATATATGTGTGTGTGTGTGTGTGTGTGTGTGTGTGTGTGTGTGTGTGTGTGTGTGTATGTAAAAGGTAAACAGAAATAACAACACAATCGATACAGTATATGGAAGGGATATATTAGGTTAACGCTTGATGTAGCAGGAAGAAGGTCTTAACGTTTCGGACGCTAGTCCTTCATCAGACGAAAGAATGAGAAATAAGATAGTTTGAGGGGACGGGTGGGTTGGAATTGGGAGATTGGGCATAAACAGAAATAACAACACAATCGGTGCAGTATATGGAGTATATTAGGTTAACGTAGCAGGGTGAGGGTCTAAACGTTTCGGACGCTAGTCCTATATATATATATATATATATATATATATATATATATATATATGATGTACGTATATATTATATTAGAATATATATTTGAAACGGGACAAGGGCTCCCAAGACTATTACGCCCTGGGCTGCAGCTCCCTTTCACCCAAATGTAAATATGGTACTACCAGCATGCATTAAAAATAATGCCA
>OZ024740.1:171033536-171041036 GCA_964016885.1 Eledone cirrhosa | reverse complement strand
AACGTCTCGGGAGAAAAATAAAATCATAAAAATAAAATAATAAAATAAAAACAAAAATATAAAAACTAAAACTAAATGAAAAATATATTTAAAATACATTTAAAATAAAAATGAACAACAATTAAGAGAACAAACGTACAAACAAACAAAAGCATTCAATACATTTCTCGGCCTCTGAATGAGTGTCATAAGTGCTGGCAACTAGTGTAAAACGGGTCATCGTGGTAGTATGTCTGCTGTTGTTGCCTGCAGCACCAGCAACAGCAGAAACTGCAGCAACAGCAACAGCAGCACCACCAGTAGCAGTCACAGCAGCAGCAGTAGCAGCTGATGTAACTGGAAATGATGCTGGTGACGGTTGAGGTGGAGGAGAATGTCGTACTTGGTAGTGGCGAAAAGATTGTAATGGATTACAGATGGTGATAGTTGTGGTTGTTGTTGTAGCTGTTGTTGACGTTGTTGTTGTTTTCTGCCGAGGTCAACTTTTACTTTTACTCTTCCGAGGTCAATAAAATAAAGTACCAGTTACGTACTAGAGTCGATATAATTGACACCCCCCTCGCCTAAAATTCCTGGCCTTGTGCTTTTGTTAGAAACCCTAATTATTTAGAGCCCCACCCAAGGTGGTCAACACTAATGAGAGCAGACTTATGATCAAAGATGTTCCAGCCTTGTGACCATCCGCTTGTTACTTTTAAACGGTTTGTAGGAAAGACCACATCGTCTACTTGATTAAACGGTTGGAGGGTGTGTCATTTGATAGAGATTTCACTACTATTTCTAGCAAGTTGAGTGACCATATAGAGGTCACTCCATTGGCTCTATTAGCTCAAGTTAGAAGAGTCTAGCGACGGAGTTAGTGATGGTAGTTTTCATCGTTGTGGTTGCGTAGCTTCAGGTGAGCCATGATCGAACAGATCAAAGGTCTCCTAGTTGTGACTTTCATGTCCTTTTTCTTATGACCTGGGAACCCAAGATCATATTATCCAGGTGTTTTTTAAGACGATGGGATGTTATTTGGAAGAGATTTGGCTGTTTCTTCTAGCAGGTTGAGCATCACATATAGGTTTGCTGGATTGTTGGGCTTGTTGGTTTAGTAGTGGTTGTGAGGGTGTTGGTATTGATTGCTGTTTTGTTGTTGTTATCGTTGTTTATGTCATTAACCCCTTCCTTACCGTATTCCTAACAAAAGACAATGTCTATAATTTTGCAAATCATTTTGAAAATAATCAAGAATGTGTAGGCATTTTTAATGCAACAAACTTTCTCAATATCAAGTAAATATTTGCAACATAAAGATTCATACACGAAATTATGTTGGTAGAGTTTTAGATAGACACTTTAAAATAAACAGATTTGTTTCATAGAATCAGGGCCAGCTACAGGCTGTTTGATATCAAAAGGGTTAAATAGCCTGATATTCAAGCTGAAATTCTACAGGTCGATGCTTTTAAGGGAAAATGTGTGTGAGCCACTAGTGGGGCCTGCTTGTGTCTCTAGACCTGCTAAAAATCTTCCTCAAATCCCAACTTGACTACTTCAAGCAATAAAGAGAAAACGAAAATATAAAATAAAAAAGGAAAGCACATTGGATGATATAGTCCTAGATTCACAGTGTCAGAAATGAAGACAAGATTGCTGCGGCTAGCAGGCCTTGCCATTTCATAAAGAAAAGAACAAATTGGACAATGTAATTACCGAAAAAAAGTGATCATGGGTGGAACATCTTCCATCATATATTTTCTCGAACAGGTATGACCTAGAGTTAAATAACAATGTCAAGAACAACTGCAACAACAACATTAACAACAAGAAAGACGAAAACCACAACAATATATATATAGAGAGAGAGCGAGTGTTTGTGTGTGAGAGAGAGAGGGGAGAGAGAAAAAAAGAGAGAAAGAGATAGATAGATAGATACATAGATAGATGGATAGATAGTGAGAGAGAGAGAAAGAGAGAGAGAGAGAGAGAGAGAGAGAGAGAGAGAGAGAGAGAGAGAGAGAGAGAGAGAGAGAGAGAGAGAGAGAGAGAAAGAGAGATGTTTCAGAGGGCTGTAGTTTAGTCAGAGTTCAGCACTGGTCGAGCGAGCAGACCTACGGGGAATGATATTCAATTCGTAGTACTGCTGCCTTGTCAGACATTGTTTATATCAGTAAAACTGTAGAATGCCGGTAAACTAGTGATGGTCTATGTTGGAAAAACCAAAAATATAATACAAATACAACAATACAACGGGAGAAAATATAATAATATCACTGATGATGTCACAGGTGTGTGACGAAAGAACTTTGAGAAACTATATTTATATCTATAGTTATAACGGTTGGTCAATCAATGATAAACATTGATTGTTAGCTGAATTAAATATAGAAATATTAAATATACTGAAGCTAAAACCAACCCAAACCAAACATTGAGTGTGTTTTACTATATATTTTGCTAGCAATATTATAACAACATGACCCTCCCCAAATATAATAATATTTGTTTCAACACAATTTCATATAAAAAAAAACCTTGCAAAACAAATTAATCGCCGTCATAATACAAATAATTACTGCAGTGGAATAAGTGTTATATCGTGAAGAACAAAATATGTCTAACGTTTCAAACACAAGCCTTCGAAACTCTCTAATTCTATACGCCCATCTGTTTGTATAAAGAAGGTAGTGTGTGATTTGAAGGAGAACTAGGTACTATTTCTAGAGAGCTCAGCGACAATGTAGAGGCTACTTTTGTCACCATATACTGTTCCAATAACCTCTGATTAAAATCAACAACACAACTTTCTCTTCCTTACTTTCAGACAAAGGACGGGTACATGAAATATATGGTTCACCATACTTTTCTGATGGAATCTACTTTCGAAAAGGAAAAGTTGTTCGATCAACTGAACGACATAATTTTTGAATTAACTCACAAAATGGCTGAATATTCCACAGATCATGTACCCTTAACATAATTCTCAAGTAGAGTCAACGTAACTGAACGTGACAAGGCTGCAGCTTTGAATTAAAGTTAAAGTCTTTCCGATGGGCTTTCACAACTTTACCGTCTATCCAATTCCATTCACAAAACTTAGGTCAACCCGAAGCTATGTTAAGGGACAATTAGCCAAGGTGCAGACTTGCCAACCTCTAAAAACCTAAACGGGGAATGTCATGAAAAAAAGTGCCCCAAAACTGGGAGAAATGAGGCAAAATGGGGAGATTTTACAACATGAAAGCTATGCCCATTTTCACAAGAGAAGATCTCTCACCCACCCCAAAGTGGATGGGAGATCTCCCCGTAGGACGGGGAGAGTTGACAGATCTGAAGATGCTATGCTGTAAGATCGAATCGGAGACTTCAAGATAGTGAAGCAAACTTCAGAACAATTCAAACAAGCTTGAGTCTACGAAACACTTCTAATAATTCTCCTATGGGCTGGTTGTTGCTGATCCAATCTACCCAGTAGTCTCATTGGGTTCAGGATCTTATCTTTTTATTCCATTTAATTTAGAAGAGCAGTCAGTAGACACCGAATCCGAGTACACTGCTTTGTTGAATTCTATCTCGCCTTTTTACGTCGAAACAAAACTACTGAATAAGTATAGGATTATGTGTGTGTATGTATGTATATATATATATATGTGTGTGTGTGAGTATGTATATATCTATGTATGCATGTGTGTGTGTGTGTGTGTGTGTGTGTGTGTGTGTATCTGTATGTGTGAGTATTAGGATGTGGGATGCTTTGAGAAATGAATTCCCAGTTTTATCAAATTATCTTTCTAGGCTTTCAAATTGCCGCTAGATTTTTTTTGTTGTCTTTTCCAACTATGTGTGTGATCCCTATAAGATATTATGTATGTGTGTGTGAGTGTGCATGTGTATGTGTCGTGTGTGTGAGTGTGGGTGTGTGTATATGTCGTGTGGGTGTGTGTATGTGTCGTGTGCGTGTGTGTGTGTCGTGAGTGTGCGTGTGTGTGTGTGGTTGTGTGAATATGTAACTGTGCTGCTGTTATTGTTGATGTTGGTTAGCCACTGATAATCTCTGAAGGAGCATTCTTGCTTTTTCTATAGCCAGGACTATATTGCTGAATGTATCCTTCGTACTTTTACTGTTATATGAGGGCGATTTGGCTGCTATTTCCAGAAAGCATAGTAACCATGTAGATGCTATCTGGTTATAAACGATAGACAAATTGATAGATAGATAGAAAAATAGAGATAAGGACATGAAAACGGTTAGATGTTGTTTGTGATTTAAACTCTTGCCTTTAGTCTCTTATTTAATATATTTAATATAGAAGAAATGCATGTATGTATGTGTGTGTGTGTGAATGTGTGTGTGTGTGTGTGTGTGTGTATGTGTATGTTGTGTTTGGGTGTGTGTTATAGATAGATAGGGAAAATAAGATATATTTAGACAAATAGATAGAAGGATAGATAAATAGGTAGATAGATAGGTAGATAGATAGGTAGATAGATAGACTGAGAAAGAAAGAGAACAAGAGGAGAATGTTTGTATAGATTGTCTTTAAACAATGATTTAAGGCATTTCGTTAAATCCTACCCGAGATTTTTATCTAGCTATTAAATGTATGGTATAGTGTGTCTGCGTGGATGCCTGTGGGTCCCTGTGTATATGCGTGGATGCCTGTGGGTCCCTGTGTATATGCGTGAATGTGCTTGTGTGTTCAATATGTGAATGCTTGTGCATGTGACAGTGTTTATGAATTTGTGTATGTTGGATTTGGTATGTTTATTGCGGAACTGTATATATGTAGAAGGTTGTGTCTGTGTGTGTGTGGGGATGTAGTATGTGTGTGTATTGGTAGATGAAGTGTGTATATGTAGGAGAACATGTGTATGAGTGTGTGTATGTGTCGGATGTGGTTAATGTGGTGTGTTTATGTGTGGGGTGAATATGCTGAATGTGATGCATGTGTGAACATGTGGCGAATGTAATGTACATGTAGATGTGTGTGTATGTGTCTGTGTGTATATGTGCGGAGAATGTGGTGAAGAAGTGTGCGTGCGTATGCGAGTGCATGGTGAATTTATATATGTGTGTGTGTGTGTTTGTGTGTGTGTGTGTGTAGGGTGAATGAGATGGATGTAATAATTGTTTCTACTTTTTGCACAAGGCCAGAAATAACCCAGTGTATTACTGGTACTTTATTTTATCGAGCCCGTAAGGATGAAAGGCAAAGTTAACCTCGGCGGGATTTGAACTCAGATCGTGAAGGGACGTAACTATGGTGGAAAGCATGGCGTCCGACCCTCTACCGATACTTCCAAATAATATTGTTGGTTTAGCATTAGGTCAGATTTACGATTAAAGACATTCCAGCCCTGACCATTACCTACCTTTCCTATCTGTACGGAAACCAAGACCACATTATCCAATGTCGTCTACACAGTAGTACATTGAGGAAAATTTAACTGCTGTATCTTGCAAGTCGAGTGACCATATTGAGGCATCTATGGTGTGTAGGTTTATGCGTCTGTGTTTATATAGGAAACTTAGTCCTTTCTGTTGTGTTGCTATTGATGTTATTGTTGTTGTTGCTAATGGTGTTGTTCTGACTACCATTGCTTCAAGCATTATCATGACTTAATTTACTTCAAATTAGCCCAAGTGCTGGTATAGAGACATATGAGCACACACACACAGACATACACACAGACACACAGACACACACAGACACACACAGACACACAAAGACACACCCACACACAGAGACACACAGAGACACAGGCACACACACAGACACACAGAGACACATGCAGACAGATACACACAGAGACAGACACAGAGACACACACAGACACACACAGACACACACAGACCCCCCCCACACACACAGACACACACAGACACACCCACCCACACAGGCACACAGACACACAGAGACACATGCAGACAGATACACACAGACACAGGCACAGACACAGACACACACACAGACACACACACAGACACACACACACACACACACACACACACACACACACACACACACACATACACACACACACACACACACACACACACACACACACATATATATATATATCAAGTGATATGACCATCATTTTAATATCCACCAAATACGTAAGATACAAAAGAATGAGTTCAAATTAAAAATAAAATGTGAAAATCTAACTGTGGTGACTATTAAATATATTATGTGCGAACAGATTTACAAAATGTGAACTCTCTCTCTCTCTCTCTCTCTCTCTCTCTCTCTCTCTATATATATATATATATATATATATATATATATACATAGGTGTGTGTTGCGTATGTGTGTGTGTGTGTGTGTTAGAAAAAGGCTGTGTCGTAGAAAAAGGCTGCATAGCATTAATAATATAAGTCTATAGGAAGGAAATATGTAAGAATCGTTAAACCAGAACAGAAAATGTAGAATATCAGACGTCCTTCAACTTCCGCTCTCTCTCTAGCGTTCAAAGATACAATTAACCATTTGCCTTCTGAACATTATTCGATATATACCTTGTCTTTTGCCGTCTATCATTTTTCTCTTCATGTCTTGCAACCCTTGTACATTTATTCAATTATATATATTTCTTGCCAGTGCGACGCTTTTGCCGTCTGTATTGTTTAGTTTTGTTCAGGTATGTGTTTCTGTTCCGTTTACATGTATATTTTGTGTGACTTCCAAACAGGCTTTAAAACTACTTTAAATATTACTGACACAGTCGAAACTACGAAACTAACGATGATATCCGTTAGGCGGCTGGAGATGGTTCCTCCTCAGATATATAGTTTTGTTTTTCGTCCTGTCGTTATACCCTAACAGGTATAAAATATGTTGGCTGGAATTTGTAGACCACATGGTGTTACTTAACTCGGTAGAAGATGATCTCCTACTTGTACTCGATAGGTTTGATACCGAGTGCTGCATGGCTGGAATGAAAATCGGTGCTGCGAAAACTGAGACACTCGATATATCACGGAAGCCTGCGCAGTGCACTTTACATGTGAATGGAGTTCTACTGAAGTAGGTGAGAAGTTCAAGTATCTCAGGGCCGTGTTCACGAGTGATGGAAGGCAGGAGGCTGAAGTAAGTGCAAGCATTACAGAAGCTGGTGCAGTAATGCGCCAGCTTCAACATTCAGTAATAAGAAGAAGGGGGGTAGGCGTAAAAACCAAACTCGTTATTTTCACTTCGCTATTCATGCCAACCATTACATATGGTCATGAATTTTGGTTAATAAGCAAAAGAATACGACCACGAATACAAACGGACGAAATAAGTGTCTTTGGTGAAACGTTATTCGATAGAGTGCGTAGCTTGGAGATCAGAGAGTCACTCCAGGTAGATCACTTCGAATACTATTGGCATATGGTTAGAATGTCTCAAGAAACAATCGCTGGACAGATTTTACGAGCAATACCAATCCGACAGGAGATCCAGGGTAGACCGCGAGCAAGATGGTTGGGTAGCATCCATGTCTTGGCTGGTCTCACTTCGGGGTCCAGCC
>OZ024740.1:171003536-171031036 GCA_964016885.1 Eledone cirrhosa | reverse complement strand
ACAGTAACAACAACAACGACAACAACAACAGCAGTAGCAACAACAACAACAAAAGAAACAACAGTGTTGACAACACAATTACCACTTATTGAAACCTTCTATGGCTAGCACACGTCACCAAACCCCACCTCAATGTGTCTGTATATATGTATGTATGTATGTATGTATGTATGTATGTATGCATTGTATGTATGTATGTATGTGTGTCTATATGTATGTATGTATGTATGTCTATGTCTGTCTGTATGTGAGTATGTATGTATATATGTATGTATGTATGTATGTAGGTACGTATGTATGTCTATATGTATGTATGTATGTCTATATGTATTATGTACGTACGTACGTACGTATGTATGTATGTCTATATGTATGTATTATGTATGTATGGGTGTATGTATGTATGTATATATGTCTATATATATGTATGTATGTTTGACTATTCTTGTGTGTTTGTGTTTTGAAGTGTGTGTGTAATTGCAATACTATCTGTGAATGTATGTGTATATGCATATGTCTGTATATACGTAGGCGTGTGTGGGTGTTGCTATTTTGTTTACGCAGCTGTTAAGCAAGACTTAGAACGCCCACACCCATTGTCCAGGCGGGATCAATGTATATATTTTTCATTTAAACGATTTTATCCTCAACTAAGTCAAACGTAAGCCGGACACAGTTACTTCAAACTTTGACCTCCCGGCAGCTGGTCACCGCGCTCTAACGCCATATATCATGCTATATATCAGTGAGTCAAGCCCACTCCTCGCTTTCTAATTTGGCGGTCGACGAGCCGATAAAGGCACCTCTTGGCGTCCGCTAAACTTGCTGGAAATAGTAGACAAATCTCTTTCAAATCACACAGCACCATTTTAAATGCACAAATAAACGTAAGTAAATAAAATAGTGTACATAGCATGATATTGTGTGCGACTAACACCATTATATTTCACTAATGGTTCTTAATAGCACGAATTGCACTCTACTATATTACATAACTGTTTCTACTTTTGGCACAAGGCCAGCAATTACCCAGTGTATTACTGGTACTTTATTTTATCGACCCCGTAAGGATGAAAGGCAAAGTTAACCTCGGCGGGATTTGAACTCAGAATGGCAAGGGCCGTAACTCTATGCGTCAAAGCATGGCGTCCGACCCTCTACCGATACTGCCAATCCACCGCCCTTTATATCTACTATATTACATAACGAGGGATACATTGAATAACTACAGCAAGATGGTCACAGTTGAATCCTCTTTGATTACAAGTTTGGTTAACATTGGGCTGGACAACAGCAATTAACGGCTGGAGTTATTTAATGTCATTCTTGTATTTCAATACTATTCTTTTATTATTTCATTTAATCTTTTTAGACATCGGACAAGCGACCACGCTGGTAGTGGTTTTAGTAATTATTTTATCGATCTGCATTTCACCAAATGTCGTATTGGTTTCAGGTCATGCTTGTTTTAACTTACCTTTCGGTAATTTGAAATCATGTTCATATTACCGGGAAGTAGGATGAGCAACAACTTTGCGGCTGATATAATAATAATTTTTTTTTTTTTACTTTTGGCACAAGGCCAGCAATTACCCAGTACATTACTGGTACTTTATTTTATCGACTCCCGTAAGGATGAAAGGCAAAGTTAATAATGATTTCTAATATAAGCATAAGGCTAGTAGTTTGGTGGGAGGGGAAAGTCGATTAAATCGACCTCAGTGTATTACTGGTACTTTATTTTATCGACCCCAATAATGCTCAAAACAAAATTCCAAAGTTAATTTTTTCAAAGGCATAATGTTTTGGGCATTGTTTTCAAATTTTGAGACGAGCTTTGCAATCTTGTATGTTTCATGTGTTAGTAGATACAATAAACCTGTGTTATAGGCATTAAAATTGTAGTTGCATTTGAGGGGGTTATTATTCCGTGCAGGGGTAATACGAAAGCAAGTTCATGCCATCCACGAGAGAAATATGAAATGCGACTTCAGGTTATGAAGTCTTTACATCAGTTTTCGTTTTATTAGCAGTGTCGTGTGTCAAACTTAAACGTCACATTATCTCACTTCAATTCCGCTGTGGACTTTACACTAGGTTTCCCCAAACTGGTCGATGCGATTAGCTAGGAGATGGATATTTGTATTAAAATTGAAAATACATAATACAATAAAATACAGCTTTCTTATACAGGTTTCTGATTTATATATAATTAGTCTTTATTGTCTACTTATTTATTGTATATTCAAGTTACTGTTTTATGTATTTACATATTTACTTTTTTATACGTTCAAGGATTCAACAAAGGGGTTGATGGTCTAGAACAGAGGCTTTCAAACTTTTGGGGCAACAGCACCCCCCCCCCCCCCCCTCACGGCCATGTAATACCCTCAGCGCCCCAACCCTATTTACAGAGAGACTTGCCCACGCGCAAATTGTAAATAACATATAATGAATTAAATCGTTAATTTATATATAATTGTTTCTACTTTTGGCACAAGGCCAGCAATTACCCAGTGCATTACTGGTACTTTATTTTATCGACCCCGTAAGGATGAAAGGCAAAGTCAACCTCGGCGGGATTTGAACTCAGAACGTAAAGGGACGTAACTATGCTGTAAAGCATGGCGTCTGACCCTCTACCGATACTGCCAATTCACCATATAATGATTTCTGATTTAGGCACAAGGCGAACGATTTCGAGTGAAGGGGAAAGTCAATTAAATCGACCCCAGTGCATTACTGGTACTTTATTTTATCGACCCCGTTAGGATGAAAGGCAAAGTTAACCTCGGTGGGATTTGAACACAGAACGTAAAGGCTATAACTCTATGTTGCAAAACATGGTGTCTGACGCTCTACCGACAGTGCCAATCCACCGCCATTTATATATATGTATCATTTGGTGTTTAATATACTATTATATCATCTCTAACAACAACCCCTCGCCGACCCCTTAGGCCCCAGCTGCCCCTGGACCTTCTCAACGCCCCCCCCCCCTCCGGGGGTGGGGGGCAGTATGGCCACTTTGTGAACCTCTGGTCTAAAACATTTTAAGATCCCTATTTTAGATGGTACTAATGTAAGAATGACTACATATTTAGAGGTTACCTCGCATCTATAAATACACTAAGTTTAATGACGCACGGAGGAAATGTTAAAACATCATAGAGTATTAACCCACGCCTCTCCCTATTGTTCTGATACATTGTGTCTATGTAAAATATCAATGTAATATAATAATAGTTAATGATATTTTTGTTAAGTATTCAAGCGTGTGTTGTTTGGTCACCCATATTTTCGTATCTTGACCTCACTGCAGCTGGCCACAGCTTTCTTTGTGTAAGGCCATTATCACGGTTTCTTCTCTTTTGTCCTGAGGTTAGTCCAGTCACAAGCAGAATAAAAAGTAAAATACTACTACTACTACTACTACTACTACTACTACTACTACTACTACTACTACTACTACTACTGCTACTACTACTACTACAACACAGCGGCTTCTTCAAAAGAAAAAGAAAAAGAAATGAAAAAAAAAGACTATCCGGTTCTCCTTTCTTTCTTTGCCTGCAATCTGTTCTTCCACAAACGAAACAACACATTATCAGCATCATCATCATCATTATTACCACCACTATCGTGATCATCAATATCATCATAATCATGATGATGATAATCATCACCATGATGATCATCATCGTCATCATGAGGATGATAATGATGATATATATGGTGAAGATGATGAACAAGAACAACAGCAACAACAACAACATCAGCAGCAACAACAACAACAACTAATCAAACAACCGATCAACTAATTAACTAGTTAGCCAACCATCATATCAGGGAATCCCAACATAGTCGCTGGACTTGTTAGAAAAAGTATTAAAATTTACCTCCAGTCAGAGTCTAATCTCTGAAAATATGCTTTAAAAATGACAGAAGACGCTTTGAATGACGTAAAAAAGTTATATTTACACTCAGTACTATTTAAAAAGTTAAATTTAGAACAGTAATATACGGTACATAATGATATATAAGCACAGCTAATGCGAAGTAGAAGCCACATATTGCAAACTCTCTCTCTCTCTCTCTCTCTTTCTCTCTCTCGCGCTCCCCCCTCTCTCTCTCTCTCTCTGTACACACACACACACACACATATATATATATACACATATGTATATTTATATTTATACATTCACGTAGACATTAATGACATTGACTTTATCAGACAACGAAATAGATATGACGCACCCACAAAAAGCTATTACAAATTTTAATAATCGTATATGAATAAAAAAGAAAGCACTTATCTATCATTCCATTTGATGTCTGCGTGGGTGTTAATGGCTCTCTTGAAAATTGGTAATGCTATATGAATATTTTTACTATCTAATTTAAAAACTACGTTTTCGCAGGTCGAAAATGGCATTTATGAAGATTCTAGGTTTCAACTTTTAAATAATTTTAACACCCAACAAACGGACAAGCATAGAAAAGTTCTACACAGATGTTCTGCAAAAATCATGGGCTGTAGTTTATTCACTGTGACTAATATTTTGATGTAACCTTAAATCTGAATAACTCTCTGTGCTACCCCTAACATAAATCAAATGAAAAACTAAATTATATCCACAAACTATCAATGTACACACGAAACATTATTAGTAACTTAATTAAAACTAACTCAATTAGACTGCCTCTCAGCTTACAAGCATATTAATAGTCTCCTCACATATGGAAGATTTCATAGAAAAAATTTAGGTTTATTGAAGATATCACTAGAACCACAATCCACATAAATACTAAAAAAAAAATCACCTGGCATGGTCCTTCTTTTAATTTCGCCGTTGCAACCTCAATAGCATGCATTTCTTTATTGAAAAAAAAACAACAAAAACAAAACAAAAAAAACAACACTTATATCTAAAATATTAGTTTCATAAACGTTTTAATAAAAAAAACAACACACAATTAAAATCCCATTCTCTATGACACCTAATTTTGTTAACACATTTGCCTATTTTAATTTGTCGAAAATGAATCTGCATACCTCAATAGCTAACCCAACTACTAGTAATTACGATTTTATAGAATTTGACAACTGGTTCTCGGGTCTCAACTGCCTAGCTAAAGATATGATTTACCAAAGCACTATAAAAACTAATTACTCATCCAAGATATATATTGAACTCACCTCAAATCCCTTTAAAATTTGCTTTAATCAGCAACCATACTTGTCGAAAGAAACAATGAAGTAAAGACACTTCTCTCTAGTTTCATTTGGGATCTGAAAAATCAAAATAAGCGATACATTATAGAACGGAACATCCTTTCCAGAGCAAATTCTAACAGTAGAATCAGGACGCCATGCTACTTATGCACAACTGATAGAATCGAGAAAAATATTTCTCAAAAGACATCCAGAAATAAACTTTTCATGGTAACATAAAATATTCAATAGTTAGATATCTAAAATCAAATACATACTCTAATGCGAAAATTAATGTAAATGGCTAAATTTATCTCTAAATAGTACTTGATCACACATTTTCACACCCTTTACACATCAATCTGTATGTTAGAATTCAATTCATATGTGAACATTTTTCACATATTTTTCCATATATTATTCACATCACACTAGAAATGATACAGTAGTTATCCATGAATAAATACTTTTTTCAAGTCAACTGGCTTGCGAAGACCTACATCTCTACCAGAGTGAGTGTGTCTCATGTTTTGGTATATTCATCAATGTTTTTGTTATTTCATTCAAATAACGTCCTTCTTTCTCCATGCATCTTCATTTTCATAGGTTTTCATATTTACCATTCTTAACATTTGTAAACCCTTGATTGCGATGGATTGGCAGAATTGGTAGACGGTCGGATAAAATGCAATTGCGGTATTGGTTCTGGCTTTTTACATTCTGAGTTCAAATCCCACCGATTCCGAACTTACCTTTCATCTTTCCAGGGTCGATCAAATAAAGTACCAACCAAGTACTGGGGTTGATTTTACCCCCCCCCCCCACCCGTATCATTCCAGTCAAATTTGCTAGTCTTCTGCCTAAATTAGAAAGCAATATTTGTAAACCCTTCAACGCTGGTATTTTGGGTTCCATGTACATTTGTCTGGATTTATTTTGGTTTGAATTTGAACCAGTTGCTGAAAATACATTCACATTTAATCTTAGCTTCACATTTCGATATACGCTAAACATTATGATATTACTTGTCGATTTTATCTAATATTAAATATGTAATATCAAGCTTATTCACTTTACATATGTTATGTATTGAGTACTTTCTATTTGCTAGTTGTCATTTCTATTTTCACAATATGTATATATATATATATATGAAAGACGTAAATAAGAAAGTTATGAAAATTGACTTACTAAAATTTCACTCTAACTAATTAGTTTCTGTAAGGGGATAAATATGGTTACGGAGTGTACCCATAGAGAAGCCTTACGTCATCAGGGAGTCTATTCTCAGCTAAGCTTCCAGGCAATGCGGGGACACTGGGAACTTATATAAAAATAATTCAGTGGATGGAAAAAAGCGAGCGGGGCTAGATTCCAAGACATTGAAAAATTCCCTGCCTACTTGGTCAAGTGGCAAATTCAAAAGAATCAATCACGTGACACTGAGGTTAATCAGCTGTCTTAATAGCACCCCCACTCCTAGCTGATTAACCTCAGTGTCACGTGATTGATTCTTTTGAATTTGCCACTTGACCAAGTAGGCAGTGAATTTTTCAATGTCTTGGAATCTAGCCCCGCTCGCTTTTTTCCACCCACTGAATTATTTTTATATAAGTTCCCAGTGTCCCCGCATTGCCTGGAAGCTTAGCTGAGAATAGACTCCCTGATGACGTAAGGCTTCTCTATGGGTACACTCCGTAACCATATTTATCCCCTTACAGAAACTAATTAGTTGGAGTGAAATTTTAGTAAGTAAGTCAATTTTCATAACTTTCTTATTTACGTCTTTCATATAATTGTTCTGCATCCCCTTGCATAGAACCACAAAGTTACTAAGACAAAACATATATATTTGCTAACATAGGTATGCATCTGTATACATATGTCGGTAGATATATTAATTCTTTATAATTATCTCCAAATTATTTGTTGAGCAAAATTTGCCGAAATTACTACTGTGATTAATAGTAGTGTCTAGGCTCTGTCT
Organism: Eledone cirrhosa; assembly: GCA_964016885.1. NCBI lineage: Eukaryota > Metazoa > Mollusca > Cephalopoda > Octopoda > Eledonidae > Eledone > Eledone cirrhosa. Next base: position 171,023,834 of record OZ024740.1, on the reverse strand, counting down.
TAATAGCACCCCCCACTCCTAGCTGATTAACCTCAGTGTCACGTGATTGATTCTTTTGAATTTGCCACTTGACCAAGTAAGCAGTGAATTTTTCAATGTCTTGGAATCTAGCCCCACTCGCTTTTTTCCATCCACTGAATTATTTTTATATAAGTTCCCAGTGTCCCCGCATTGCCTGGAAGCTTAGCTGAGAATAGACTCCCTGATGACGTAAGGCTTCTCTATGGGTACACTCCGTAACCATATTAATCCCCTTACAGAAACTAATTAGTTGGAGTGAAATTTTAGTAAGTCAATTTTCATAACTTTCTTATTTACGTCTTTCATATAATTGTTCTGCATCCCCTTGCATAGAACCACAAAGTTACTAAGACAAAACATATATATTTGCTAACATAGGTATGCATCTGTATACATATGTCGGTAGATATATTAATTCTTATATATATATATATATATATATATATATATATATATATATATATATATATATATATTATATATATATTTATATATATATATATATATATATATATATATATATATATATATATATATATATATATATATATATATATATATATATATATATATATATATATATATATATAAGAGAGTGTTGAAGTTTGCTTGAAGCATTGTGGAATAAAAAAAAAATTGGTCGTTTTGGAAGCCTCAACAATGCAGATGGGTAAATAACAGAATCAGGTGGCGAAGAGAGAGATGTAAGGGGAAATATAGAATGAGACGTACACAAACTGCGGACAACAGAGGCCACGTACCGTTCCTCTCCGACTAAAAACTTTCCCCTCGGAAAAACCCCCAGTTGATGTTTGCGAAATCCGAAATATAGGGACAATTAAACCACTTCCAAGGTGTTATTATTTTTACACCCTTTCCTACGTTCCTCTACACACTATACGTCTCATTCTACATTTCCTCTTACATCTCTCTCTTCACCATCTGATTCTGTTACCCGGAGATTTACCCATCTGCATTGTTGAGGCTTCCAAAACGACCAATTTATATATATATATATATAGTAGAATTAGAATTTAGCTTTGATTTTCGTAGTTCTAAAGAAATACGGTATGTTTATAAATAAACATTTAGAAAGCCATAGCTATGAATGACACTGGTAGCTAACGCCACTAAGTGATGCTCGGCAGAAGCAAGGGGAACAATCGTCGATGCATTTCGAACTGAACTGATTCTCGTCAGGACGATCTCTCCTGCTCTTGTAACTACCAGACTTTGAAAACAGGCGAAAATATATAGGTTTTTCGTTTGTGTAAATGAGGTGATTAATCTCATTTGCATATGAAGATATGAAGCTGTATGAGTTGGCTCAACTTAATATAGAATAGAACCAGTTCAGTTCAGTTCGAAACGCATCGGCGATTGTCCCTCTTGCTTGGTAGCGTTAACTGCCTGTGTCATTCATAGCTATGGGTTTCTAAATGTTTATTTATAAACATACCGTATTTTTTTAAAAATACGAAATTCAAACACACACACACACACACACACGCACACGCACACGCACACACACACACACACACACACATATATATATATAGTTGTACTAGAAAATGTTGATTAGGAAAAGGCGAGAAAAAAAAGGCCTCGTCCTTTGTATTTTCCGTTTTGTCCATCTTACTAGCGAAGGAAAGCTGTTTTGCCCTTCTCTGCCAAATGGAAATGATGTTATTGTTGTTGTTGTTGATGACGAGGAGGGTGACGATGACGATGGCGCTGATGTAACAATACATTATAGCACCCAGAAAATATATTTGGAGACAGCAGAGAATATATCTAACTGAAGTGAGTGCAAGAACAAGTTAATGATAAAGAGAATAATGATAACTTATATAACTAAGAAGAAAAACATCGTCATTCATTTGTTTGGATACAGTATGTGAAAGCGGTGAAAATGTTCCCTATAGAAGGCTTTTGGAATGATGCGAACTTTCTGAATGAGAATCAGATATCCAAACAAACAAATACGAAACACTGGAATACAGACTTCATATTGTTGTATGATAATGGAATTCTACCAGTATTGAATATACAAATAAAGAGAATAATATTTCAGGTGATTCACTCTCACCACTGTTCTTTGTTTAGCACTAGCAGGAGTTAATGCCAAGATCAAAGGCTCCATTCACAAAATGAGTGATCTTCTGATATGAATAATTTGAAAATTATATGGTAGCCGTGAAAAAAAGTCTCACCGAACCCTTCAACTTATTGTATTACTTTGAGAGAAATTTGACTTTGTGAAAACCATAGTAAAGAGGACAATAGGATTGCAAGACAACTTATGTAATTTGGTGAGAATACCAACATTAGAGATTTAGAAGACACTGTTCAATTTGGAACATCTAAGATCACAAACAACCAGCAAAGAGTATTACAAAAGGGTCAGGTTAATCATGAGAATAAAATTGCTTTCATCAAACAAAATAAAATCAATGTACAGCTTTGCAATGCCAGCCATGCTCTGCAGTGTTTGAATAATAGAATGAAATAGAAACGATACCATAGAGATAGATCACAACGTTGGAAAGCTACACACCAGACATCGAATGCATCACACAAAAGCAGATGTCAATCGACTGTATATGACCAGTCATGAAGGAGGAAAAGTCTCTTATGGAAATAGAAATGTAATTTGACATTACGCTTTGTCTTATCTGCTTGCTCAACGAAGCAGACTAATGACTAGTCAAAGACTATTAAGAACAAGAAAACTACAAAGAGTCTCTTCTCTTCAGACCGGACAAAAAAACAAAAAAAAACAACAAAAAAAAAAAAACAACGTCTGCAAGATGGACATCTCACTCTACATCCACCAACTACAGCTGTCAAGCTCATTAAACCTCATGTGAAGAAGATTCAATCTTCTATCAAGAAATCACAGATAGACAGACCTGTGCATTGAACAGAGAGGTATATTTAGGAAACAACTGGCTGCTTGAATGAAAAGTACAGGTCATAGTAGCAAAGCCAGACCACTTATAGCCGCAGTGTATGTCTCTCGGAGTCAGTAAGGGAGCCTCTATAAATAACAGCCATGTCTCCCTCAAATCACATGCTGCAAACTGAAGTAAGGAAAGAGGACATTAGATAATGCAGTTCTCTATACAGAATCAGGTATAAAAAGATGGGAAGGTAATGGTTGGGATGTTTTTATCCATGTAAGGACAATTCGATCTGAATTGACCTGGGATTAAACAACAACAATCAAACATCAAATCATCTCAAATCATTTTTGAAATAGTGATAATGTGAAATGTACGCTTTATGGCCACTGTGCATAAGAAAGACCAGTGGATGACCACAGGTATTTTAATGTATAAAACAACATGATTATGTTGGGTGGTATATTCGCTGGATATAAACATCTATAAGATATAAACATAGAGCCACTGACCACATATTACTCATAACTAGTTCTCTGAGAAAATGTCATTATCACTTATAGTAATATGGAAGTTGGTATGTCAGATATTGTTGTTAACGACAATCAAACAACATTTATTAAGTTGAAGACATATCTCTATTTATTTGGCAGACATCTCGTACTAAAAACTAATTAATATATAAGTATAAATAATTACAGAATTAATATATAAGTATAAATACTTACAACAAATTTCTTTGAGAGCAAGTCTTTCTTCACACTAACCTTCTTTTCCAACTCGAATTTCAAAAACGTTGAGGTGGGTCTGACAAGAGGAAAGTGGCTTTCCACAATTTTGTCAGTTAAGTCCACTATGTTCCACTTTCGCTATAAAGACAAAGAAGGGGATAACTGTCTGTCCTTGGTTAAAGGAAGGCGATGGTGCAATTTCCACGATGGACTCCACCAATAATCAGATCCACCGTACACTTGAAAGCAGTTCGTCTAAACTCCACAGCTCAACAACAGTGGCTTACTGAACGAGTGCATGCAGAAAAGTGTTCATTGTTTCTTTCAGATAATTAGGCCGTCGTTTCGAAATGCGTTGCAAAAACTTCATTTTAATCAGTAAATGAAATATGGGTTGAGATCAGTTCAAACCGAACTCAGTTCATCACTTTGTTTCAACTCTTAATTCCCTTTATTTATCTCGTCTGGATTCGATTCGATGGACCTCTGTCGGTTTCGACTATGTGTGTTTCAGTAATTCAGAGGAACCACCTGCTCTTAAAATAAACATGCAAGTGGTTGCGCATTTCACTGACACGTGTAACCATAACTGATTGTCAGTGAGATTCAGCGTGACACAATGTCACTAGGCTAGCGCTTTGAATTACAGGTATAGTCCATTTGACGGGCTTCCAAACAGTTTCTATTCACCTAGTTTTACTCACAAAACATGAGTCCAACTGCGGCTATGGTAAATGATATTTCTCTAAGATGTCACGTAGTGGGATTGAAACCGGGATCTAATGATTTAGAAGCGAACCTTTAAAGCATTCGATCATGCCGCACTCACTGTCTCGTCAGTAATATCATCAGAGATTAATATGGAATTGTTTTTCTTTTTGTGTGGTTTTATGAGAAGATGGTGGGTAACGAACATGTCCGTTTAAAGAACTTTAAGACTAATAATGTCGGGATGGAAGGAAGAAACCAGAACCGGTAGGTCGCTTGTAATTTAGTAAAGTCCGCTAAAGATATCAAGGTCCAGGTGGTAGTATTACACCGGATGACGTATGATATATCCTTCTCCCTAGGCGCATGGCTTAGTGGTAAGAAAGTTAAGCTTGCAATCGTGAGGTTGTGAGTTTAACTCCCGGAACCGGGTGGGCGTTCTGTCCCTTAGCATGACACTTATTTCTTGTTGATTGAATTGAAACGCCTCTGGTGCTAAGCTTTACCTTTCCTTTGGTTCAAATCGTTGTAGAAAGATGACACTAGCATGCATGGGCAACTGTTGGTCTTCCACAAAAACTCCTTGCCTAGGCTTTGCCTCGGAGAGCATGTGTCTAAGTGAAAAGTCATGGTCAGCCATAAACTGTAGGGGTAATTCCTCCCTTACTGGCATCATCATCATCACCATCACCAACAGCAGCAACATCAGCAGTAGCAAAGGAATAAAACAGAATATCAGTTTTAACCCGGGACTGAACTCGTAACAGCTGTTTTCCACAAAACTGATTCCAGTTCCAAATTATGTAGTTTCTTATCCTTCTCAGCACTCTTGTTTAACAAGATCTATAATATCAGACTACGCAACTGATTTTTCCTACCAAAAAACCAACATCTATAAAAGCTTCTAGGTACAAAATTTGAGGAGGATTACACAGCAGAAAAAAGAGAAGGAAGGTATGAAGAAAGAAAGCAAAAATAGAAAAAAACCCCTCAATTTGTTATTTATAGGTTATGTATTCATAATCTTTTTCTCTCATCTTTAGACGGTCGACTAGGAATACGTTTGTCGTCACAGTTATCATATCTCTCTATGCTCAGCTCTGTATATCCTCCCACAACATACAAATATAAACATACATACAAAACCTAATTTTTTAGTAGGGTTTCTACACACCACATTTGCTTCTGCGATTTTTTTCAGAGTTTTCCTCTTATCTTACTCGCTCCATTTTCCACCCAAATGTGCACTATTTCCGATTGCATGTACTTATATAAAGACACACGCACGCACACACACACACACACACACACACACACACACACACACACACACACACACACACACACACACACACACACACACACACACACACACACACACACACACACACACACACACACACACACATACATATAGTTGAACAAATAAAACAAACCAAACACAGGATGAAAATATACTAAGTCTTATTAGGATCACACTTAAGATGATATGGAGGGGTTTCGACGCTTCGGACTTACGTCCTTCGTCAGGAAATGGAAAGTTCGGATAGGGAGAGAACATGTAGGTTCATGAAAGATTGGAAAAGGTTGTTGAGAAGGTTGGGGTGGCAGGCGAGTGGTCCTGCATACGTGAGTGGGGGCCAAATTGGATGCTCCAGGTGTTTCATGGGGGTTGTTGTGTGTGTGCCGATGGGGGTGAACTTGTGTGATGTGTGTGTGTTGTTAAAGACACGACTACTTTCTAGTTTTAATTTCTTTAAAAAGGCAACGTAGATTACGGTGGAATTTCAAACCAAAACCGCCAAGGACAAGAAAAAATAACGCAAAGCATTTTGCTCCGATGCTCCCACGATTCTGCTAATCCACCGTCATAAAAAGCATAATAGTTCCTAATTTAGACATAAGGACAACAATATGGGGGAGAGTAAATTCAATAAATCAACCTCAAAATACAAACACACGCACACACAAAAAAGCTTTAGCTTTGAATCTTATCCTAAATTAATTCGATATCCAGGCCATAAGAATAAATAGAATAAAATAAAAATCTAAGAGCGCTTAAAAGCCAATCGAGGTTCCTGACCTCTCCTGGTACTATATTTGATCAAATCTGGAAAGATTAAAGTCAAAATTGGCCGTGGCAATATTTGAATACAGAAAGTAAAGAATCGGAATAAATACCCCAAAGCCCAAACTGCTTCTAAAATAGACAGAAGGCTAGAATTTGGGGGATGGGGAAAGTCGATGTATTGACTCCAGTACTTAACGTTGAAAGATGAAAAGCAAAGTTGATCTCGACGGAGTATTTGTTTTTGGCTTCCATCCTCCTGGAGACGATAACGTAAATACCATCGAATTTCCCTTCTCCACAAACTACTGGCCTTGTACCTAAATTAGAAACCATGTTTTTGATATATTTTTACACGCAAAAACTAACGTCTTGTGCCGTCCTTAATGTTTTCTTCGTGTGAATATTTTGTTGGTAATATAGAAATCATCATCATCAATATCACCACCACCACCACCATCACCACCATCATCATCACTATCATTATTATTATTATTATTATTGGTTGCTGGTTTGTGCAGACATATCATTACAAGCACCCGTATGTTTGTTGTTTTCACATATTAAAATCTTTGTTTTAACTGTTTTGTTACGAAAGGCGACAGGAGACATCACTCTTTGCCCTCAATATTTGGGCATTTGGGCCAAATGTTTAAACTTTACAATTTGAATTTATGTCCACAATTTTGCTTTTGTTGGAGGTAGCACCCCCTTCACATCTAGCCAGAGCAGCGAAAATAATCATGTCATGTGACAGCGACTCGGACTGGATTCCAAAGCTTGACAATAACATCATCACCACCATCTTCAGCAATGCCACTAACTCAACTTCACACAGAAAAATAATCACTATAGACCAAAAAACGCACACACACACATCAGAGAAAATTTCCCTAATGCAATTGGGAATTTCCGTGGAACGATATCTAAAAGGATATACACTGACATTCTTGTGGGAGTGCCCACAACTGGCCAGGAAGAGGGATCACCATCCCTTCCTCTACGCGATCAGAGTAAGTTAACCTTTCTCACTTTTACTAATATGACCTTATTTAGAATGGGACGTCTTTGAAGCACCGCCACCAGCTCAATAAGCTCAGGTCATTGAACATAAATGTGGTGGTCATCAGTGAAACCTTAATTTCCGAGACCTGAGCCTTCGCACACATTTTAGGCGGCTACGAAGTGTACGCATCTCTAAGCCGTCCGGGATCTGGATGTGGAGTCACTATGTTGTTTAGGAAAAGCTTGAATCTCACGATACAGACGATTTTCCTGGACCCAGAAAGTAAGTTGGAATTGCTGGACGTGACCAGCAATGGAGGGTTTGCTTTTAGTCTGGTGGATCTCTATGTCCCGAAAGGGGCAGGACGGCCTGATTTCTTCAAACTCTTTCTAGGAATGTCCCGCTCTTTAGTGTTAGTTGGCGACATGAACGGTATCTTCGACGCACGCTGTGACTGTATGAGGCTAGCAGATTGGGCATGAATGTGTAAAAACCTCGCAAATCTGCTCAGACATTTCCAACTGTCTGACAGGTACTGACTGAATTTTCCGAATGTCCCACTGTGGACATGATCAAACCGCCTCGAGTCATCCAGTTCGTATCTAGATAGGGTTTTCTGTAGTAGATAGGGCTAGCATAGGTTGTCCACATTTCAAAGTCGACTACACAGAACAAATATTTGTGATCTGTGTGGTAAACTTAGATAGGCTTCATAGACAGGGACCTGGTCACTGGAAGCTGAACGCATCGTTGCCGGAGCACATGGATTGCAAAACCCAGATTAGTGAATCAGTTAAGAGTGTGTTGATGAAGGCAATCATCAACAACATAGTACAATCATATAAGGTTTAGTAAAGGAGTAATGATAGAGAAAAGTAGATTAAAGGGTGAAGTTGTTATAAAGCTAGAAGAGGCTCTTAGATGAAGAACTACAGCCAACGTGCTCGCGGCGAGATTGGCATTCGACCAAGCTTTTAATGCATAACACGAATGCTGCGTCGTTGTCATAGCTAGGCTGCCTGTTCTTAGACACGACGGGACGTAAACCGTTCGGTGGGACTGGAGTTGTGTCTAAATGATAACTTCTTCTTCTTCTTCTTCTTCTTCTTCTTCTTCTTCTTCTTCTTCTTCTTCTTCTTCTTCTTCTTCTTCTTCTTCTTCTTCTTCTTCTTCTTCTTCTTATTCTTATTCTTCTTCTTCTTCCTGTGAGGGTCGTGAGGGAAGAGTCCTCAAATACTCCTTCCAGTGAGTATTGTCAGAAGCAACCGTCTCCAACTGATGTGGCTGGACCCCGAAGTGAGACCAGCCAAGACATGGATGCTACCCAACCATCTTGCTCTGTCAAGTCTGTCAGTTTGCAACTCGGAACGTGGAGAGGCAAACCGATGCCGTCCGACAGCGTTGTCGGACGCTGGACGGAAGGACCAGTGAAATTGCTCGGGGTCTGGTTCGGTCCAGACCTCCAGGTGGAGAAAAACTGGAACGAGGTCATGGCCAAGGTATTTGCGCTCACCCAGAAGAGTGCAAACTGTCTTTGAGTGCAAACTGTCTTTGAAAGGTCGAGCCTTGTCCCGTGAATACCTCACCAAGATCGAACGCATGCTCTTCCAGTTACTGTGGAAGAAGCAGGCTCCACTGGTGAGGAGATCCGTCTGCTGTCAACACCCTTCCAGCGGAGGGCTGGGCATGCCGTGGCTAATGATGCGCAAACTTCCGCTGAGGCTACGGCATCTCCAGGTATTCCTCACCGACCAACCGGTGTGGGCACCGTTTGTGAGACAGGCCTTCCCACAACTTGTCTCGCTGACGGAGCTGCAGTCCTGGGTCAAGCGAAGACCGAAGAAGATGGGCGCCTGGCACATTGAATGCCCTCAGGCGCTCACTGTCCTCTCTCAAGCGGACACAGCAATCAGTGGAGACTCCACTTCGACATTCTATAGAGGGTTAGTACTTTACAAGTGCGACAACGTGCTCGGGGAGACTCTAGGCGTCGAAGATACGAGCTCACCAGTCTGTTTGGTAGGACTTTCCGCCCGGGACCTATGGACAACTTCCAGAGGTCCCTGGCCTGGCAGTGCTACCGAGGGGCTCTACCCGTTCGAGACAAAATCTACAGGTACGGATCCTTCCAAGAGGACGTGTCCAAGATGAGAGCAGGACATTGAAACCGTGTTGCACGCAATTGTACACTGCCCGGGCGTAAGCGACCTGTGGAACTACACCTAGAACAACTGCTGTTGCGTATGGGACAAATCCAGTTGACTGCTGAGTCCATAGTAAGGATCAAACCGCCAGCCTCTTTCAAAAACGAAAGAGAGGCGGTTTTCCTCTGTACAGTGGCTATGGTGAAAGAGGTTATATGGTGGACGAGATTGAGAGGACTGAGGACAGATGCCTTTCTCTCCGGACAACAATTGATTCCCTTCTTTAAGTATCACTTTAGAAGGAGAATCAGAGTGGAGAGAGAGGCACTGCACCCCAGTAAATTTACTGAAAGGTGGGTAAATGAAGCGAAAATGGCCCGAGTGATTGGGCCTTCTCTGTTTATAAGCCTGTAGGTTAAAGAAGAGAGCAAAAGGAAGAAAGGAGCACTTGCACAACACGCTCCTGAAGTTGAGGGTTGTTCTATCGACGGGGTATTAAGCAACCCATTTGTGGCGCCTCCCCCGTATTGGTGATTTCGATTGTTATAATTGTTTGTTTCAATATTTTTACACGACTGTCGATTTAATCAAGTATGCCCTTCTCCTAAATTTGCTGACCTTGTCTTGTACTTCAATTAAAAATCAATATGAATGCACATTCACGCATACACGCTTACACGCACACACACACTCTCACACACACAAACTTGCACACACACACACACACACACACAAACTCACACACACAAACTCGCACACGTACACACACACACACACACACACACACACACACACACACACACACACACACACACACACACACACTCACATGCACACACACACAAATGCACAAATGAAATTTTTTTAATGTACAGTAATTTATTAATGGCACTAACTGCCAAAAATGTGACATATGCAAATTGGTCTATCATGCAGATGGAATATAAACATATCACACTTTTTTGCCCAAGAAGATGAGTAAAAATATTAAGTGTTTACATAATCTATGTATATGTACAGTGTTAGGTAATTTTACCCCCCCCCCCCCCCTCTCCCTCTCTCTCTCTCTCTATATATATCTATATATATATATATATATAAAATTAATAATAAGTATGGACGTGTTGTCAAATTTTAATTAAGTTTATTCAGGTGGGGCACGCGTTTCACGATTCATCAGCTCAAGGTTCGATCTCTATCGATCGGGCCCGACTCTTGACGTTATAATCCCTAATATATATATATATATATATATATATATATATATATTGAACGCAGTTTACCATTCATGACGTTCTGGTTAATCCTGCCGACTGTAGTACTCATTTCGATCCCGCTGTCCCACGGGCACAAGAAGCAGCTAAAACATCTATGATCTTCAAGTCACCTCAAGTTTTCCGCTTGAAATCATCATGCCTGATCAAGGAAAGTAACATATCTTGATAGTATCGTATGACTCTTTTGCCTTCCTCAAATAAAACTAGAACCCCTGGGTATTCATGTAAAAGGACTGCCTTTAAGCTGGAAACACTACCATCAATGAATAGCCACCGATCTGCCTTCATATAAAATGACTGTCCTATTGCCATCATCAAACCAGTAATGTTCTTGCAATAACCAAAACTCAGTTTATTATGTGTATCGAAAATTTCAAAAGATATCTTCTCTCGGTTCCTGTACGCTGTTGCTTCGGTTCCTTGGACTAAGACACCAAATTCTCTGAGCATTGTTCCAGCCAGATAAGCATTATTCTTAGAAAGTCACAAATTTCGAATAATATGTTCCAGTTGTTCTTGACTTATTTTAGAGCATGGATGAGAAATTTCAAAAGGTCTTCACATCCAATTTCGTCATCTGAATCATCTGACTAATTCAATGGTTGATTGTTTGGCACAGACGGAATTTCATTTTCATATGGCTGTCGTCTTATGGCAGATGACAAATTACAATATTTAATATACTTGGCAGTTTTCTTATTGAACCCCTTAACATTCGTAATGCAAAAGAAGCAATCTGTACAATAGTTGCTTTGTTCTCACCATGCCATTGGAGTGGCAAATGGGATTTGCATCAGCCGATCTGAGGGAATCTGGGTCCTATTTTACTTTCTACATACTAGAACTTTAGTCTTTGACGAGTTAACTTTAAGACCTTTTGATTCAAGACCATGCTTCCAAGTTTGGAATTTCTTCTCTAATTCTGCCATAAATTCAGCTTTGAGAGTTAGATCATCTGCATACAGTAGTTCCCATGATCAGCCAGTCTTAAACTATTCTCTTGTAGCCTGTAGGCCAATAATAAACAGGAGAGGGTTATGGACGGAACCCTAATGAACACCTACCTGTATACTAAATTCTTCACCATAGTCATTGTTAATTCTAACCCTGCTGACTATTCCTCTATACATGGTTTGTATAGCTTTCACAAGCCACTCATCTACTCCTAGTTTTCTCAGAGCCCGCCAGATAATGAAAAGGGAGGCTCTGTCTAAGGCTTTCCCCTAGTCAAGAAAACTATATATATATATATATATATACACACCCCTTCCCCCCATATATATATATATATATATATATATATATATATATATACATATAGCAAAATTGGCAACAAATACAAGTAAGACTCCGTGGCCACTAGCTGTTGAATTGACTTACATAGTTTGTGGCTTCGGATTCTGTTCCTCTCTTCTACAAAAGCCACAGGACTGGAATTTTGAATCCCGTTATCTATCTATCTATCTATTGACCGTTGTGCCTTGCCCAAGGGAAACGCTCGCCAAAATGGAGCGCGCACTCTTCCAATTCCTTTGGAAGAAGCGGGCTCCTATGGTGAGGAGATCCATCTGCTGTCAACACCCTTCGAAAGGAGGGCTGGGAATGCCGTGGCTAATGATACGTAAACACGCATTAAAGCTACGGCACCTCCAGGTATTCCTCTCCGGTCAATCGGTGTGGGCCCCGTTTGTGAGGCGAGCCTTTCTCAGACTCGTCTCACTCACCGAGCTGCAATCCTGGGTCAAGCAAAGACCGAGAAAACTGGGCGCCTGGCACACCGAGTGTGCCCAGGCGCTCACGGCTCTCTAGAAGGGGGACCCGACTGTCAGTGGAGAATCCACCTCGTCATTCTATAGAGGGCTGGTGGTTAGTAGGTGCGACGACGCCCTCGGAGAAGCTCTAGGCATGGAGGAAGACGAACTGGCCAACCTGTTCGGTAGGACATTCAGCCCGGGACCCATGGATAACTTCCAGAGGTCCCTGGCCTGGCAGTGCTACAGAAGGGTTCTGCCGGTTCGAGAAAGGCTCTACAGACACGGGCGCCCGGGTAGGGACCCCTCGAAAAAGATCTGTCCCAGATGCGTGTGCGACGAGGAAACCGTTGCACACGCATTGGTACAGTGCTCGGGCATTGCTGATCTGTGGGGCTATATCGAACAACTGCTGTCAAGGGTGGGACCGATCCGGTTGACCACCGAGTCTATTGTAACGATCAAGCCGCCTCCCCTCTTCAAAAACGAAGGAGAGGCGGTGTTTCTGTGCGTAATAGCCATGGCGAAAGAGGTTGTATGGTGGACAAGTCTGAAAGGACTGAGGTCAGACACCTTTCTCTCTGGCCAACAACTGGTCCGTTTCTTCCGATATCATTTCGGAAGAAGGATCAGGATGGAGAGAGAGGTGCTGCACCCCAGCCGTTTTTATGAAAGATGGGTGAAAGTGGCGAGAATGGCCCGCGTGAATGTGCCTTCAGTCTACATCAGACTATAGGTGAGGAAGATGAAAGACCAAGGGAACACCCCTTCTCTGTGCTCCTGAGGAAAAGGGTTGCACACTTTTTTCGGGGCTGTGTGCGACCCCCCAAGGTGCCTCCTCTCTATTGATGATTTTGTTATATATTTTATTCTGTTATATTTTATTTCATTTTTATATTTTGTTATTACCTCCTCCTTATTGAGGACGCCTTGTTTTGTAAACTCACCCCATTGTACTTGTCCCACTTTTGATGCCCTGGTGGCAAATAAAAGAAACATATCTATCTATCTATCTATCTATCTATCTATCTATCTATCTATCTATCTATCTATCTATCTATCTATCTATCTATCTATCTATCTATCTATATACCCATCTCCCTCTCTGTATATATATATATATATATCCGTCTCTTTCTGTTTATACACACACACACATATATATATACACACAGAGAAAAAGAGAGATGGAGATAGATAGTTACATAGATATAAATCTGTATGTATGTATGTATGTATGTATGTATGTATGTATGTATGTATGTATGTATGTATGTATGTATGTATGTATGTATGTGTCTATTCATGTCCCATATTTTATCTCCTGCAACGTAGCTAATCAACAAATAACGATCGATAAAATATGTACCAGTCATAATAAAATAAGTACTTCAGTTGATATTGTCGAATAAATCCCTTAAATGCGAAGCCCAGCAAGTTAAAACGCTAATGACTGAAATTAGTTATATATATATATATATATATATATATATATATATATATATATATATATATATATACATATACACAGACAGACACATAATACGTGTTTGTGTACGTGAGTGTCTTTGCCCATATATCTATCTAAGCATCTATTACCTTCAAGCTCTCTTCTCTGTTCAATTTTCATCTGTTACCATCCAAGTCTAATAAGGCAATTGGAAGAAAGATTGTGATGCTATAGCCTGGTTATGAATTTAATCAACATATTGCTGATTTAACTTCCCGGATGGCGACATTGCAGCTGCGTTTTAAGAATTCAAATTAAAAATATCTTAGTCTTATAAAGACATCTACGTATATTCCCCAAATTTACGATCTTAACTACATAACTACCACACACACACGCACACACACGCACGCACGCGCGCGCACACACACACACACACACACACACACACACACACACACACACACACACACACACACACACACACACACACACACACATGCATATGTATGTCGGTATGTATTTGTGCATGTGCATGTATGTCTTTTGTATGTATGTAAACAGACATATAGGCACATGTGCGCATCTAGATTTTTATGTTCAAAATATTTCAGCTGGACTAAAAGACCAAAAAAAAAAAAAAAAAAAAAAAAAAACCCGGGACATCGATAAGAAAAATATCTACAAAAATAACACCAACGTGAAACAAATCTACTGTGTAAGTATCGATTAGCTATCATTCACATGTTCATACACAGAAAGGCATATATACACATAAATATACACAATTTAAAAAAAAAAAATAGAAATACCGCTTTGATATTACAGATTTTGGCAGCTATGTTGAGGATACAATTAGGTGATTTAGGCTGTAAATAGAAAACAGTCAACGTAGGTTATAGGTGGCAAAGTTATAGTGTTGTTAGAACGTTGGATAGCATGTTTTGCTGTAGTCGTTTAAGATCTCCTCTCTTTGAGTACAAATCCCGCCGGGGTCAAATTTGCTTGTCATCATTTCGATGAATACGTAAGGTAATGGTTGAAACTGGAAGGTGATTCTTCTTTTATATCACTTCCTTACTCTCTCTCTCACTCGCATTCTCTCTCTCTTTCTCTCTCTCTATCTCTCTCCGCCTCTCTCTCTCTATATCTATCTTTGTGCGTCTGTATCTCCTCTACATATAGTGTATATCAGTGACTACATTATGCCCCACTTTATATATATATATATGTATATATATATATCAAACCTGCCAACCTATAAAAACCCAAACGAGGAGTACCATGAAAACAAGTGACTCGAAACGGTGAGAAATGAGACAAAATGGGGAGATTTTACATAATGAAAACTATACCCATTTGTATAACAGAAGACATCTCTCACGTCGGACGGGGAGAGTTGACAGGTCTGATATATATATATATATATATAAATAAAGAACGAATAATAACAGGTTGACATCATAAAAAGGTAATTTATTCTGTGTGCTTACAAATGTTTCCACGGTGGTTATACAACCTAGTTATGCTATGTGCAAATTTATAACTATTTGCAAAACTCAATTATCAAATGCTGTGATCACTGTATCATCAGAGCAGAATGGTTAAAATGTAAAATGTAAATACCTTTAAGTGAGGTTATTGGGGGAAGATAGAGTAGAAAAGGAAGAGAGAAAGAAGGGGAGAGGGAGAGAGAGAGATATGCAGGGGGTTGCTTTCTAGCTAACTACTTTCTCTCAATAACAAATTCTTAACTATATCCCCACACTACAAGACAATACCCTGCTTATCACTATAAATGGATACTTAGTGCAATTTGTAGCCTACAACTATGAACTCAATGTACACCCATCCCATAGCTTTTGTCTGTCCCTTCTATATCTCTCCCTCTCTCTCCATTCCCCTCTCTCTTTCTCTCTCTCTCTCTCTCGCCCTCGGTCCACCTCCCTCCCTCTCCACATCTATGAACCTGCCTCTGTGGCAATAAATAATTCCAACCTTAACTATCAACGCATCGCTTAAGGTTGTCGCTTTAAGAGTAACCCGTATAATAAAACCCCTACCACAACATTTTGATTAAGATATCTGTATTCTACAAACCACTCTCTCCCATTTCTCCAACCCTTGCATATCACTCTCTCTTTCCCTCTCCCCTTCTTTCTCTCTTCCTTTTCTACTCTATCTTCCCCAATAACCTCACTTAAGGGTATTTACATTTTACATTTTAACCATTCTGATGATACAGTGGCCACAGCATTTGATAATTAAGTTTTGCAAATAGTTATAAATTTGCACATAGCATAACTAGGCTGTATAATCACCGTGGAAACATTTGTAAGCACACAGAATACATTAACTTTTTATGATGTCTACCAGGTTATTATTCATTCTTTATCTACACTCCGGAATTCATAAGGATCAGGAACTGAGTTTCTTCAACTATTCTTCCATAACTCGTTGAGTAACCCCTCACCGTACGTCAACTCTATCCAGTGTAGTAATTAACCATTACTGCATCCAGGATAATCCTATACCTAATATATATATATATATATATATATATATATATATATATATATATATATATATATATATATATATATATATATATATATATATATATATATATATATATATATATAT
The DNA here is from genome assembly GCA_964016885.1 of Eledone cirrhosa. Taxonomy (NCBI): domain Eukaryota; kingdom Metazoa; phylum Mollusca; class Cephalopoda; order Octopoda; family Eledonidae; genus Eledone; species Eledone cirrhosa. The sequence continues at coordinate 171,007,132 of OZ024740.1, read as the reverse complement.
ATATATATATATAATATACATACATATATATATATATATCCCCTCAATCTATCTTATTTCTCATTCTTTCTTCTGATGAAGGCCTAGCATCCGAAGCGTTAAGACCCTCTTCCTGCTATATCAAGCGTTAACCTAATATATCCCTTCCACATACTGTACCGATTGTGTTGTTATTTCTATTTACCTTTTACACACACACACACATACATATATAATATATATATATATATATATATATATCATATACATATATACATGTGTTTGGTAAATAATTACGTTATTTATGTTGTTTAATAAAACTCTGAAGGAATTGATAAAGGAAAAGTGTATTTTCTTACTGTATTGGTAGAAATGATCTTAAATCAATTAAATGTAAAATAAAGTACCAGTAATGCACTGGATAATTGCTGGCCTTGTGCCAAAAGTAGAAACAATTATATATATACATTACATTTATTGATTTAAGAACATTTCTACCAATACAGTAAGAAAATACACTTTTCCTTTTATCAATTCCTTCAGAGTTTTATTAAACAACATAAATAACGTAATTATTTACCAAACACATGTATATATGTATATGATATGATATATATATATATATATATATATATAGATTTTGAGTTTATGTTGGTTGTATACCAACACCTCAGTATGCAGGCTGGAGCACTCGACGAAGTGCGCAGGTTGGTTTGGTTACTCCGGAGTAGTGTAAAATAAAGTTAAATAAAAGTCAAATGATTAAAATTTAGCTTCGTTTATTACTGCTATATATATTTCAGTGACATCCATCTTTGGCTGTGACCTCTTCAGGCAGTTTGAATTAGTATGGTATAGACAAGTACATATGTTGTTTAGGTGTATGATATTGTCAATACTCTGATATGCCCAGTTCCTTGCTGGGTTGTTAATTCACTGGGGAACTGGAGTCATATGAATTCAAACAAACGAATTTTCGTGTCACAGGTCCCCTTCTCCTCTCATTGGTCAGTTATTAGTGTTGTCATTGTTGGAGTTAGCTTAAAAATTGATAAAATGGTAGAAGGGACAAGGTGTTGAATGAACAAAATATCAAAAAATGTGTCAAACTTCCCGCAAGAAAGACCTTAATCCGCTTCGATGGAGACCTGTGGACCAGGAGTGATTGGCCAAATAACTTTGACATCACGATGGGCTCCAGCGACTCATCGCAGGTAACGGACCTGGTTGGGCTCTACCTGCTGAAGCAGATAAAAGATGAAATCCCCTGCCTGGGCGGCGGATTATATCGTGACGATGCTCTATTCACAGTACATGACCACAGCACCAATATGTTGGAGGGTATGAGGAGGCGTATTCGCCATTTCTTTAAGAACCAGGGGCTCAGCATAGAAATAGACCCAAATAGGAAGGTAGTTAACTTCCTAGACACCACCCTAAACCTGAACACCGAGCAATACTACCCCTACCACAAGCCCAACGAGAAACTAGTATATGTTAACGCCAAATCAAACCACCCTAGATCCATAACCAAGGCAGTGGTGAAGAGTGTCTCGGACAGGATCTCCAGCCTGTCCGCAAGTAAGGAAATATTCAACAACCACGCGGAATATTACAACGCAGCTCTAAAGAAGGCGGCACATGGACAAAATATAACATATAGTCCGAAATGCCGGGAGGTGGATAGCCCAACAGACACCCACAACCGCGTTACCAGAGGGGGGAGGGCGAACCCTAACAATACAGGCAGAGCAAAATCAAATAGGCACCATGTACCAGACACCACCACACGGGCGGTGGGGACTAGTGCGCTTGACCACGAGATGGAGCACAATATGAGTAGCAGTCTCAGGCGTGATGCTAACTACCCCAGGACGGGCAACCCCAACCGCAGGACACGTGGGGGGGGGGAAACGGGCGACCACCCCACGATGGATCTCCCGGGGCAGACAACAACCACCCCACAAATCCGGGCCGTGAAGATAACAGAAAGTATAGAGCCCAAAAGGGAAGCAACAGTGCGGAAACCACCAGCAAACCAACAAATCTCCAACAAACCACGAAGCCCCCAACCCACACATATAGGAGGAGACACCGACAAATCACGTGGTACAACCCACCCTACTCAGCGGCCCTAAAGAAAAGCTTGGCCCGATTGTTCTTTGGAGCACTTGACAAATGCTTCCCGAGGGACCACGGATACCACAGGATCTTCAACAGACACACTGTGAAGCTTTCGTATTCCACCACGAGAAATTTGGCCCAACACATAGCTAGCATCAACAGAAGTAGGCTTAAAAACCACACACAACCAGAAGATGGCAATACAAACACTCAGCAGAACCATGTGAAAGGAGGGAAGGGGGGACCCAGAGCCCACCCAAGAAACACAAACAGACCCAAGGACCCCCCACCGAGCATGGGGGAAGACCAACATGTAACACATAATGAGAACCCTAATCTAAGCACGCAGAGGCCGCCCACCCTCTGCAACTGTAGAAACCCCGAATCATGCCCCCTTGGTAATGAATGTCTCAAGAAGAACATAGTGTACGGTTGTAGGGTTAAAACCCCCAACTCCGAACACCTCTACATAGGAGCCACATCAACGAGCTTTAAGGACCGCTGGTACAACCATCGCCATTCATTCAAGAAGGAGGCCAAAAGGAAAAGCACAGCTCTCTCCGACCTGATCTGGAAGCTTAAGCTGGACAGGACCCCATACTCTCTGGCCTGGTACATAATCAGGAAAGTACCACCCGATAAAGGGGGATCTTGCATATGCAAACTATGCCTGAACGAGACCCTCGAGATACTAAGAGGTGGAAGCGGCCTGATAAACCTCAGAACCGACTTCTTCGGGACATGCAGACACCTTAGAGCCGGGACCTTTCTCAAAATATATGGACAGTAGCAACACAAGAAGATGTGAACTCCCCTCAAGCTATAGGGACTTCTACAGAACATGAAAACACCTCTCGGCCAGACCTCCCTCAAGCTATATGGACAATTACAACACCCTAGGTTGTGAACTCCCCTCAAGCCATAGGGAACAACCCAGGCGGAGCAGACACCATGATAGCCTAGAGACAGAATCGGACACAGCCATAATAATCTGGCCAACATCTATAACACAAACACTTTTAATTTACCAGATTTCTGACTTTAAAGTTCCAATCTTAAATCTTGATTTCTCTATATTAATTTGTTATTTGTTTTCTGCCCTCTTCACTGTATAACCTTATATTTATTTTAAGTTGAGATAGATTATAACACAAACACATTGAATATCTCATCTTAACATCTTGTATCATACCAATCTATCCAACATATTCTGACCTTGAGATTGGTTATAGCACACACACACACACACACTTTATCCTACATTATTTCTCACTTCTCCATATACATTATCATTACTTTTTCACCAATCTCTCATTTACTCTTTATTCTTTATTGTCTATTTATTTATTTATTTTCAAATTACACAAATTATATTAATTATTTTATTTTATTATATTATTTATTTATCTTCTGTTTTCTTCATTTATTGCCTTATATTTCTTCATATACATGAAATAACCCCCCCCCCCCCCGACACCACCACTACGATGGTG
>OZ024740.1:170986036-170998536 GCA_964016885.1 Eledone cirrhosa | reverse complement strand
ATATAATAAGACGTTTTGTACCTCTCTTTGTTGACTCTTTGAAATATATATATATATATAGAGAGAGAGAGAGATCCCAAGTGAAAACGGGAGCAACCAGAGTAAATAAGGTAAAGGGGGTAAATACCCCATTTCGGTCGCAAATGGGCATGGGATTTGCACCTAGAAATTTCACCTCCGAGGCACAAGTCCGGGCAAGATTGTTCTTGGAAAACCAGTAGTCGCCCGTGTATACGAACCTCTCCTCTCCAAGCCACCGTCCAAGGGAAAGGCAATGACCGATACAACTTGGCACCAGTGACGTCGCAACTCATTTCTACAGCTGAGTAAACCGGAGCAACGGGAAATAAAGTGTCTTGCTCAAGGACACAACGCATCATCTGGTCGGAGAATCGAATTGAGAACCTCCCAACCTCAAGCTCTCTACTCTAACCACTAAACCATGCGCCTTCAAATAAATAAGGTACTCAATATATACGTAGAGTGAGAACAACGGAAATGTAATATAGAAATGGCTTCTACGGGACTAGAACTGTTTCATTATCTGAAATCATCAATGCTGACTGAAGATAGTCATTATCTGAGCATGTATGTGTGTGAGTGAATATATATATATATATATATATATATGTGTGTGTGTGTGTGTGTGTGTGTGTGTGTGTGTGTGTGTGTGTGTGTGTGTGTGTGTGTGTGTGTGTGTGTGTGTGTGTGTGTGTGCGTGTGTGTGTGTGTGTGTGTGTGTGTGCACAGAGATATATGAAACCTTTGATTTTAGAGAAGAATATTTCTGTATTATTGTAGGAAAGTAGTTCCTAAAGTTGAATTGCTATCAAATATATTTGATAATGTGACTGTAAATTACTTCCTCTGCGGTAAGCAATCTTGTTTCGCAGTGTAGAGAATAGTTGGCAGTGTCATTTCAGCGTCCGTTGAAGAAGATGGGCAGAATAGAAATAGTAAAAAAATGAAGAGAGATTTGGCCAGCTCTCACAATGATCAAAACGAAAATGGATCAATTACTTGAAAAGAAAGAGGGAGAGAGAGAAAGAGAGTAAAAAAGAGGAGTGAAATAAAAATAGAAGCAAAATTATGCGAAAAAAAAAATAGATGTCTCTATGAAATAAATCATATTGAAACTTTAAAGGAAATGAAGTAAAATTAGTAGAGGTTCGAAAACACTGCGGTGAATAATTATTTTTCTTTTCTTTTTCCTTTGACGTTGTTAATTTATTCATTATATATTCAATAAATATTGTGGTTGGCGTTCCAGATTAAATGCCAGGGAGTAAATATCTGGTTTTCTTTTTACTCAGTATTCTAGCTTAACTCTTTCGTTGCAATATTTCTAATGAAAAATATTCTTGAACGTAAAAATTTGAAAATAATCAAGGTTTTAGATGGATTTAGCACTATAACTAGCCTTTTCATTATTAAGATCGAAGGGTTTTAGATATATACAAACATTTTAAAACAAACAACTTTGTATCATAGAACCGAATACAGGTTCAGGCAGTTTGGCATCAAAGATGTTAAAAAGAAATTGGGGTTCGGTTTCATGTTTTTTGTCAATCAAATTTCAATATGTATAAGCCAATCTAAAATTGAAATCAATACAGTCCTGCCCCTATAAAAAAAAAATCATCGTCAAACTAAATCTAAAATATAACCTTCGTCACTTTCTGCAATGAGTTTTATAGATATTCTGTTAACAGAACGGCCTGCTCATGAATTAACGTCTACGTGGCTCAATATTCAACAGAAATGTGTTATTATTTAGGAGATTCAACGTGACACAATATATGACATAGCTGGACCTTGGAATTAGCAGGTACAATCCACAACACGGACCTCGAAACAGATTCCGTCTACCCTGTTTCACTGACAAGGTTTGCGTTGGGCCGACCCGAATATATAGCAAAAGACATTTGTCCAAGATGCCACTTAATGAAATCAAACCTGTAACCTCACGATATTAAAGTCAGTAACTTAACCATTTGGCCTTGTTACATCACGAAACCATGTTTATATTCTCACAAAGTGCATTTCATTTCTGTTATAGATGGTGTACTAAACTGAAAACCTTTCACTATCCTATTTATTAACTATACATTCTGAGTTCGAATCTAACCGAAATCTATTATTGTTTACCATTGATCAGTCCTCGCCTATCTCTAGTGGCGATAAAACATTGTTTTGTTGTTGTTGTTGTTGTTGTTGTTAGACGTCAGTCGGTCCCAGCCCAGCGACCAGCTTTCCACTTTGAATAACGGAACGACATGCTTGTGAAATTAATGTCTATGTTGCTGAGCATTCCACAGTTACGTGCACCCTTAACGTAGTTCTCAGGGAGATTCCGCATTAATCAATGTGTGGCAAAACTGGCCCTTTGAATTACAGGTACAGATCACTTTTCTTCAGTGAATGGACTGGAGCAATATGAAATAAAGTTTCTTGCTTCATGGAAACAAAGCGTTGCTAGGAAATCGAATTCGTGACTTTGCACTCGTAAGACAAACACCTTAACCACTAATCCACGTGCCTTCACCCCCACCCCCCAGATGGTAGGTATGTAATGGAGTTGGTTTCATAGATCAAGCTCACTGCTGATGTCTTATGTTTTCATGAAAAATCATTAATAAGAGGGTAGTTAAGGTAGCAGAGGGCTGAAATCATACTTAGTTCCGTCCCTCAAAGTTTTGAGTTTGAAACCCGTCGAATTTGTCGTTCATCAATGTTGGGATCGATAAAGATAAATTGCAGTAGATTTATTTTATCGATTCTTATAGAAGTTTCTGGACTATGTCAATCATGGTTATTAGTAGATTTTCTAGGGTGGTGGATTGGCAGTATCGGTAGAGCGTCGGACACCCTACTTATCGGCGTTGAGTTACGTCCCTTTACGTTCTGAGTTCAAATCCCGCCGATGTTAACATTGTCTTTCAACCTTACGGGCTCGATAAAATAAAGTACCAGTCACATACTGCGGTCAATTTAATCGACATTCCGTGCCCCCCAAAATTGCTGGCCTTGTGCCAAAATCAGAAACCATTATAAGTAGATTTGCTGTTATTGTTGCTTGTATATTATCGATCGTTATTGTTCATCTAAGAAATACCGTCCAGCTGTGACCAACATGTCTTATGTTTATCTATAGCTTATGTTTGACAACAGTATCCAATGTGTTATTTTATTTTAGACAGCAGCATGTGATGTGAATTGTAGATTTGGCTGCTATTTCTAGCAGATCGAATGACCACTTATTGTCTGCCTTGGAGTCGGTACAATATGTACGTCAACATAGCTAATGAAAAATGCACGATATGCTATATTTAAACAATGGATATGTTAAGTGGATGATATTAGATGCATAGTCAATGATTTAAATTATGGCAAGGCGGAGTACTTAGTAAAGAATGGAAACATATAGGAGTCATAGAATAGATGTAAAAGAATGACGTTCGTGGCTAAAATAGGATGAATGACGTGCAAGTAAAAAAAACGAAGATTTCGAGAGGCAGATACATGGTTCGTCCATCAGAGTTACCTAAATATTTTTGGTTTCAACTATTGGACTATATCAAGGCTAGAGCATTGCATTTAAGGGATTTAGTCAATTATTTGATTCCTGAGTGTCTGGTAATTATTTTACCGATATTCTTTTGACGAATCGCTAGATTACTGGGCATAAACATGCACGCACATGTATATATCTTTACATACTTATATATATATAAGTGTGTGTGTGTGTGTGTGTGTGTGTGTATGTGTTGGTCAATCCGAGGCTATAGTAGTAGAAGACGTTTACTGAGGGACTGAACACAAAACCACATGGTTGTGATAGGAAATCTTTAACCATGCCTGAGACTAAAAACATATTTCCTTTAAATATCAGACTACGAAGGCATCCTTCCATTTTAGAGGTATTAACTACTATATTCGACCTTTTTCAAAATATTGCATGGTAACGGTGGACAACTGGAAATTTTGATTTTTTTTTGAAAAAAAAGGCGAGTTGAGTTAAATGGGCTAATAGAAAGATTTGGTCGAACCAAAACTACGGGTAAAATAAGGAGAATGAAAAATATTTTAGAACAAAAATGTACGTATATATATATATATATATATATATATATATATATATATATATATTGGTAAACGGAATAGAAAATGCTGACAAATTGTTCACAGTTGAAAAATGGTTTAATTAGGAATAAAAGAGTATTAGTGATTGTATGGGTTAGTATTCAGTTGTGGTTTTAAGTTTTTAAGTTTTTACCGGTTGCGCATTTCTAAATGCTTTTCAAAAATAATTTTGAGATAGAGTGTCCGTGCTGTTTGCTCTGATCTGATTAGTTTTGGGAATTCTACCTGTTTTTATGTTAAAAAAGTGGCTCCAGCGTTATTTTTGTGTTGCAAAAATGCTTGTGGTCAAAACAATTTTGATTGGTCGGTAGAGGTCATGTGAATGTAAAAAGTTGATTTTGCGCCAAGACTGTTTTTATGTTAAAAAATGAAGACAGAAATTGAACTTCTTAAACTGAGGGCCCAGACAAATGAGGAAAAAATCAAAACCATCGATGAAGAGATCCTCCTGGAAATCAACAACAAAACTGAAGGCCCCAAGGTAGAGAAGATCTCCAAATTATGGAAAGGGGACTGCAACAGAGAAGAACTGAAATCCCTTCAACGCTGGGAAAAAGGTGCCGCTTGGTTCCTACACTATGAATCGACTTTTCAAACGGATTACACCTCCAATAACCCGCTCATAAAAATAGGAAAACCCATAACTGAACCGCACAACAACTTCTCAAACCCCCAAGCCTCAAACAAACGAAGAAGGAAGCACCACACCGAAGATGAACTTCCCAACCTCGCTACCATAAGAAGGAACAAAAACCCAAGAAATCATCTCCCCCAGAATGACATTTACAACTTTCCCCCTTCAAGGAGACACCATACCAAATCACTCAACTACTACGCGGATTCCTCATCGTCAAACATAGGGAAAAGATACCACCGCCATGATAGATGCAACAACTTCCCCGCTTCAAGGGGACAGCAAGGTAATTACCATTTTCTCAACTCTCACTTCCACAATACACAACAAACCCACACCACACGATACAACCAACAACGTAGGCCACTTATAACACCACAATACAACATGGCACATAGAAACACACACCCATACTCTCAGTACAGGAACACCCCATTCAATCTACAACCACCAACCAGGACCACATTTTACAACAACAAGGAATATAACAAACACAGGAGACCACTTAACATCAGCAGACAACCCAACCATTTTTTAGACACAGCACACAGATACAGGCAAACAAAATAACACAAGACAGGGAGGAGAAACCGATAGTAATAAAAATTATCAATCTTACTAGTGCAGAACCAACACCCAACCTTATCAACTTACTCTCCAAAGGTCTTAAATTCAGACCGACCCCACTACGTCCTAACTACTATGAAATGAAGGAAGACATCACAGACTTCTGTAGAAAGTTACGACTTAGTGAACAACTATTCGACCAGTACAATGAGGATGAATCATTAGCCAGAAATAGAAGCAATTACACCCCTTCAAAAGGTAGAAATAAAATCCTGGACGAATTCTGTGAACACATCACAAACTTCCCTTACCAACACTTGCACAGACAAAAACACAAGCCAAACCTCAACAAGAAAGAATGGAAAGAATTAAATAGATTAAAAACCGACAGAACCATTACAATTAAAGAGGCTGATAAAGGGAGTACAGTAGTCCTAATGGAGACAGAATTCTATATCAACTTAGCGCTCTCCACTTTGGAAAACGAAACATACTACGAAAAGGCTGAACACTACAATCAACAGAAAATTATGAGAAACCTAAAAACTCTAATCAACCAATACAAAGAAGGACTCACTAACAAGGAATTCAGCTTCATCACAGACTTCACAAGTAAATCCAGCTTTTTCTACGGTATCCCTAAAGTACATAAAAGCGAATCAATCAGTAAGGCATGCAAGGAAGCCACAGACATAGTCATCAATGTCCCCTCACCCAATGATCTCAAATTAAGACCTATAATAGCAGGCCCCGCTTGCGAAACGCACCGTCTTAGCAACTTCATTGATACCCTTCTCAAACCCTTCCTCAAGCACATCAAAAGCTATATAAGGGACGACCTAGATATGCTCAATCACCTCCCTAATATGCCACTTTCTGAACAAACCCTACTAGTGACGTTCGATGTAGTCAACCTATACTCCAACATCCCCCACAACCTAGGAATAGAAGCTATCCAATTCTGGCTGGATAATTTCCACAATGAACACCCACAACGCATCAAAAAAGAATTCGTGATAGAGGGACTCAAATTTATCTTGGAGAACAATTACTTCGTTTTCAATAACAAACCCTACAGGCAGAAATCTGGGACCGCTATGGGAACGAAAACAGCCCCTACTTATGCCAACCTAGTCATGGGATACCTGGAAATCACCCTCTACACTAAAGTCCTAAACAAATTTGGAAACACCCTCCACTTACACATTGAAAGGAACTGGAAGCGATATCTAGATGACTGCTTCATCCTTTGGCACGAAAACATCGAAAAACTTAAAGAATTTCACACCCTTATAAATGGGCTCAACACAAATATTAACTTCACGATGGAATACAGCCATCAACAACTCCCCTTCCTCGACATCCTCATTAAGATCCATAACAAAAAAATAGAAACAGACATATACTACAAGCCCACAGACTCCAAGCAATATCTCCCCTTCAACTCTTGCCACCCTAGACACGTTAAAATTAATATTCCCTACAACTTAGCCAAGAGAATCTGTACTATAGTCTCCAATAAAAACATCTGCTACTTACGGCTACAAGAACTAAAGGACACACTCATAGGCAGGGACTACCCTGCATCACTAATTGACAATGGAATCCAACGTGCCCTAAAACTCAGTACCCAGGACCTTAGACACCCTAAAATAAATCAACCAAAACTAAAAGCTCTTCCATACATCTCCACACACAACCTCCTCAACAATGAGGCCTTTGACACCATCCTCCAGAACATCCCTGTATTGAAAAAGGACCATAGAATGAACCAAATTCTACGAACACACGATATCATAAAGAGCAAAAGACAATCCAAGTCAATGAAAAACATCTTAACACATGCCAAAGTACTGCCAACCACAACAACGAAACCCACAGTAAAAAAATGCGATAGACCCAACTGTGGCATTTGCATCAACCTAATAGAGGGTTCGGAATTCTATTTCAAAGATGGACAACGTTTTATAGTAAAACACAATTTCACATGTGCATCGGAAAATCTAATATATGTATTAACTTGTTCAGGTTGTCGAGAACAATACATAGGCCAGACCAAAAACAGCCTCCGCCAACGCATGACTGTCCATAGATCCCAAATTAAAATACGGGAATACAGGAAAATACCACTGAGTGAACACATTGATACCTGTGCCGCCCAAAATCATCCCAACTTCAGAATCTTTCCCCTCTACAAATTTAAAGATAATGCCACCCACACCCAGCGCATCAGCAAGGAATCTTACTTCATTAACAAATACGGACCCCGTCTAAACACTTCTCCCTAAGACGAACCCACAACATACACACGTCAACATACATACCTACATCAGCACACATCTCTACCCACATATAAACACAATGACACACGTAAACACAGATGCTCTATGGTGCAATACAAAAAAATATATGTGCATATATATGTATGTATGTATATATGTATATATATATATATATGTAGTGAATATATGTATGTGTATATATATATAGTGAATATCATTTCACACCTTTTATTGTTAAGATTTTTGATGTTCTATTAAGAGAACCGATTTTACTGAAAAAATCGAATAATGTACACCATTTTACAAGGGGGAAAAAAATACTGGTCCACCCACACACACACACACACACACACACATATATATACACAAACACATACACACGCGTACATCAACATACAAAGAGACTTATACACACACACACACACACACACTTCTCCGTATAAGACAAAAGCTGAAAAAATCTTTTGACATGCTAAAATACCCCCCCATTGCTTTCAGACACATTCTTACTGACCATCGAATTACTCTGCTATACACACACACACACACACACACACACACACACACATACACACACACACACACACACACTTATCTTAATAGCCATTTGACACACATCGCTGCTGGCCATTGTCGCAGCATCGAACACCTTACTACTACTACTACTACTACACACACACACACACACACACACACACACACACACACACACACACACACACACACATACACACACACACATATTTGTTGTGAAAGAGTCATTTCTCAATCTTGGCGCAAAACCAATTTTTTATCCACATGACCTCTACCGACCAATCAAAATTGTTTTGACCAAGAATTTTTGCTGGAGCCACTTTTTTAACATAAAAACAGTCTTGGCGCAAAATCAACTTTTTACATTCACATGACCTCTACCGACCAATCAAAATTGTTTTGACCACAAGCATTTTTGCAACACAAAAATAACGCTGGAGCCACTTTTTAAACATAAAAACAGGTAGAATTCCCAAAACTAATCAGATCAGAGCAAACAGCACGGACACTCTATCTCAAAATTATTTTTGAAAAGCATTTAGAAATGCGCAACCGGTAAAAACTTAAAAACTTAAAAACACAACTGAATACTAACCCATACAATCACTAATACTCTTTTATTCCTAATTAAACCATTTTTCAACTGTGAACAATTTGTCAGCATTTTCTATTCCGTTTACCAATATATAATAACTTGTGTGTTACACCTCTATTCTTTTAACTATATATATATATATATATATATATAAATTCTGAGTATATGTTGGTTGTTTACCGACACCTCAGTATGCAGATTGGAGCACTCGACGAAGTACGCAGGTTGGTTTGGTTACCCCGGAGTAATGTAAAATAAAGTAATTAAGTCAAATAGTTAAAATTTGGCTTCGTTTATTAAAGATGTACTGCTATATATATATTTCGGTGACAGTCATCATTGGCTGTGACCTCTTCAGGCAGTCCGAATTGGTGTCGTAGAGACAGGTACACATGTTGTTAAAATGTTTTACTCCGTCAATACTCCGATATGTCCAGCTCCTGGTTGCGTTGTTATTTCTCTGAGGAACTGGAATCATATGATTCCAGTTCCTCAGAGAAATAACAACCCAACCAGGAGCTTTAACTATTTGACTTAATTACTTTATTAATAAGTTATATATATATAAGTTTCGTGAAATAGTCTTTTAAGACTATATAGTGCATTTGTAGAATTACCCAAATTGACGGTTAATTATTTCTTCTTGATTATATTTTGAGTTAAGATTGTATTGGTTTTTTTCCCCAGCTTACACAAAGTCTGAGGATAACATTTTTCTTCTTGACTTGTTTTGAATTAAGATTGAATTATTTATCCCATATCTTACGTTAAAAGTTTTTCATCTTGAGGCTATAGTCACTTATATGTCTGAATTATTGTCGGCTTTTTGCTTACATTAATTTCTCTATTTTCACATATATATATATATATATATATATATATATATATATATATATATATATATATATATATATATATATATATTCATTTTATTAAGGCTAAATAGTGAGTCTTGGTACTCTGGAGTTTCACCCGTTTGCTCACAGGATCATCAGACAAGAACGGTGTTTGATGACCCTGCGAGCAAGCAAGTGAAACTCCAGAGTAACAAGACTCACTATTTAGCCTTAAAGCCATTATAAAATGAATATTTAAACCTCTACTTCAGTATTGAATACTCTTTTCTTTCGTCCGTTAACTACATGCGTGTACACATACACACACACACACACACACACACACACACACACATATATATATGTATGTGTGTGTGGTTGTGAGAGAGAGAGTGCGTGAGAGTGTATCTGTAGACAATGAGAGTTGGTTGTGTGACAATCGTAATCTCTGATAGGCAGTAACTGAATAAGTGAAGGGAATAATTTGCATCAACAGGAAAGGGAAACCAGATATGGTCTCTGATCATGAAGGCAATGCATTCAGGCAATCGGCACACCACATGGATGTCATAAAATTGGGGTAACCTCTGAATGTTTATTTCATTTTAATCATATTTTTATTGGCATTGGAGAAAACTATTAGGACTACGTCATTTTCTGTAACACGATCGTATATTACATACTTATCTTAGAAAGATGTTATTTTATTATTATTGTAGTTCCAGCTGGTATGTCAGTAATAGTGTGGAATGTTGAACATGCTGCAATGTTTAAGTAGCTGTTTTAATCTTTGATTAATTTTGAGGACAGTTGATTAGCAGAATCACTAAAGTGTCAGATGGAATACTTTGCAGATTTTGTTCTAGCTGCCTGTGCTCTGAGATAAAATCCCACCAACGTCGACTTTGCCCTTTATCTTTCCAGGGTCGTTAAAATAAAGTATCTGTTAAGTACATTGGTCGATATAATCGGTTTTCCTCTGTCCCCAAATTGCTGGCTTTGTGCCTATGTTAGAAATAATTATTTTTGTCATTTTCTTCTTCTACAAGTCCGTTACCGTTACCATGACGAAGTTCCTCCTCCAGCTCACCCTGTCCAGTATTGCCATCAGAAGTTCCCTTGCCTTCAACTTGGTGTCATCTTCAAGAACATCCTTCTGTGTGATAGTCTCTCAACTCGTCAGAATACATCTGGTTTCCAGAAAAGAACTCTGCCAGCAGGTTCATTGTAATGTTTCCCATGTCCGGCTAATGCAAGCCTCATACGACTTATGATATCAGAAAGGCGATTTATTTGCTACGTGTGTTTTCCAGGCGATGCTCCGAACTTTTCTCAGCACTCGCGTGAATATGAGATACATTAATTTTATTTTATCAACATTCATGTGGACTGCACTGCAGCCTCAACTCTGTAACAAGTCCTGAGTTTCTTTGCTGGTGTTTTCAAGGAGGACTATGTGATCTACATAAGTTAATTCAGATAGAACTTGATCCGGATGTCGGATACTTTGCCGACCTTTTAGCGTCTGGTGGCGCAATGGTATTACGCAGTGTATAATCAAGGCATATCACAAAAAGGAAAGGGGCTCGATGATCTTCCTCGAGGAGGCTGATATCAATGGAGAATAGGTCTGAGTTTCCTTCTAGTTCCATATAAATGGCACAACTTACGAGTATCGTTGACAGGAAGCGCAGCCCACTCCTTTAAAATATAGAGTTTTCATGATCTAGTCAAATGGAAAAGAACGCTTCTTTCAAAAGAAAAAAAAAAAAGAAAAAGAAAAGAAAAAGAAAACACTGTTTTCCCCCTACTTTTTTGTGTTGAAGGTTTCACGGGGTGTTTGAATTCCCCCAAAACATGCAATTTCTGATAATCAACTTATTCCTGGGTGAACTACAAGCTACCAAAATAGTGACGTGTAATATAATCACAAGACCACACATTTTGAGGAAGGAAACAGTTTTTGAAATCAACCCAAGATTGATAATTATTTTTTTCGGATTTTAAATCAGAACGTCAACAGATATAACTAAACATCACAAGGTGTTATATTATTATACCACCATTTTATTAGTAATATAATGCTGTCTATTAATTACATAACCCCTGATAGCGGTGAGTTATATATGTATCGGTGATACATATTTACAGATAGATGAACTGGTCCTGTGAGTGTTAAGTATTTTGCAATACCGATTTCAGTGTTGAGAAATAACTTATTGCACATGTTGGGCGACAAAAACAATTATTTGAGGCAACGCATTAGCAGAGTCAGTACGACGTCGGATTAAATGCTTAGTAAGTGTTTAAGTTGATTGCACTATGAATTCAAAACACACCCCAGTCAACTTTATCTTTTATACTTTCGCGGTTGATAAATAAGTACAAGTTCAGTACTGGGGGCTGATTCTTCATTCTTCTCTTGCAGGAAGAAATTGGCTGTGTGCATACCTGGAGTAGAATGGGCTCTATCAGGTTGAAGGTGCCCTTGACGCATCGTGTGTCCTGATGGCAACCTGCGACTCCTCCAATAACTAAGAGCTGTTTCTCTAATAATTCGCCGCTCCACCCCTGTCATAAATATCGAATGAATCGGGGATACTAGCTCCAGGAATTCCAGCAATGTTTTTCTTCTTTTATATCTATATATTTCTTTTTTTTATATCTTATTTCATAACTGCTATTTCTAGCAGGTTAAACGAGCTTGATTTATATTCATTGAAAATAGAAATCTCATTTCAAGACGTTGACAGCATTATACAGTATAACATTCATCTATTAAGATGGTATGGTGTCATCTGAGGGATATCTGGCTGTTATTTCAAGCTGAATGACTGTATAGAGGAGGGGTCGGCCACCCACGGCCCACGAAGGATTTTTATTAGGCCCGCCAATAGGTTTAAATCTTA
>OZ024740.1:170953536-170981036 GCA_964016885.1 Eledone cirrhosa | reverse complement strand
GTCAATCTATAAATATAAATGTATTTCTATAAGATCACAGCTCATTTTCCTCTGAGAAAAAAAATACACATTGGTGACATTCTACCACTGAAAAATTAAGATTACTTTTAGCATAGAATATGTCATTTAATTCTGCATCTCAAGTACCAAGTCTATATAAAGCGAAAACAATTTTTTTCGTTTTTTATTTTATTTCGCACGAATGTTGACATCTCGGTTTAAACGAAAATTTATCTAAAGGAGGATAATTCATGGAAATTAACCTTAGAAATTATTTCCTAGGATTAAGCAACCTAGTTTTGGATAAGTTCTTATTTGACTCCCCAAATCACAATTAATTAAAGGGGACACTATGTAATACAGCCAGAAGTGAACATAGTTATGTTTGGAAAAATGCTAGCTGAGATATAAATACACTAGTACTCCTGAAACTACAAACCATAACATTCATTTACCAATGCCAAGGGATACAAGTAAACATTTTATGTTGGACTCCTATAAATGTATTTCTGAGTATACATAGCCGTTTAATTAGCTCTACATTTAAGGTATACAGTCAATGCTAAGAAAAGAAAATGAAAGAGTAAGATAAGAGGGATATAAGGGGGATGTTTGGGGATATAAGAACCTCTAAGTGGGATCATATATTTCAGTAAAGAAAGAATAAGAGAGGCGATGAGGACAATTTATTACTAATTCGTTTCTAGTATTCATGGGGTTAGGGGTCGACATTGTGATATAGTACTCCACAGACAAACATAAATGGCATGATTTTTTATTTCCATTTTATGGGGTAGATCTATCAAGAATTTCCCAATGCTTTTTATGGGTGATTTTAGATTCAACCAGGTTAGTTATATACCGTGTTAAAAAAATAGTGTGCTTCAGCTTATCATTTTCAAACGAATTCAAGTGGGAATTATATCAGATTTTAAATGGATTAGCTGTAGCCTCGGTATATGAACTACTAGAGTGCTGGATTTTTACCAGCTATGCTACATTTCTAGTTAGGCATAAATCGACAAGAGGACAATTATTAAGATTCCCATAGTTATATTCTATAGTGGATAAAGAAGCGGTATCACCTGGCGAGTTCAAGGTGTTAACCTTCGTATCCCCAGGCGAACTCAGTGTGCTTACATTCGAAGTACTAGATATGTTGTTTGAGTTGGTATTAGGTGGATTAAGATATAATTAATATCGCTTGTAGAGTTTCTGGTGGTTGCTGAATGCAATATAATCTGTTAGGTTAGGGGTGGTAGAAAAAGATAACCTAACTGTATTTTTATCGATTAATTCATGGTATTTGTGGTCAGGTGGGAAATTTCTTTCTAGGATAGTAAAGAATATTTTAGGTATATTAAAGGCTATATTTAGGCTATATGGTGGGTTAAACCAGGGAATTATTCGTTTGCGTGCGCTAGTTTTATTTATTGGATCTACCATGTTTCCTATTCTAGGGAATTTGTGTTAGGCGGTAGCTTATATCCTGATCTAAACAGTACATTATTATAATACCAGGCTATGTCGTTAAATACATTTTCATTCGCTGATAGTTTTGAGATTCTATGTGATATTCTTTTAACTATTGAGCCAATAATCGAGGGATGGTTTGATAATCTATTTACATAAGATAGGAAATCGCCTGGCTTATGGTAGGGACGCTAAAGTCCAGTGTCTAGTTCGAAAGTTGCACCCAGATAATTCACGACCCTATGATTAGGCTCAATATTTATGGTGAGTCCATAATTCTTAAAAAATCTATGCATTGCGGAATACAAAACTCGAAAAGAAAATGTATTCGGTCTATATAGCCTTGGTACTTTAGATGGAGAAAATTAACTGACATATTCTATGCTAAAGGTCATCTAATTTTTTCACTGATAGAATTTCACCAATGACTATCTTTTTCTCTGAGGATGAGCTGTGATCTTATAGAAATACAATTATATCGATAGATTGATGTGACTATATAAAACGAATTCTTTAACAACACTTTGAATAATTTGAGGTCATATCATTTGAAACGATTGTAAGGGAATAAATATGTTTTTTTATGAAAGAAGATTAATTTACCATTTAAACTTTTGTCTATATTTGTTCTGCATTTATATGTATAACCTCTCTTTCACACTAATATCTCTTCCCCTTCAAACCTTTATATATTATATAAACGCATTGAACTATTCCTTTCTCTTATAGGCTGGCAATTACGTTTCATAAGTTTAATTCTCTACTCTCATTTGAGAATTGCTAATATAGTTCTAACTTTGATATATATACATCATTATTTAAAATAGAAATGACTTCTACAGTACTATGACTGTTTCATTCGTTTGAAATCATCAAATATGTCCTGATGATTTCATACAAATGAAAAGGTTCTGATCACGTAGAAGTCTTGTCTGTATTAAATAATGATGCCTACACTCTATTGAGTACCTTTTTAAAGAGTAGTAAACCCCCAAAATTACATCTAAGAAAAACAAATAGTCATTTAGGAGGTCACAGAATGTGTGACGAAAGAGCTTTGACAAAATAACCAATAACCAATAACTAATAATAATAAAGCTGAAACGAAAGTCAAATAGTGCGTGTGTTTTATTGGTACAATTGGCAAAATGACAATCCCCAAATATAACAACACACACACACACACACACACACACACACACACACACACACACACACACACACACACACACACACACACACACACACACACACACACACACACACACACACACACACATATATATATATATATATAAAATAATAATAATAATAATAATAATAATAATAATAATAATAATAATAATAATAATAATACAGGCCCTCAAAACTAAGTGGTTGAAACACCATATTTACAAGGAGGAGGCTAGCCCACTGTCCAGGATCTGTGGAGAGAGAGAGGAGACTGTGGCTCACATTGTATCCGAGTGTAAACACCTAGCCCAGACTCACTATAAAGGCTGGAGACATGATGTGATGGGCAGGGTGATCCACTGGCACCTATGCAAAGTAAACAATTTACCACATTCTGAGAAGTGGTATGAGCATAAGCCAGAGACGGTGATAGAAAACGATGAGGTGAAGGTGTGTGGGATTTTAGGATACAGACGGACAAGAAACTGGAACACAATAGACCTGACCTGGTGGTTTTGGACAAGGAAAAAAGATCGTGCCTGATTGTGGATGTGGCCTGCCCATTCGACACGAGAGTGCAAGAGAAGGAGAGGGAGAAAATTAACCGATACCAGGACTTAAAGTGGGAGGTAAAAAGGATTTGGAACTGCCATGAGGTCAAAGTGGTCCCGATTGTCATAGGCGCACTAGGTACTATCTCAAAGAGTTTCAAGGGATGGTTAAAGAAAATTGGCTTCGCCCCGCTTTTTGGAACACTTCAAAAAGCATGCTTGCTGGGAACAGCAAGCACCCTCCGATAAATCCTGAATATCTGAGGCTGCAGGTAGTGGCTTGATATTCATTTCAACAAACTTTCCAGTTAACTAACATCAATGACTGAGACTCAAAGAACAATAATAACAATAATAATAATAATAATAATAATAATAATAATAATAATAATAATAATAATAATAATAATAATAATAATGAGGACGTGGGTTAATCCAGTTAGACATTGCGTTGAAAACTGCAACAATTGGATTATCTACATATCTAAGGGAATCACATGATTGGATGATCAAACTCGTTTTGAAACACGAAAGCATCAAAAGATCATATTCCATTACAAAAGATGCACAAAGATACAGTAATGGACTACAAATTTCAGAAGTCCCATTTACTGCTGAAATGGAAAACACAGAAAAAGCAAAGCAGGTAAAAGTAACTGCAAAGAAAGAACTGCTACAGAAACTGGCTAAGAAATGGCAAGAAAAGCCTCTGTATGGAAAATACCCAGAGCGAGCTAACAATCCTGATGTTGACAAAACTTTAACCCATCAGTGGTTCGCATCCTCTGGACTGAAATCGGAGACTGAAGGACTGATTATATCGGCACAAGATCAGTGTCTGCCAACAAAAAATTACCAAGCCAACATAATAAAAAATGGGTGCAGCCCATTATGCCGTGTATGCAAAAAACAACCAGAGACTATTGACCATATAATTTCAATGTGCAGTCCTATAGCTCCAACCGAATACCTAAACAGGCATGACAGAGCTGCACAATACATACATTGGATAATGTGTAAGCATTTTGACCTGCCCCATCAAAAGAATTGGTGGGAGCATCAACCACCTCCCATACTTGAAAAAGATCACATCTCAATCTTGTGGAACTTTAGCATCTAAACAGACCGAAAAATAGATGCAAATAGACCTGATATAATATTGAAGGACTTTCAAAAGAGGGTATGCCTGCTAATTGATATGTCTGTTCCAATAGACAAGAATGTATCTATAAAAACATTTGAAAAATTGAGCAAGTATAAGGACCTGGAGATAGAAATTGGAAAAATATGGAAATTGAGAACTAAAACAATACCAGTGGTTGTAGGCGCTCTGGGAATGATACCTAAGGGGTCTAATGATTACTTATCGCAAATCCCAGGAAACCCGCGTATAGGAGAAATACAAAAGATAGTACTAATGGGAACTGCCCATATACTAAGGAAGATTCTGTCAATATAAGTACATCACAAGTCTAAACACTAAAGATGCATGTGTGAATATGTATGTTCTTTCTTGAACATGGCGGACCTTGTTGTCTGTTGAGGTCACTGGTTGTGACTTGGTGATAACTCGTATGAACATAAAGCAAGATAAATGCAACTGTAATAATAATAATAATAATAAAGTCACCACTCACTTATGTGGAGTGAAGGAGTGAAGATGAAAAAACAAAGGAATTCCCACAAGAAATCTACTTGGCCAAATAAACCTTCTCCGATCTGACATAGAAATTTTAACAAACTATAAAGTAGGTGAACATGTTAAACAAACTAAACTTAGAAAATTGAAAAGAAAGTACAGTATAAAATCAACAAGTGACATAGACATGCTGATAGAAATAATCAAGCAAAAAGTGTCGGCCAAAGCTGCTCGTATAAGGCGCTTTGAAAAACGATCTAGATTCTATAAGGACAATAATATGTTCAAAAACAACCAAAGAAACTTCTACAGAAAAATTGGTAAGTCAACAATAACTGCTAAATCAATACCACCCAAGGAGGAAGTGCAAGAATTCTGGGAAAAGATCTGGGCCGAAGAAAAAGTTCATAACATACATGCCCCATGGATAGACAGACAAATGAAAGATACAGCTCACCTTGAGGAACAAATATGGGAAAATATAACAGTTGAACAGTTGCGCTTGGCTCTAAGAAAAACCAACAAATGGAAATCCCCAGGAAAAGACAAAATACAAAATTTTTGGATAAATGCCTTCACAGAGTCTCATGAGCTGTTAGCCTAACTTTACAATGAAATAGTTAAGGAGCCAAAAAAGATACCATCATGGCTAGTTAACGGCATTACATTCCTGCTTCCGAAGAATGATGAGACAAACAATCCCAAAAATTACAGACCGATAACTTGTTTGACCACAATGTATAAAATTTTAACATCAGTCCTAACTGAATACACATATGACCACCTGATAACAAATGACCTATTTCCCATTGAGCAGAAAGGGTGTAAACGAGGCTCATATGGCTGTAAGGATCAGCTTTTGGTTAACAAAATGATACTGGAAGATTGTCATAATAGACACAAAAATCTATCGATTGCTTGGATAGATTATAAAAAAGCATTTGATAGTTTGCCACACAGTTGGATTGAAAAATGTTGAGAGATTTTCAAAATATCCCCCGTTGTCAGGAGGTTTTTGTCATTCAGTATGAAGACATGGAAAACGACACTCCTTTTGAATAGTGAAACAAAATCACTGGAAGCTGGAGAAGTTAATATTAATTGTGGAATTTTTCAGGGTGACTCTTTATCACCGCTTTTATTCTGCATCGCACTTATACCATTAAGTAAAATGCTCAATGAAACAAAACATGGATATAGAGTCTATGACAAAACCATTAATCACTTGTTCTACATGGATGACCTGAAACTATTTGCAAAAAATGATGAACAATTGCAAGGGCTATTATCCACTGTGGAGCAGTTCAGTGATGACATTAAAATGGAGTTTGGACTAGATAAATGCGCCAAAGCAACGTTCACCAGGGGAAAGCTGCTGAAGAGTTCAGACATTAATCTTGATCGGGGGAACGTGATAAGAGAACTTGATCAAGGAAAAACTTACAAATATCTAGGTGTTTGTGAAGGAGACGGAATCAAGCACTCGACAATGAAGGAAAGGATAAGGAAGGAATGTTACCGCAGAGTAAGAGCAATCTTAAGAACGGAATTGAATGCAAGGAATAGGATCGATGCCATAAACACGCTTGCCATACCAGTAGTAACCTACAGTTACAATGTCATCAACTGGTCAAGCACAGAGATCTGTAGGCTCGATACAAAAATTCGAAAATTCTTAACCATGCACAGAATGCATCACCCTAAGGCAGATATAGATAGAATATATCTCCCTAGGAAAGAAGGAGGACGTGGGTTAATCCAGTTAGACATTGCGTTGAAAACTGCAACAATTGGATTATCTACATATCTAAGGGAATCACATGATTGGATGATCAAACTCGTTTTGAAACACGAAAGCATCAAAAGATCATATTCCATTACAAAAGATGCACAAAGATACAGTAATGGACTACAAATTTCAGAAGTCCCATTTACTGCTGAAATGGAAAACACAGAAAAAGCAAAGCAGGTAAAAGTAACTGCAAAGAAAGAACTGCTACAGAAACTGGCTAAGAAATGGCAAGAAAAGCCTCTGTATGGAAAATACCCAGAGCGAGCTAACAATCCTGATGTTGACAAAACTTTAACCCTTCAGTGGTTGGCATCCTCTGGATTGAAATCGGAGACTGAAGGACTGATTATATCAGCACAAGATCAGTGTCTGCCAACAAAAAATTACCAAGCCAACATAATAAAAAATGGATGCAGCCCATTATGCCGTGTATGCAAAAAACAACCAGAGACCATTGACCATATAATTTCAATGTGCAGTCCTATAGCTCCAACCGAATACCTAAACAGGCATGACAGAGCTGCACAATACATACATTGGATAATGTGTAAGCATTTTGACCTGCCCCATCAAAAGAATTGGTGGGAGCATCAACCACCTCCCATACTTGAAAAAGATGACATCTCAATCTTGTGGAACTTTAGCATCCAAACAGACCGAAAAATAGATGCAAATAGACCTGATATAATATTGAAGGACTTTAAAAAGAGGGTATGACTGCTAATTGATATGTCCGTTCCAATAGACAAGAATGTATCTATAAAAACATTTGAAAAATTGAGCAAGTATAAGGACCTGGAGATAGAAATTGGAAAAATGTGGAAATTGAGAACTAAAACAATACCAGTGGTTGTAGGAGCTCTAGGAATGATACCTAAGGGGTCTAATGATTACTTATCGCAAATCCCAGGAAACACGCGTATAGGAGAAATACAAAAGATAGTACTAATGGGAACTGCCCATATACTAAGGAAGATTCTGTCAATATAAGTACATCACAAGTCTAAACACTAAAGATGCATGTGTGAATATGTATGTTCTTTCTTGAACATGGCGGACCTTGTTGTCTGTTGAGGTCACTGGTTGTGACTTGGTGATAACTCGTATGAACATAAAGCAAGATAAATGCAACTGTAATAATAATAATAATAATAAAGTCACCACTCACTTATGTGGAGTGAAGGAGTGAAGATGAAAAAACAAAGGAATTCCCACAAGAAATCTACTTGGCCAAATAAACCTTCTCCGATCTGACATAGAAATTTTAACAAACTATAAAGTAGGTGAACATGTTAAACAAACTAAACTTAGAAAATTGAAAAGAAAGTACAGTATAAAATCAACAAGTGACATAGACATGCTGATAGAAATAATCAAGCAAAAAGTGTCGGCCAAAGCTGCTCGTATAAGGCGCTTTGAAAAACGATCTAGATTCTATAAGGACAATAATATGTTCAAAAACAACCAAAGAAACTTCTACAGAAAAATTGGTAAGTCAACAATAACTGCTAAATCAATACCACCCAAGGAGGAAGTGCAAGAATTCTGGGAAAAGATCTGGGCCGAAGAAAAAGTTCATAACATACATGCCCCATGGATAGACAGACAAATGAAAGATACAGCTCACCTTGAGGAACAAATATGGGAAAATATAACAGTTGAACAGTTGCGCTTGGCTCTAAGAAAAACCAACAAATGGAAATCCCCAGGAAAAGACAAAATACAAAATTTTTGGATAAATGCCTTCACAGAGTCTCATGAGCTGTTAGCCTAACTTTACAATGAAATAGTTAAGGAGCCAAAAAAGATACCATCATGGCTAGTTAACGGCATTACATTCCTGCTTCCGAAGAATGATGAGACAAACAATCCCAAAAATTACAGACCGATAACTTGTTTGACCACAATGTATAAAATTTTAACATCAGTCCTAACTGAATACACATATGACCACCTGATAACAAATGACCTATTTCCCATTGAGCAGAAAGGGTGTAAACGAGGCTCATATGGCTGTAAGGATCAGCTTTTGGTTAACAAAATGATACTGGAAGATTGTCATAATAGACACAAAAATCTATCGATTGCTTGGATAGATTATAAAAAAGCATTTGATAGTTTGCCACACAGTTGGATTGAAAAATGTTGAGAGATTTTCAAAATATCCTCCGTTGTCAGGAGGTTTTTGTCATTCAGTATGAAGACATGGAAAACGACACTCCTTTTGAATAGTGAAACAAAATCACTGGAAGCTGGAGAAGTTAATATTAATTGTGGAATTTTTCAGGGTGACTCTTTATCACCGCTTTTATTCTGCATCGCACTTATACCATTAAGTAAAATGCTCAATGAAACAAAACATGGATATAGAGTCTATGACAAAACCATTAATCACTTGTTCTACATGGATGACCTGAAACTATTTGCAAAAAATGATGAACAATTGCAAGGGCTATTATCCACTGTGGAGCAGTTCAGTGATGACATTAAAATGGAGTTTGGACTAGATAAATGCGCCAAAGCAACGTTCACCAGGGGAAAGCTGCTGAAGAGTTCAGACATTAATCTTGATCGGGGGAACGTGATAAGAGAACTTGATCAAGGAAAAACTTACAAATATCTAGGTGTTTGTGAAGGAGACGGAATCAAGCACTCGACAATGAAGGAAAGGATAAGGAAGGAATGTTACCGCAGAGTAAGAGCAATCTTAAGAACGGAATTGAATGCAAGGAATAGGATCGATGCCATAAACACGCTTGCCATACCAGTAGTAACCTACAGTTACAATGTCATCAACTGGTCAAGCACAGAGATCTGTAGGCTCGATACAAAAATTCGAAAATTCTTAACCATGCACAGAATGCATCACCCTAAGGCAGATATAGATAGAATATATCTCCCTAGGAAAGAAGGAGGACGTGGGTTAATCCAGTTAGACATTGCGTTGAAAACTGCAACAATTGGATTATCTACATATCTAAGGGAATCACATGATTGGATGATCAAACTCGTTTTGAAACACGAAAGCATCAAAAGATCATATTCCATTACAAAAGATGCACAAAGATACAGTAATGGACTACAAATTTCAGAAGTCCCATTTACTGCTGAAATGGAAAACACAGAAAAAGCAAATCAGGTAAAAGTAACTGCAAAGAAAGAACTGCTACAGAAACTGGCTAAGAAATGGCAAGAAAAGCCTCTGTATGGAAAATACCCAGAGCGAGCTAACAATCCTGATATTGACAAAACTTTAACCCATCAGTGGTTGGCATCCTCTGGATTGAAATCGGAGACTGAAGGACTGATTATATCAGCACAAGATCAGTGTCTGCCAACAAAAAATTACCAAGCCAACATAATAAAAAATGGATGCAGCCCATTATGCCGTGTACGCAAAAAACAACCAGAGACCATTGACCATATAATTTCAATGTGCAGTCCTATAGCTCCAACCGAATACCTAAACAGGCATGACAGAGCTGCACAATACATACATTGGATAATGTGTAAGCATTTTGACCTGCCCCATCAAAAGAATTGGTGGGAGCATCAACCACCTCCCATACTTGAAAAAGATGACATCTCAATCTTGTGGAACTTTAGCATCCAAACAGACCGAAAAATAGATGCAAATAGACCTGATATAATATTGAAGGACTTTAAAAAGAGGGTATGACTGCTAATTGATATGTCTGTTCCAATAGACAAGAATGTATCTATAAAAACATTTGAAAAATTGAGCAAGTATAAGGACCTGGAGATAGAAATTGGAAAAATGTGGAAATTGAGAACTAAAACAATACCAGTGGTTGTAGGCGCTCTAGGAATGATACCTAAGGGGTCTAATGATTACTTATCGCAAATCCCAGGAAACACGCGTATAGGAGAAATACAAAAGATAGTACTAATGGGAACTGCCCATATACTAAGGAAGATTCTGTCAATATAAGTACATCACAAGTCTAAACACTAAAGATGCATGTGTGAATATGTATGTTCTTTCTTGAACATGGCGGACCTTGTTGTCTGTTGAGGTCACTGGTTGTGACTTGGTGATAACTCGTATGAACATAAAGCAAGATAAATGCAACTGTAATAATAATAATAATAATAAAGTCACCACTCACTTATGTGGAGTGAAGGAGTGAAGATGAAAAAACAAAGGAATTCCCACAAGAAATCTACTTGGCCAAATAAACCTTCTCCGATCTGACATAGAAATTTTAACAAACTATAAAGTAGGTGAACATGTTAAACAAACTAAACTTAGAAAATTGAAAAGAAAGTACAGTATAAAATCAACAAGTGACATAGACATGCTGATAGAAATAATCAAGCAAAAAGTGTCGGCCAAAGCTGCGCGTATAAGGCGCTTTGAAAAACGATCTAGATTCTATAAGGACAATAATATGTTCAAAAACAACCAAAGAAACTTCTACAGAAAAATTGGTAAGTCAACAATAACTGCTAAATCAATACCACCCAAGGAGGAAGTGCAAGAATTCTGGGAAAAGATCTGGGCCGAAGAAAAAGTTCATAACATACATGCCCCATGGATAGACAGACAAATGAAAGATACAGCTCACCTTGAGGAACAAATATGGGAAAATATAACAGTTGAACAGTTGCGCTTGGCTCTAAGAAAAACCAACAAATGGAAATCCCCAGGAAAAGACAAAATACAAAATTTTTGGATAAATGCCTTCACAGAGTCTCATGAGCTGTTAGCCTAACTTTACAATGAAATAGTTAAGGAGCCAAAAAAGATACCATCATGGCTAGTTAACGGCATTACATTCCTGCTTCCGAAGAATGATGAGACAAACAATCCCAAAAATTACAGACCGATAACTTGTTTGACCACAATGTATAAAATTTTAACATCAGTCCTAACTGAATACACATATGACCACCTGATAACAAATGACCTATTTCCCATTGAGCAGAAAGGGTGTAAACGAGGCTCATATGGCTGTAAGGATCAGCTTTTGGTTAACAAAATGATACTGGAAGATTGTCATAATAGACACAAAAATCTATCGATTGCTTGGATAGATTATAAAAAAGCATTTGATAGTTTGCCACACAGTTGGATTGAAAAATGTTGAGAGATTTTCAAAATATCCTCCGTTGTCAGGAGGTTTTTGTCATTCAGTATGAAGACATGGAAAACGACACTCCTTTTGAATAGTGAAACAAAATCACTGGAAGCTGGAGAAGTTAATATTAATTGTGGAATTTTTCAGGGTGACTCTTTATCACCGCTTTTATTCTGCATCGCACTTATACCATTAAGTAAAATGCTCAATGAAACAAAACATGGATATAGAGTCTATGACAAAACCATTAATCACTTGTTCTACATGGATGACCTGAAACTATTTGCAAAAAATGATGAACAATTGCAAGGGCTATTATCCACTGTGGAGCAGTTCAGTGATGACATTAAAATGGAGTTTGGACTAGATAAATGCGCCAAAGCAACGTTCACCAGGGGAAAGCTGCTGAAGAGTTCAGACATTAATCTTGATCGGGGGAACGTGATAAGAGAACTTGATCAAGGAAAAACTTACAAATATCTAGGTGTTTGTGAAGGAGACGGAATCAAGCACTCGACAATGAAGGAAAGGATAAGGAAGGAATGTTACCGCAGAGTAAGAGCAATCTTAAGAACGGAATTGAATGCAAGGAATAGGATCGATGCCATAAACACGCTTGCCATACCAGTAGTAACCTACAGTTACAATGTCATCAACTGGTCAAGCACAGAGATCTGTAGGCTCGATACAAAAATTCGAAAATTCTTAACCATGCACAGAATGCATCACCCTAAGGCAGATATAGATAGAATATATCTCCCTAGGAAAGAAGGAGGACGTGGGTTAATCCAGTTAGACATTGCGTTGAAAACTGCAACAATTGGATTATCTACATATCTAAGGGAATCACATGATTGGATGATCAAACTCGTTTTGAAACACGAAAGCATCAAAAGATCATATTCCATTACAAAAGATGCACAAAGATACAGTAATGGACTACAAATTTCAGAAGTCCCATTTACTGCTGAAATGGAAAACACAGAAAAAGCAAATCAGGTAAAAGTAACTGCAAAGAAAGAACTGCTACAGAAACTGGCTAAGAAATGGCAAGAAAAGCCTCTGTATGGAAAATACCCAGAGCGAGCTAACAATCCTGATATTGACAAAACTTTAACCCATCAGTGGTTGGCATCCTCTGGATTGAAATCGGAGACTGAAGGACTGATTATATCAGCACAAGATCAGTGTCTGCCAACAAAAAATTACCAAGCCAACATAATAAAAAATGGATGCAGCCCATTATGCCGTGTACGCAAAAAACAACCAGAGACCATTGACCATATAATTTCAATGTGCAGTCCTATAGCTCCAACCGAATACCTAAACAGGCATGACAGAGCTGCACAATACATACATTGGATAATGTGTAAGCATTTTGACCTGCCCCATCAAAAGAATTGGTGGGAGCATCAACCACCTCCCATACTTGAAAAAGATCACATCTCAATCTTGTGGAACTTTAGCATCCAAACAGACCGAAAAATAGATGCAAATAGACCTGATATAATATTGAAGGACTTTAAAAAGAGGGTATGACTGCTAATTGATATGTCTGTTCCAATAGACAAGAATGTATCTATAAAAACATTTGAAAAATTGAGCAAGTATAAGGACCTGGAGATAGAAATTGGAAAAATGTGGAAATTGAGAACTAAAACAATACCAGTGGTTGTAGGCGCTCTAGGAATGATACCTAAGGGGTCTAATGATTACTTATCGCAAATCCCAGGAAACACGCGTATAGGAGAAATACAAAAGATAGTACTAATGGGAACTGCCCATATACTAAGGAAGATTCTGTCAATATAAGTACATCACAAGTCTAAACACTAAAGATGCATGTGTGATTATGTATGTTCTTTCTTGAACATGGCGGACCTTGTTGTCTGTTGAGGTCACTGGTTGTGACTTGGTGATAACTCATATGAACATAGAGCAAGATAAATGCAACTGTAATAATAATAATAATAATAATAATAATAATAATAATAATAATAATAATAAGGGTTTATATCGATATCGTGAATGAGAATTGGGAGAGTTTTTAGGAAGTGTGATGGAATGCTTCACGTTATTAATTTCTGCTCTCCGTGCTCTGAGCTTGAGTTCAAATTACGCCGAAATCCACTTTGCTTATTACCTTTTCGAGGTCGATGATTCGAGTACCAGTTCAGTAGATTCTTCTTCTATATTTCTTTCCAGCTTCCCCTATCTAGAAGACATGAAGTGGGATGACCCCTCTCGGGTTTAAATGTCAAGACGCGCTGAATATCACGACGGGGCCCACAGGGCCTCATCAGGAGATATATGTCTATGGCATACACACACATACACACACATACACACACATACACACACATACACACACACACACATACTCTCTCTCTATCTATCACACACAAGTATATATAGATATCGATCGACTTTCGTCAAATCGGACCGAGTAAACAATATTTTCGTCGGTTTTTCCAGTTGCTAGTACTGTCTATCGGTCGCAACTCCAGGTAGAAGGAGCAACGTGAAATAAAGTGTCTTGCTCAAGGACATAACGCATCGCCCGGTCCAGGAATCTAACACACAACTTCAAGATTGTGAATCCAATTATCTAACCACTCAGCCACACGCCTTCACACACACACACACACACACACACACACACACACACACACACACACACACACACACACACACACACACACACACACACACACACACACACACACACACGCACACACGCACACACACACACACACATGTATATATATATATATATATATCAATTCAAAATATTAACAAATATAGACATTCGTGTGATCAAGTATATTTTATTATACATATTTCAGAGGTACTGAGCTATCTTCAACAGTACGTCCTCATCAGATAATATAAGATGATGCATGACATACCTTGACTAAGTAGATGGTTAAAATTCAGTCATGGAAGAATTTTAACCATCGACTTAGTCAAGGTATGTCATGCATCATCTTATTTTATCTGATGAGGACGTACTGTTGAAGATAGCTCAGTACTTCTGAAATATGTATAATAAAATATACATATATCTATATATCTATATCTATCTATCTATCTATATATATATATATATATATATAGGAACAAGTAAGACCCCGACGGCTGAGCTCAAACCGTTTCTGCGTACAGAATTAGCCGTCGAAACGGCTTGAGCTCAGCCATCGGGGTCTTACTTGTTCCTATTACCCACTCTACTACCCTAAGTATTGAGTACTTTGGTGCGTTATGGTCCACCTGGTTCCTTACCACATTTCCTTCGTTATATATATATATATATATAGTAGAGTGGGTAATAGGAAAATGGTTGACCCCGACGGCAGAGCTCAAGCCGTTTCGACGGCTATCAGCAGCCCTAGGAGCAACACCTCATCAGGGTGCTCTTGCCGTAAGCCTTAAGCTTGCCCCCTTCAACAACAATGCAACAGACCAGCTGTAATCTAAGAAGCTGTGTTCACTTCCAACCGACCAAACGAACCACAGGAGGTCAAATCCTATGTGGACATGACGGAGGGCCGATTCAAGGAGCGTTTCCTAAACCACCAGTCTTCTTTCAGATACCCGTACAGACGTTCATCCACGGAACTCGCGAACCACGTATGGTCCATCAAGGACTCAAGTATAGGGTACTCCATTCAATGGAAAGCCATCACTAAGTCCAAGCCATACGCAAGTAGAAATCCGACGTGTGGCTTATGTATTGACGAACGAATAACTATCCTAAAGAGATAACGCAATAGTGATTGCCTAAACACGAGAAGTAAATTTTTCACACGTTGTCCACACGTCACCAAACATCTATTGCATAACTACAAGGCTCCGGACTGATTCTTTGTAATTTTATTTTTAATTTTTTAATTTTATTTTCAACCAAAACACTTTCCGGACTTTCGCAGTTATCTCCCTTATACCCCCCGCACGCAGTCTAGTATTGCCTGTGTGTAGTGACCGAGTTTCTGCGCATGCGCGTTCGTACGGTTGTCCTTCCTGTTCCTATAACCATACACATCCCGAGCTGAAGATCCGCGAAGGTGAAACAATTGTTCTCGGTAT
This sequence comes from Eledone cirrhosa, assembly GCA_964016885.1. Taxonomy (NCBI): domain Eukaryota; kingdom Metazoa; phylum Mollusca; class Cephalopoda; order Octopoda; family Eledonidae; genus Eledone; species Eledone cirrhosa. The sequence continues at coordinate 170,965,220 of OZ024740.1, read as the reverse complement.
GGTGAACTAACTGTTGTGTAACCACTTCTACCTAACTCGTCCCTTGGACTGAGTGCTCTACCACTACGGATATTATCTTCCAGTGTTCCACCACTATATATATATATATATATATATATATATGTATGTATATATATATATATATATATATATATATATATATATATATATATATATATATATATATATATATATATACATGCATATATATATATATATATATATGCATGCACACACACACACGTACACACTCGCACACACATACATATATGCATATATTATATACTGGTAAGTGAATACTACGAATGCTGACGGTACACACTTCCTGTTTATATTCACTTGTGAGAAAAAATAAACTATAGTTTTCCGTCTTATGTTTCTTGAGATATGTCGACGATAATCTTCCTGTTCCCGAAAGTACAATATATATCGATTTCCAATAATTCCTAAACTGTAAGTAAAGCGAATATTTGCGTTTGTTGACGAGTTGGAAACAAGCTGTAACCCACACAGCTATTATATTTTGGCTGGTCATCATCTAAGACTTTTCATTCATTTTTTCTATATAGCGAAGACATTCAATTATATCAACTTTACGTGACAAGTCAGGAAGTTGTGTTCTTTTAATGAATTTTTGATGTGAAATATTATACAAAAAAAAACAAAAAACAAACTAAAAAATACAAACAAAAATACAAACCAACAAAAGAAAAACAACAACAATACCAAAAAAAACAAAACAATAAAAAAACATTACGCTGATGGTGTTGAACGAGACATAAATATACCAGATTTAACGCTATTTGGTAGTTTTATCCCTTTCAGTTTCTCGTTGAAACTATACCACATTATACGTAGCTTGACGCTGAATAGGTACAATCGTTAGAACCTTCGTATTTGTTCTGTTCTCTGCGTTTTGAGTTCAAATCCCACCAAGGTAAACTTTGGTTTTCATTGTTTCAAAGCCGATAAATAAAATATCAGTTCAGATGTCGAAGGTTGGTGAAATTGTTAAAGAGTTAGACGAGTTGTTTGTAGTATCTCTTTTTGCTCTTTCAAATCCCATCTATTGTCATTGGAAAAGAAGCAACGTTTCTTGCCAGGAGTTTCGACCGGCAAATAGCATGGATACATAATTTCTTTGGTATGATCTGTCGATCGGCTCCTTTCCATTTTATTTTTCTTAGCTTTTAGTTAGTTCTTTTTATTGTGTAGTACCCGACAAGCTCTGCGGACCAGAACTATGGACTATAGCTTGGTCATTGAATATCTCGATATCTGCACCTCGAAAATACAGTAAATCAAATTTTCCATACCTCTGTTGGCCTGAGAACCATAATAAACATTACGCATTAGTTTAGTGTGTGAGTTGCAGTATTCAAAGAGATCTTGCATATCTGTAGACAATAGCAGTGGGCATAGCGAGAGCAAAGTCGATTCATTCAGTTCATGCTAGTTTTTTGTTTCTTTTAACGGCCATGTATAGGCACATCTTACAAACACTAATTTTCTTCACGCACACACGCATACACACACACGCGCGCGCGCACACAAACGCACACACAAAAATGAATAATATGTTACTAATTAAGGCCTGTAAGACCATTATTCAACTTAGTACACCATACTTAAGGAAAGCAGATTGTTAATATTACCAAAAGGTAGATATGCCCCGAATTGTTCGCCATCAAAACTGTTTAAGCTTGACTATAGGGGAGACATGTCAAACTGAGGGTCTTCCGAGGGCCACATGGGTCACATATGTGTTGCCTGAGGGCCACATACGACAACTAATTGCGCATATTATAACTAATTTTTTAAATTCTATATTACGAAGATAAAACATGCTCGCGCTGTAAAAACCTTTGTGGAGACCGCAGGTGTGCTTGTAAAGGGATTCATGCCTGCTATAGGGTATATATCTATCTATCTATCTATCTATCTATCTATCTCTCTCTCTATATATATATATTATTATTATTATTATTATTATTATTATATATATATATATATATATATATATATGTCTGTGTGTTTGTGTGTGTGTGTGTGTGCGCGCGCGTGTGTGTGTGTGTGTGTGTATGTTTGTGTATGTATGTATATATATATATATCCTCAATCTATCTTATTTCTCATTCTTTCTTCTGATGAAGGACTAGCGTCCGAAACGTTAATACCCACTTCCTGCTATATCAAGCGTTAACCTAATATATCCCTTCTATATACTGTACCGATTGTGTTGTTATTTCTGTTTACCTTTTACATACACATATATACATACACAAACACACACACACACGTCTGTGTGTGTGTGTGTGTGTGTGTGTGTGTGTGTGTGTGTGTGTGTGTGCATGTGCGTGTGTACGAGAGTGTTTGGTATTTCTCAATGCTGTTTAAGAAATTTGTACAAAGGAGAGATTTCAGATGATGCATTTTCTAGGATTCATCGTTGGAAATTAGATAACAAACATTGATCGGTTGGGTGAAAATAATGACAATGTTTTTCAATCAATAGAGCTGGGCAGCCAACAGACTGCAGCTTGATTTGTCACAGTCAACAGTTGAGATTTCAGCGATGAATAAATCATTACCAGTCGACTATTGCCAGATTTCAGAGTAGAGGTTCCATACAGGCAAAATCCAATGCAGTCTTTATTTGCTACGAAATCTTGTATATAGTATACACACTGTATATTCTGTTTGCTTATTGGTAAATATATACAGATATTATGACTATAGCTATGGGGATTTTCACTTCGTTTTAATAGTGTGTATCTACCGACAGCTAGATACACTAAGTAAGCCTTCATCGATCAGAACTATGATAAAAGATGTTGCAAGGGTAAAAATAGTTTCTTTTGGAGTATTCTGGAGTACAATATCCAATGTATTTCTCATTACTTAAGACATTAGGATACGATTGAAAGAAGATTTAGCTGTTTTTTCTAGCAGGTCGAATGATGATATAAATCTTCGCTTGTTGGCTCGAGAAGTTTACTCGTTAGGCCATAGTGTATGAATTTGAAACAATTTCAAAGATAATCTATTAGTTTTATTGATAAGCTAATGGGAATATCTTGGAGTTACAAAAACCATAAAAACAACAACTAAAACAAGAAAAATCATGGCACAGCTATTGATATTATAACTATGATAAATTCACATTTTTAGAACAATTCAAAACCATCACGACAAGGGAACAAGAGACTCATAAGTATTACAGTGTTCGTGTTGTATACGTTGGTCTAAAGTACTTTTATTTGCAGCTGATTGGCAATCCCATTGAGAGTTGATTCTGAACAAATTAAATTATTTGGAGGTGTTTACAGATCTAGGCCATTTGTTTACCTAAATGCATCAATTAAATTTGTTGCGTAGTACGACTGCATTTCAGGATCTATTGTTCTATAACTATCAGTATTTTCTACAATTTTGAATGTTGCTCTACCGAGTGACCTATAGAATATTTATAGTATTTTAATAGTTTTTACATATACGTTATAGTACACAAGAGCAATGCAAATGGTCCAAGTAAACTGGTATTGAAACAGCTATTTCTATTTTAGATTTCAGTACTATAATAATAGTTTATAGTGGAATCTTCCAATATCAATTTATAAGTATTGCCTTCAGTTCAATGCTGCTTTTTCCCCCTCGTACATTTCTTTCGATATTTAAAGTAACTACATTAATATAGGTCATGTATAAATAAGGAAATCTTATTTCCTGTAACGTAAAAATTCATGTTCCGTTTTCAGGAATATATGAATATGCTGTAATGATCTATAAAACACATGATGACAATTCTGATAAGATTTTTGCCTGGGAGCTTTCTGTGTCCAATTTGAAAAACAGATTAAGGTCCGGAAATGAAAATATATATAAATTAAAATTTGTTGGCCTCAGTTGGTTCCTTCTATTGGACGTATTGCTCATGCTGGAGTATAATCATGTACATCCTCTTATTTTGTTCAGTACTTTGATTGTATTTCTGAATTTTAACTTTGTGTTTATACTTAATGTATAAGAGATTTCCTAGAGAACACTCCATATTGATTAAAATATAACTTGATTCGTTGAAATTGTGTAAGAAACATTTAGCTTAGTGGCGTTTAATAATATTCAACAAGTACTATCAGCTAATTTTTGTTTTCTATATAATGAATTTAGTTAGGATATTTTAAAGCAAGACTATTGTAATAACACGTTTTCATTCGATTGTCGGACGTTGTAAGCTTTCAAAGTTAATATGATTTCACTTAGTAATTTATCTGATGTTTATACAGAAATTTAGTATTGTATCCTCCATAACGCAGGCATGGCAGAGTGGTTAAAAAGCTCGTTTCGCTATATGAAGTCCTGGGTTTGATCCAATCGCTTGACATCTGGGACAAGTGGTTTACCCATAACCTCAAGTCTAGCGAAGACATATGGATGAAATTGGGTAGGCAGAACCTGCGGAAGCCCGTTGGATGGATTGCATATAGAATTCAAAAGTTCAACCATATTAGGTATTGTGTCACGCTGATTTGTAGAATATTCAATCACGTTACGATCAATACACGAATTGAATGTTCAGTTGATCCTCCAATTAAATGTTCAAAATTGATGGAGGATTTACCAGTTTATCTTTCAAATATAAGCAGTGGTTTAGAGTTCTCTTCAGTGTTATAGGAAGAAGAGATTCAAGCTAGGAGTCGTTCAAAATAATTTAGATAATATACTCGTAACTTATGTTACATTGTTTTTATTATATTTTGTAGATTTTGTATTAAATATTGAGGAGCCGTAGTTTGAGAAGCAGCTTATTCGTCTCAGAACCAATGTTTACCAAACGTTCAACATTACTGTTGATATCTCTGATGGTGAATGCTCTAAGGAACTAACATGATAGTTTATATTACGTGAATGCCAGTTAGTTGGTTGGTGTATATCAAGAAAGAGTTATTATTAGATATTATGATTCCCAAATTCTTAGTGCTATAGATATAATTCATATTTATCTATCTATGTGTGTATGTTTGAATACACCCACACACACACCCACACACACACAGACCCCCCTCCCACACACACCCACACACACACATACCCCCCCCCCACATATATATATATATATATATAGTAATAATAATAAATTTGAAGACTAAAATCCAAAGAGGGCTCGTTAAGGATAAATATATATCAAATATATATGAACCGTAGAGCAAATATTTATTAAAATAACAGATTAAAGTTTAAGCAAAGAATCGCTGCTTTCACCCTTAACGGGATCTTCTGAAACTAACAAAGTCAATCTGTGAACGCAGAAGTAAATATTTCAAAATACGTTGCAACCGGAGGAAGACAGGAAGATCCGTTAAGGGTGAAAGCAGCTATTCTTTGCTTAAACATTAATCTGTTATTTTAATATATATATATATATATATATATATATATATATATATATATATATATATATATATATATATATATATATATATATATATATATATAGGTAATAAAAAGACAGTGGCGTAATTTGGAAATTGAAATGAATTAGTCATTATCTTCGCCGTATTTTTGACTGCAGAAAATAGTCCAGCCATCCTCGGACCCCGTACAGCCGAACTCCTCCGTAACATCGGAACGTCAGTGGTTCGTATGAGGAAGGAGCCCCGCGAGGCTGGGCAGTTGTTGCATCGGGTGTCGTTGGCCATTGTCCGCGAAACTGCCTTTGCCGTTTTGTTTGCGGGGCGCAGTCGAAACACTACACCGACCTAGGTATAGAGTATGTCACCCTCTCCTCTTCCCATGTAGTCTTTTCTCTTTCCTTCTTTTCTTCTCATTTATAGCATATATGGTCTTTACCTTTACTTTCCCATACAGCAGGATCTGCCATTCTTTACCACTTCCTCCTTTTTTCGTTACTTAATTTTGTTTTTATATTTTCTTAATATTTGCATCATTGTATAACATTTGTTTGTATAATATAGTGGATATGAGATAAAAAATATGAAAAAAAAAAATAATAATAGTGTTTATTATACCTGACTGACTGACTTCCACGCATGCTGATGCTCATTTTCTTTCCATTCTAAGGGCTTATACGGTCTCTTATTATTAGCTTATTTTCTGTAGTAGATATATATATATATATATATATATATATATATGCATATAACAAAGAGGGTGTGGTAAGATACCAGGTGGACTATAACGCACCGGCGCACTCAATACTTAGGGTAGTAGAGTGGGTAATAGGAAATTAGCCAGGACCCCGACGGCTGAGCTCTGGCCGTTTCGACAGCTAGATCGGATCTAGCTGCTGAAACGGCCGGAGCTCAGCCGTCGGGATCCTGACTCTTTTCCTATTACCCACTCTACTACCCTAAGTATTGAGTACTCTGGTGCGTTATGGCCCAACTGATTCCTCACCACACTTCCTTCGTTTTATATATATATATATATATATATATATATATACATATATATATACATATATATATTGAGAGAGAGAGAGAGAGAGAGAGAGAGAGAGAGAGAGAGAGAGAGAGAGAGAGAGAGAGAAAGAGAGAGAGAGAGAGGGGGAGAGAGAGAGAGAGAGAGGAAGAGAGAGAGAGAGAGAGAGAGAGAGAGAGAGAGAGAGAGAGAGAGAGAGAGAGAGAGAGAGAGAGAGAGAGAGAGAGAGGGGATGTGTTTGTATGTGTGTGTGGTGAGATTATCAGTATACCATAATAGGTGGAAGGTGTACAAGGTATAACAGATTATAAGAATCAGTTAGTATAATATAAACATTCACCGAAATACAAGTTTAAATTACTTTTTATTGGAAAGTAATTTATATCCGAGACACAAAAAAAAAAAAAAAATGGGAAGTGTATTTTAATTATTGTATTGGAACTATAAGCTTGAGTGATTATACATCTTTTTGACCCTAACTAACCCCAACGTTTGATTAACTAAGGTCAGTTCTAATCTAACAGATTTATAATCAAAGGCATATGGATATTTTTTAAAACTGTAGGACACTGGGCCCAAATTGGTCGATATCAACCTCCAGAGATCGATGGAATTACCCAGGGGTCTGATTAAACCTTTAGGCTCGAACCTTGCATTTATATAAGAAACGAAAGCACGTAAAACTATACAATAAAACACTTTACAGGTTTCTGATTTATATATAATTAGTCTTTATTGTTTGTTTACTTTATATTCAGTTTACTTATTCAGTTTTTTCTTTTAAGTTTTTGCACATACAAGAAGTCGAAGTGGAGGCAAGTTCCATGAAGGGGTCGAGTGTGCTTTGGCGGATATTTCTAACCGAACGAACGGCTACTTACTGCTATCCTCCCAATTGACTCGCAAGTGTAATATGTCTTTAAAGATGGCTACTGAATTTGCCCCCTCCCCCCACACACACGCAAAAAAGAATTGATATCAATTAGAATTATTATCAATTACTAACGTTATTTATCACAATAAAAATAATGCAATTTTATAAGAAAAAATAAATCGTATGTAAACAAATAGATTTCGAGAAATGTTGATGTAAATGTGAAAGTTGAAACGGTTGAATTCATAACTATAGTAATTCGTAGAATTCACATTGTTAACTTATAAAATTAAGCATAATTATGGGTGGAAAAATAACTCAGTTTGAGAATAACATCAAAACAATTGTATATTTAATCAAAGATACATATATACCAACTCAATTATTTTCTAACTGACTTATTGGACTTGGATGATTATTATGGAAAGCTGAAGAAGCACTTTTAGTACGTAATAGAAAGGGGAGCTGGTAGGTATAGACTTGAGTAATAACTATGTTTACGGCAAGGCGACCATAGACGTCTAATGATGTAGTGAAATACTTGTGTATGCTGATACAACAGATGTGCAGAAGTTCGTCCTACATACACACATACACAGACACAGATACACACACTCACAGAGATACGCACATATTTATTTATATAAAGATATATATATATATATATATGTGTGTGTATGTGTATACATACATATATATATATATATTTATATATATATATATATATATATATATATATATATATATATATATTATATATATATATATATATATATATATATATATATATATATATATATATATATATATAATATAAATATATATATATAATTATATATATATACACGCACACAGGCATAGACACACACATATACATACATAAATACATCCATGAATACATACATACATACATACATAGATACATTGTGGTTGCCAACTCGTTTTCGAGTACGGCCACTACTTTATATCCATGTAGGAGAACCTCTACCGATGCGCTGAACGAGTGTGACATTTTAGTCTAGCCAGCAACTTGAAAACTCTGGTACAAACACTACACTTGTGACAATTATTGACACATAGTGCTGGGCCCATGGTACCATGTGACGCCAAGTGCAGAGAGATCTCCAGATATAAAGCAATGCCTGTGCCGTGAAGCTTTTATAGTGAGCAAAGGCACTGCACAAAGCCAGTCCCACTCTCTTAACCAAGATGATATTTACCAAAAAGAAGAACAAGTCAACATCATTGGATACCATCAGGGTTGCAGGTGTTATATCAGAGTTTTCCTTCTCCTAGAATTCTGCCTTGACAAAGGCTAAACGGTCATCTCTCCCAGCAATACATACATACATACATACATACATACATACATACATACATACATACATACATACATACATACATACATACATACATACACATATACATACACACATACATATATGTGTGTTTTTGTCTGAGTAAACATTTTTCAGTTGCGATATCATACGACACCGATAAGTATGTGCAATTTCTCAGACAGGCAGAGTCAGCAATACATAATTTATACAAAACCGATCTAAATGCCAGCTTTAGAAACTGACAGTTTACATGATTTCGGTAGTTACATTTAGGTTGCTAGGCTTGTGATTGTGAGACTGTGTTTTCAGTAGTATACAAATAGGTAAGCAGTTGTTGACATAAGTGTTTATTACTCGGCATTTCATAGGCACGCAAAATACCTGTTTAATCGTTCAGATGGCCTTTATATGTGAAAGGCTATGTCATAATTTGATTTAAAGTGTAGGACAACTCCTGCTGAATTATTTTGAATTGCTTCAAAAGACATGAACTAGCTCAGACTATAGAAATCATATCTCCCTTTTAATTACCTGAACACCCATAAAGGTGGTTTCAATCATGAAACTGCGAGGATAGTTTAAGATCATTGAAATATTTTCTATTTCACTATATTCGGAGGGCGAGGATCTATTTGTGTGCATATACTTTATGTTGAGTGCTTCACATTTTCACTCCCACTATTTGTTTACACACACAATGCATGCGCGCGCGCACACACACACGTTGCATGCACTGACACACATACACACAAACGCACGCACACACATGTAAATACAGACAAACACAGACAAAAATATATAAATACAGACACATGTACATATGCCTATTTGCATATAAACATTCATGTTCATGTTCAAAACATATTAGTTTGTATGGCTTTACTTTCTTTGAGAAAGTAACGACAAATTATTCTGTAGGGTGAAAGATTTAGGAAAATGAATAAGCTTGAGCCTGTAGGTCTTCTGGTTTCATAAAACATTTGTTTCATTTGTTATCCACTCATTTTCAACCTTTCCATAGCCATTTATTTTCAACCTTTCCTTGTATAGAAGACAACGATCTAACTATACAACAAATATCAGTATCGGTAGAGGGTCGGGCGCCATGCTTTGACACATAGAGTTACGGCCCTTGCTATTCTGATTTCAAATCCCGCCAAGGTTAACTTTGCCTTTCATCCTTACGGGGTCGATAAAATAAAGTACCAGTAATACACTGGGATAATTGCTAGCCTTGTGCCAATTGTAGAAACAATTATTTCAGTGTAAAGTCGTGGTAGATGCGGCATAAAAAATAGAGAGAGAAGTCAACACATTTTTGGACCAGAGTTTGGCTGTGTTAATAAGCAATTTTATGGCAATCAGTCTGATGGTCTTCTTGGAGATGCGGTCACTGAATTATGTGTGGGTGTAACAGAACACAGTCCCAGATATGGGAGTAGTATTCCACTGTGGACATTTTTAGAGGGTTAGTTTATACTAGGGGATAAAATGTTTTCTTTTTCCGAATTGCAAAGACAGCCTTTATGATGCAGTCTTTGCTAAGTTAAGGACGTGTGTTTGTCAGGAAAGGTCATCTGCAATAATAAGGTTTAGCATCTGTAATGACCAGGAGGGTTCAAGTTGCCTTGCTGTTCTTGTATTATTTTGTGTGTAGATTAGGTGATAGTGTTCTCTTGATAAGTGCAGTGATCGTGTCTTTACACTGTTAAAGTCAACAAGATTTGCATGGAAAAATAAGATGTTTTTGAGATTTCTGTTCATGAAGCCAGTGTCGGTTTTGTGTGAGGATTCTAGATTGAATGCAGATGATGCCTGTATGTACGTTAAGGAGGAACGAAAGGATACGGGATTTACCATTACTTGGGGTGGCGTAGGTACTTCGTTGATGATATTATTTTCTATTATATTATTTCCTTCTAGGGTGGTGGATTGGCAGTATCGGTAGAGTGTCGGACACCCAGCTTTGTGGCAGAGAGTTACGGCCCTTTACGTTCTGAGTTCAAATCCCGCCTAGGTTAGCTTTGCCTTTCATCTTCACGGGGTCGATAAAATAAAGCACCAGTAATACACTGAGGTCGATTTAATCGACTTTGCCCTCCCCCAAAATTGCTGGCCTTGTGCTAAATTCAGAAATCCTTATATTATCTCCCACCACTCAAGAGCAATGAGAGGTCTCCGGGCTGTACCATTTTGAGTCAAACCGCACACTTATCTCAGTCAAGACTTCCCGTATAGTTTTTGTCATGTTTTTCACCAGCATTCCTCTTTTTCTCCTTCCTCCTACAACTGTCCACTCTATGACTGTCTCTGCTGGACTCTCCAATGGTGGATGCAACACATGACCAAATAGCTTCCTTCGTCTACATCTGATGATATCTTGTAGTCTACTTAGGCCAGCTCTTCACACATTTCTATAATTTGTGATGTGGTCACTCCAAGTGATCTTCAAAATATTTGTAAGGTATCTGAGATGAAAAATATTCGCCACATTTCAAATCCTGTCTGTTCGTCACCATGTTCCACTCATATACAAACACATTGATGTATAAGATTAAAAGTGTGGAATGGAAAACAGTGAAAGTGTGATGTGACCGGAAATCAGCAATCCAAGAGATGGAGGAAGACTGGAACCCATAACATGGAAGATTTTAGGTGGTCTGGGCCAGAAACATTTAGCAAGATCTAAAATTTCACATCGTTTATGAGAAAACCAATAATAATTATAAAGTGTCAAAAGCTAGAAATACTTTTTTTTATAAAACGGAGGTATATGATGTGAAGGATATACCGTTGCTATTTCTAGCACGTAGATCAACGATACAGAAGCTGCCACGTTGATGTAATTAAAAATTGAAGAAAATAATAGATTTCTAAATATTTGTAAACAAAATATGAAAAGTCATATATAAAGACTAGACGGAGACAAATATGTATGTATGTATGTATGTATGTATGTATGTATGTATGTATGTATGTATGTATGTATGTATGTATGTATGTATGTATGTATGCATGTATGAATGTAT
>OZ024740.1:170941036-170943536 GCA_964016885.1 Eledone cirrhosa | reverse complement strand
TGTATGTATGTATGTATGTACGTATGTATGTATGTACGTATGTATGCATGTATGTATGTATGCATGTATGTATGTATGTATGTATGTATGTATGTATGTACGTATGTATGAATGTATGATATAACTCTGCAGATATATTTATATATATATATATGTATATATATATGTATATATATATATATATATATATATATATATATATATATATATATATATATATATATATATATATATATATATATATATATATATATATATATATATATATATATATATATATATATATATATATATATATATATATATATATATATATATATATATATATATATATATATATATATATATATATATAGGTAAGTTATTCCGGGTTGAATCGGAGGTAACCACAGTAAGTAAGGTACTCAATACATAGCAGAGTATAAAAGTTTTAATATAGATGAGATTCTACAGGACTAGAACTGTTTCATTCTTCAGAATCTGCAGATTCCTGATGATTTCTAAAGAATGAAACAGTTCTAGTCCTGTAGAATCTCATCTATATTAAAACTTTTATACTCTGCTATGTATTGAGTACCTTACTTACTGTGGTTACCTCCGATTCAACCCGGAATAACTTACCTATATATATATATATATATATATATATATATATATATATATATACATATATATATATATATATATATATATATATATATATATATATATATATATATATATATATATATATATATATATATATACGTGAGTGTGTGTTGTGTGTGTGTGTCTGTGTGTGTGTATCTGCAAAGATATATCATACATTCATACATACATACATACATTCTTACATACATACATTCATACATAGATAAATATATACATACATACATTCATACATACATACATACATACATACTTTCATTCATACATACATACATACATACATGCATACATACATACATACATACATACATACATACATACATACATGCATACATACATACATACATTCATTGATCCATAGATACCTAGATATATAGATACATACATACATACATACATACATACATACATACATACATATATACATATATACATATATACATACATATATACATACATCCATTCATACATACATGCAATACATACATATGTAAAACTATCCACCCTTTCATGCATTCATCTATATCTATCTAACTATCTATCTGACTAATTTTTTAAATTGCATTTGTGATAATATTTTACACGATTTTATTGTATGTAAACTTCCCCTTTTGTATTTGTCCCCTTCTTTTGTGCCACTGTGGCTAATAAAGAAACATATCTATCTATATATAGAATCAGGATGGAGAGAGAGGTACTGTACCCCAGCAAGTTTTATGAAAGGTGGGTAAAAATGGCGAGAATGGCCCGAGTGAATGGGCCTTCTCTCTATATCAGCCTGTAGGTTGAGGAAAAGGAAGAGGTGAGGAAAGGAGTACAAACTCTTCGTACTCCTGGAGATGAGGGCTGCACATTTTTTCGGAGGTATGTGCTACCCATATGAACTGTCTCCCCCTACTGAGGAAAATCGATTAACTTTAATTTGCATTTGTGATAATATTTTACACGTTTTTATTGTATATAAACTTCCCCCTTTGTATTTGTCCCCTTCTTTTGTGCCCTTATGGCTAATAAAGTAACATATCTATCTATCTATATATATGGCCCGAGTGAATGGGTCTTCTCTCTATATCAGCCTGTAGGTTGAGGAAAAAGAGGAAGAGAGGAAAGGGGTACAAACTCTTCGTACTCCTGGAGATGAGGGTTGCACATTTTTTTCAGGGGTATTTGCTACCCATATGAACTGTCTCCCCCTATTTGGGGAAAATCGATTAACTTTTAATTTGCATTTGTGATAATATTTTACACGTTTTTATTGTATGTAAACTTCCCCCTTTGTAATTGTCCCCTTCTTTTGTGCCCCTGTGGCTAATAAAGACACATATCTATCTATCTATATATATATATATATATATATATATATATATATATATATATATATATATATATATATATATATATATATCTATATCTATATATATATAAATAATCTTACAATATAATATATTCAAAAAGACAAAAAAAAAAGAAGCTTTTTGTTGCAGATTCATTTCACATTTAACTTTAGGAACTGATTAGCTAACTAACCGAAAATTATAATGAGTTATAGAAGTATATGTATTAATTCTCAATATTGAGTAGTAGTCGTTGTCTTATGACATCAAGTCTCAGTTTTAGCTATACATGCATACACTCATACCTACATATGTATAAACCTACATTTATACCCGCACACACACATTTATATATATATATATAAATATAAATCGATTTATTCATCGACATATTCAATATATATATATATATATAGGAAAAGGTATGACCCCGACGGCAGAGCTCAAGCCGTTTCGACGGCTATTTCTGGACTGGTGCGTTATGGTCCATCTGGTTCCTTACCACACTTCCTTCGTTA
>OZ024740.1:170873536-170928536 GCA_964016885.1 Eledone cirrhosa | reverse complement strand
AGGGGAGACCCAAAATGCCTCGCAGCAGCTTGGTTGCCATATTCCTTCGCGAATGTGACTAGCAGCAGTTTATAACTAACTGTCTTGGTATGTCATCCCTTTGATTCAAATATGAGGTTTTGATAATTATAAAATCTGTCTGCGCATGCACAGGAAATCGCAGACAACCTGAGACCGATGCCGTAACTACCAAAACGAATTCGTTAATAGTTACATAAACATTAGATTCCTTGATTATCTTTTACAATTACCCCAATGTTTTTTTTAAAGTTTCCGAAGTAGTAATTTATATCAAGAAAGTACTTCTGGTATGTACTGAGTTAATACATATATGTTAACAATCAGGCAGATAGCCACAGCATATTGTGCCAAAACATACCGACATTTTTGTTAATATTTCGGCAATGCTAATTGCTATTCTTTCATGTAAAAAAATAACAACACACAATTTCTGGAGACACAGATTTTCTTATAAAATACTGAATAAATATAGTTGTAGTTCATTACTATAACTACACATGTATAACTATATTTTTAATTTGTAAAATTCCATTGCTATTCATTCTAAAAATAGATACCAGTAGGCCTACCGCAGCACTAAAACTAACACTTGTCAGTTGCCCAAGTCTAGCAAAATGTTGACTTTCAGGATATCAGGCACAGAGTGACTTTAGGAAAATAGGTGCGGCCTATATGTCGGAAAATATGCTATATATATGAGTGTGTATTTCTCTCTCTCTCTCTCTCTCTCTCTCTCTCTCTCTCTCTCTCTCTCTCTCTCTCTCTCTCTATCTCTCTCTCTCTCTCTCCCTCTCTCATATAAATATATACACACATATATATAGAGAGAATAACGAAATACAATGTTTAGATGATAAAGTCCTTTATCGATAAGACCGTGATACATATTTCGAGGACGACAGTGGCCACGCGATTCGTCATCGAAATATATATCACGGCCTTATCAAGAGAGGACTTAATTATTTAAACTTTGTATTTCCTTATTCTAAAAATACTCCTTCATTCCTATGTGGAAAATGCACGTTGAGTTCTCGAATTGAATTACATCAATGTTTTACCGTATATATGTATACACACACACACACACACATATATATATATACTGAATACACACGTGACTTTCCCCCTCAATTTTTTTTATATCATTCTGTCCTCTTCTCACTCACTATCTTTCTATTTCATCTTCAATTTCTCATTCTGTTTTCTGATGAAGGACTAGTGTCCGAAACGTTAAAATTCGTTTCCTACTATATCAAGCGTTAAACTAATGTTTCTTCATTGAATTATATTGTTTGCATTGTTGTTTACATTTTCAGGAACTTTTGATTAGTCTCCTTAATTTAGACAGCAAGATGTTGTAAGGGGACCCTTTGCTCAATGGCGAGAGCACCTAGTCGGTATCTGGGAGATACAGAGTTCGATTCTTCGTAGCGGCTGCTGTCAACATTTTCCCACCTTTAAGTGTCTTTACCTAATGTTATAAGATAGTTTATAGTATTTGACTGTAATTGCAATTAATTCCTGGGCTACCTATATCTTTTTGTGGATTTATATCCTCGGTGCTTCGTAAGGCCGGAAATTCGAGGTTCACACATGTTACAAAGAGAGAGAGAGAGGGGGGGGGAGGGAGACACACAGACATATATGTATACATACATACACACACACACACACATATATATATATATACTAGCAGAGCAGCCCGTTGTTACTGAGAAATTTCCAACACAGAGTGACTATCAGGACTTCAGCTACACGAGGACAACAAATTGAGCAATAGTGGCAAATTAAACGAAATGCTAATCTAGTACATCGTTCTACTGCCCGAGCAGAAGCACAAGCACCAAGTAATACGAACTGGCCGATGCAGCAATCCACAAATCAACATTGGAAAAATGAACAAATGCTGCCAGCATTGTCGAGCCAAGAAGTGGGCAACAGAAAAACTAGGCTGATGCTGCTCAAAAAGCAAAGTCAATCTTAAAATAATACAAGAGCCTCCTGAATTTCTGAAGAATCTACTCCTCCAGGATACACCAGAGGCATGGCACTTCAATAAATACACCCACAGATATAATTCTGCCTTTCAAATGACATCTTTTGGAGCTGACCGGAATGTGACTGACTTTATAATTCTGGACAATTTATAAAATACAGGGACAGTCCTACCACAAAATGGGTGGCTTTCTGTCACTTCCACGTGAGCCTCACGCTGTACAGGTTTATCTCCTGGGTTGAAATGAAACAGAGGAACAACAAAGATATACCAATGTCCACGGTTGATTTCAGTTTTACTTAGTCATGTAGTTACAAGAAATGCTTCACCAACATCACATGTACGTCAGTATATTTAAAATATACATTGGAGCACAAGAACAACACAAGGGATCCTAAAATCATCATCAGGGCAGACAAACGCCCAGCTTCATAACATGAACGCAGATTCAATGCACCTGTCACTGATGAAGCTGCAATCATGATGGTTGATGAACAGCATGAACGACGTGACATTGTTTTGCAAAAACAAAGTGGACATTTGGAGTGAATTTGTGAAACTCGCAGGGCCTATAATTCACCCCAATATCCGCTCATCTTTTTGAATGGTCAAGGTAGATATCATTTTCAGCTACGGAGGGAAAAAGACAAGAAACTGGTTGATCAATCAGCTGCAAAGAATTCTATGTTTATCATTTTATGGTACGAGATCACTTCAACCAAGTTCTGCAATTTCAAAGAAATGACCAGCCAGTTCGTGATGGACATGTATGCCAACATTGAAACAAAATTGGGTTTCTTGCGAAGAAATCAAAATAAATTGATGGCAGAGAACTACATCTAACTTAGAGATGCCATTAATTCTGATGGTGACCCAAGAAATATTGGCGAGCCAGACATACTGCTATCAAGCTTCACAGGAGGATCACGTGACATGCATGAACATACCCAAGATGGAATGGCCTATGTTAGAAACTTTGGTCGGCCGGATCTCTTCATTATATTTACATACAACTCAAACTGGGCAAAAATATAAAATGAATTATGTCAAAATCAAGAATCGAAGGATAGACATGACCCCATTGCTCGAGTGTTCCATGAATAGCAAAAACAAACCCTCCAAAAAAACTCTCTTGCTCCTAAAAAAAGGAAGAATCTTTGGTGAGCCTAATGCCTGGATGACCACCATTGAATGGCAGAAGAGAGGTCTTTCTCACTCTTATACACTAATCTGGTATGCAGCAGAGTTGCCTGATAAAGATCGGGTCCAGAGCCCTTTGAAACCAACAAGACCAAACTCATCCATGGTCCATGTGGAGCCATCAATCCAGCCTCACCCTGCATGAAAGATAAAATCGCAACAGACATTACCCTAGAGCTTTTATTCAGGAAATTTGAACTGACATTGATGTATACCCCCTTTATCGTAGGCGTAAACTAGAACATGGAGGCAATAGTTCAAACCTAACAGTTCGAGGAGAGGAGCTGACCATAGAAAATCGAAGCGTTGTCCCACAAAACAAAATGTTGTGCAAACTTCTAAAAGCCCATATCAATGTTGCGTATTTCAGCACTGTCAGAGCAATACTATATGTCACAAAATATATCAACTAGGGCAGCGACATGACTATCTTTGTTACTGACAAGGAACTCAATGATGGAGGGCTGGATGAGGTCAAACAGAATCAGACAGTTCGATACATGTTCAGCAATAAAGCTATCTGATGGATCTTTGGATTTGATATACCCCAAGGCCATCCAACAGTGGTGAAACTAGCATTCAATCAGGAAAATGGACAGAGTGTTTTTCACTCAGTGTGTTTCGCTGAGACCACTGCTCATCAGTTGGCACAAGCACCACCTGACACTACTCTAACTGCTTTTTTAAAACTCTGTGAGAATGTAATCGAAGGAAGCAGGGTTATTTAGTGGAAGGTCATGAACTCAAGATAAGTGATGCTATTGGGTGTGTTTATAATGCCCACCCCCAAAACAGAGTGTTTTAATTTACTACTATTACCGCATATTGTTCGATGACCAACGTAATTTGAGAATATCAGGTGCTTCGGGGAAGGGTGAGCACAACATACCAAGAAGCATGGACTCCTACCTGACAAAGCGCATGGAAGAAAACCCTAGAAGAAGCAGCAGCCACTCTAGTAGCCAGTCAAATAAGACGATTATTTGCTATTATGCTCACAGAATGGGGAATTGACGAAACTCATCTACTCTAGTAGGAGTACAGAAACAGTATCTCGGACGACTATCTACACCTAGCCTTATGACATCATGAAATATAGAACATACGCCCAGGATTTACAATCAAGCTCTCTGAGACCTGTACCATCGAGTTTAGGCAATGAATAACATATTAGCTAATTGCGCGATATCAGAGTCAGATGAAGAATTTTATGTAGTACAAGAAATGTTTGAGGAAACAAACAACGATATTCAAGCATTGCGTAAGTCTGTCGATGAAAATGAACCTCGATTGGTGGCTGACCAGAAATACGCCTACCGGAACATTATGGAAAACATTCAAAATGATAGAGGAAGACTTTTTTTCATCGATACTACTGTTGGCACAGGTACGACATTCCTCATAAACCCCAAACCTGCAAAAGTTCCCCCAAAACAACATATCGCCCTTGCTAGTGGCTTCACGTGGCATTGTTGCAACCCTTCTGCATGGAGGAAGAACAGCACACTCCATGTTTAAGCTGCTCATAGACCTCTCACCGCATGAACATCATTTTGCAATATCAAGAAGAACTCACCCAAGATAAAAATTTCGGATGAAGCCATCATGAGACATGAACGAGCAATTGAAGCTTTGGACTGGACAATAATGGATCTGAGAGTCAATAATTGCATAATTGAAGGAGTGACAATAGTTCTTGCTGGTGATTTCAGACAAACTCTACCTGCAATTCCCCGAAGGAACCGAACTGAAAAAATCCTATTTCTGGCACCACTTTCAGTGACTGAGCCTTACAACCAGTATGCGATGGTACCTGACTTACCATCCAGCTACTTAAATTGGGAAATGTCCTTTGGTCATATCATTGGAATAGAACAAAAACTGATTGCCAGAGTCTTTCCAAAGAATCAAATCAGACAATATGATCCCTAATGGCTCTGTGAACGAGCAATATTAGCACCGAAACATGTTGCTGTTAAGGAAATCAACAGAAAGTCGCTGGACATGTTACCAGGAGAGAAATGATACTACAAATCAGTTGACACAATCACTTCCAAGAACCAGGTTGTAAACTATCCTGCTGCAGTTTTGAACAATCTTGAACTAGCATAACCTGATACTCAAGCTTGGAGCATTGGTGATGCAACATCGTAATCTGGATCCTACAAAACTTTGTAATGGCACAAGACTCATCATCAAAAGTAGGATGCCTAATGTCCTAGAAGTTGCAATCCTGTCAGGAAAAGTTGCTGGTGACAATTGTTTCATTCCCAGAATACTTCTGAAAGTAACTGATTTGACATTTGAAATTCAAAGGCTTCAATTTTCTAACTGATTCAGTTTTGCATTGACCATCAATAAATCTCAGGGGAAATCATTGAAATTCATTGGGTTGAACCTGGCAGATCCTATTTTTTCACATGGTCGCTCTGTTGGTACTACAAGGGTTGGAAACACTATGATTGTCTCTTCATTATAGCACTACAGGGCAAGACCAAGAATATTGTTTATCCAGAGGCTTTGGAATAAGCAATATCATCATTCTTACTTCAATGACAATACACAAAGGTCCTACTTCCGTAGTCATATAGTTTGTAAGGACTTCTGAAGTCCCAACTTTATTGCATATTGTTACTCTGAGAGAATATGCAAGTTTCCTGGGTACCTCTGCTATATAAAGTAGTATATATGAGATCTCAAAGAAGAGTCCTATGATCAAAAGCACTCCAGCCATGATCATTTCCTACAATGTCAAGTGGCTACATAGAAGACACGTGGTTATTATTCCCCCCTTAGAGACGTAGTTATTGTTTATTGAAAACGTTAAATTCTATCCTGTTTTCTTCTATGGTTTCAACAACATTGTCTTGTGAGGTACTGCTGCGATGGCCGTCAACCATGTACCATTAAATAAATTTTGTTATGTCTGGCATGGTATTGTTCGCATTTCTATAAATAGTTCTGCGTTACTTTCTTTCAGTTACTTGAAAGACAGAGATACACAACACTGATGAGTAGTTAATATAAAAGGAAATAGTCGTTTCCACAACACGCAAACTAACAAATATACACATGCATATATACGTGTACACATATGCGTACAAACGTATAAGCACATGCACGCCCTCACATTATATATATATATGTACACACACATTTATATATATATATGTACACACACATTTATATATATATATATATATATATATATATATATATATATATATATATATATATATATATATATATATATATATATATATATATATATATATACATATATATATATATATATATATATATATATATATATAAGTATGTACACGTACATACATATATGTATACCGACGTACAGTAGTATGTATATATATATATACATACATGCACACATATATATATGCACGTATGGATTCACCGAACATTTATTATAATGCTCGGTGTGTTTGTAAACAAACATCCCGTATTAAGCCGTAGTGTCTAGCAACCACCGTTGCTCGTTTGTTCAACACTGACAAAGGAACGCTGTACTAGTTTCAAGCTTGTTAGCTATCGTCAGCAACGTATACCTTCCTGCCAGATTGTTGAACGTATATACTTACCTTATGCATATTAACGGCTGAGTAGCCCAATATGCATATCGAGTGGGTTAATCGGCCGGGTGCACCGAAAACGATAAACGGAAAAAATGAAACGATATTTCATTTCCCACTCTTAGTACGGCTGTTACTTAAATATAAGTATGTACACGTACATACATATATGTATACCGACGTACAGTAGTATGTATATATATATATACATACATGCACACATATATATATGCACGTATGGATTCACCGAACATTTATTATAATGCTCGGTGTGTTTGTAAACAAACATCCCGTATTAAGCCGTAGTGTCTAGCAACCACCGTTGCTCGTTTGTTCAACACTGACAAAGGAACGCTGTACTAGTTTCAAGCTTGTTAGCTATCGTCAGCAACGTATACCTTCCTGCCAGATTGTTGAACGTATATACTTACCTTATGCATATTAACGGCTGAGTAGCCCAATATGCATATCGAGTGGGTTAATCGGCCGGGTGCACCGAAAACGATAAACGGAAAAAATGATAAACGATAAACGTTAATATGCATAAGGTAAGTATATACGTTCAACAATCTGGCAGGAAGGTATACGTTGCTGACGATAGCTAACAAGCTTGAAACTAGTACAGCGTTCCTTTGTCAGTGTTGAACAAACGAGCAACGGTGGTTGCTAGACACTACGGCTTAATACGGGATGTTTGTTTACAAACACACCGAGCATTATAATAAATGTTCGGTGAATCCATACGTGCATATATATATGTGTGCATGTATGTATATATATATATACATACTACTGTACGTCGGTATACATATATGTATGTACGTGTACATACTTATATTTAAGTAACAGCCGTACTAAGAGTGGGAAATGAAATATCGTTTCATTTTTTCCGTTTATCGTTTTCGGTGCACCCGGCCGATTAACCCACTCGATATGCATATTGGGCTACTCAGCCGTTAATATGCATAAGGTAAGTATATACGTTCAACAATCTGGCAGGAAGGTATACGTTGCTGACGATAGCTAACAAGCTTGAAACTAGTACAGCGTTCCTTTGTCAGTGTTGAACAAACGAGCAACGGTGGTTGCTAGACACTACGGCTTAATACGGGATGTTTGTTTACAAACACACCGAGCATTATAATAAATGTTCGGTGAATCCATACGTGCATATATATATGTGTGCATGTATGTATATATATATATACATACTACTGTACGTCGGTATACATATATGTATGTACGTGTACATACTTATATTTAAGTAACAGCCGTACTAAGAGTGGGAAATGAAATATCGTTTCATTTTTTCCGTTTATCGTTTTCGGTGCACCCGGCCGATTAACCCACTCGATATGCATATTGGGCTACTCAGCCGTTAATATGCATAAGGTAAGTATATACGTTCAACAATCTGGCAGGAAGGTATACGTTGCTGACGATAGCTAACAAGCTTGAAACTAGTACAGCGTTCCTTTGTCAGTGTTGAACAAACGAGCAACGGTGGTTGCTAGACACTACGGCTTAATACGGGATGTTTGTTTACAAACACACCGAGCATTATAATAAATGTTCGGTGAATCCATACGTGCATATATATATGTGTGCATGTATGTATATATATATATACATACTACTGTACGTCGGTATACATATATGTATGTACGTGTACATACTTATATTTAAGTAACAGCCGTACTAAGAGTGGGAAATGAAATATCGTTTCATTTTATCCGTTTATCGTTTTCGGTGCACCCGGCCGATTAACCCACTCGATATGCATATTGGGCTACTCAGCCGTTAATATGCATAAGGTAAGTATATACGTTCAACAATCTGGCAGGAAGGTATACGTTGCTGACGATAGCTAACAAGCTTGAAACTAGTACAGCGTTCCTTTGTCAGTGTTGAACAAACGAGCAACGGTGGTTGCTAGACACTACGGCTTAATACGGGATGTTTGTTTACAAACACACCGAGCATTATAATAAATGTTCGGTGAATCCATACGTGCATATATATATGTGTGCATGTATGTATATATATATATACATACTACTGTACGTCGGTATACATATATGTATGTACGTGTACATACTTATATTTAAGTAACAGCCGTACTAAGAGTGGGAAATGAAATATCGTTTCATTTTTTCCGTTTATATATATATATATATATATATATTATTAAGGATACTATTTATGGTTATGCAAATACAAAAACCTTTTGTAGTTATATATATTTTTACAAAGCCTAAATAGTGATAGGCAGTAATATATTACTACCTTATTACCAGTAAGTTAAATAGCTCAATGTAATAACATCAGATGATTTACAGAGCAATTATATATAAGTTATAAGAATCAAAGTTCTGTTCAAATCATTTATATGCTTACAATTGTTTCCTCCAAACCGAGGTTTGGATTCTTCGGAGCAATTTATTAATGAATGAACACATATATGACCTCCTTTTCAACCCAAGAGACATACAGATACATATGCAAACATTGTTGCTTGGTGGGTCGACATCCATTATATTATTTATAATATTTAGTGTGGCAGTATACATTTAGAGATTACATTCATATTAAAAGAGGATAAAATCAAAAATTCAGGTTAAAATACAACATGAAATTAATGCGATAGGATAGTCATAAGCAGTTATTGAGTGCAATAGTTACACGTGTGGCAAGCACGTGTGTCTTGTTTATATAATGCTATAGTTGCGGCAGAGTGTTACATGTAATAGAAGCACTTAAACGGGTGATCAAGAGTGTTAAGGGGGTTGAACTGGTAGTGAATCCTTTATATAAATGTTATAGAAGCCTGTGCGTGGAGAAATAATATAAACATTAAAAATATTGGAAATGCGTAGCAAAGCGATGATATGGATTTCATGTACAGCACCATTTTCACAGTCCGGGGAGCGTATTATTCAGTTTATATGCAACTCACATAACCCACGACGATTCGATATTGGGCGTTTGACGATTCTGTTAGAGTATCGTAGTTTGTTGGTCTTTAGCTCAATATAGCAGTTGTTAAGTTGCGATGTTGATTCTCGCAACTTAACAACTGCTATATTGAGCTAAAGACCAACAAACTACGATACTCTAACAGAATCGTCAAACGCCCAATATCGAATCGTCGTGGATTATGTGAGTTGTATATAAACTGAATAATACGCTCCCCGGACTGTGAAAATGGTGCTGTACATGAAATCCATATCATCGCTTTGCTACGCATTTCCAATATTTTTAATGTTTATATTATTTCTCCACGCACAGGCTTCTATAACATTTATATAAAGGATTCACTACCAGTTCAACCCCCTTAACACTCTTGATCACCCGTTTAAGTGCTTCTATTACATGTAACACTCTGCCGCACTATAGCATTATATAAACAAGACACACGTGCTTGCCACACGTGTAACTATTGCACTCAATAACTGCTTATGACTATCTTATCGCATTAATTTCATGTTGTATTTTAACCTGAATTTTTGATTTTATCCTCTCTTAATATGAATGTAATCTCTAAATGTATACTGCCACACTAAATATTATAAATAATATAATGGATGTCGACCCACCAAGCAACAATGTTTGCATATGTATCTGTATGTCTCTTGGGTTGAAAAGGAGGTCATATATGTGTTCATTCATTAATAAATTGCTCCGAAGAATCCAAATCTCGGTTTGGAGGAAACAATTGTAAGCATATAAATGATTCGAACAGAACTTTGATTCTTATAACTTATATATATATATATATATATATATATATATATATATATATATATATATATATATATATATATATATATGTATATATATATATAGCGTAGGTAGTACGGTGAAATACTGGCATGGTACCAAATCAAGCACTCTATGCACAGGCAGAGTGTACATAATAGAAAAAACGAGGAAGATTCGTCCATAACCCCTATGGGGTCACCAATCCTCTGCGAAACGCGCGTAACAGGTCAATACGCAATGAAGATTTTTCATATGTAAACAAAACTACCTCGTTTTTTCTATTATATATATATATATATATATATATATATATAGATGTCAACATGAATGGACCTATTATTTTATCTAAAGACATGTTTTCCAATTCCATCCCGCCCGTCCCCTTAATCTATTTTATTTCTCATTCTTTCTTCTGATGAAGGACTAGCGTCCGAAACGTTAAGATCCTCTTCTGCTATATCAAGCGTTAACCTAATATGTACCTTCCATATACTGTACCGATTGTGTTGTTATTTCTGTTTACCTTTTACACACACACACACACACACACACACACACACACACACACATATATATATATATATATATGTGTGTGTGTAAAAGGTGTATATATGGAATACGAAGAATCAGTGGTGCATCGGAACACAATTTATTACGTATTACAATTGTTTCTCCGGCGAAAAGCTCGACGAGCGATCTGTTTGTGGATCGAACCTGACTCTGGATTCGCAAGTTCCTCAGATACGTCTAGTGACTTCGAAGCAAATCCTCTTTCTGAGGAAGAGGATTCTTCGTTTTCCATATTATTATACTCTGCTCCGAAGGACCATAGAGTGCTCAACTGGCATACCGCCTATGGACGCATCCAAGCAACCTTACTACAAATAAATATATATATATATATATATATATATATATATATATATATATATATATATATATATATATATATATATATATATATATATATATATATATAATATATACCTAAGGGAGGAATGTGAAGAGAGGGATGTTGGAACGAATCAACGAATAATAGCTGATAGACAGTGATGGTGGGTGGACTAGTGATTAGAGTGTTGAGTTCATGATCATAAGGTTATAAGTTCGATTTTCGGATTGGAGAGCGCATTTTGTCCTTGATCAAGATCAAGCCATTTTATTTCACCATCTTCCATTCCATACCGTTAGAGGAAATAAATTACGATTATACTGGTGTCAAACTTCGTTGGCCTTTGCCTTCCCCTCGGATACCACCGGGGGAAGGGAAATGGGAGATTGGTCCTTTACAAAACACGATGTTCAGATATGTGCTTTGGAGAGGTATTTTAAGCTGGAAATCTGTGGTCAGTTATGACCAAAACGGGCCTTTAATAGTAGAATTGAAATAGTAAATTTAGTTTGAAATATAGATTAATTTGATTTGTAGCGGTCAGACAGAACAAGCTATAGCTTGCTTTTCATAAGATATGTGATTTAAAAAATCTTCACAGCTGAACACTAATGAAGATATTTAAATGTTTAATAATTATTTATAATTAGAAACTATGAAGTATATATTAGTTATGACAAATACAGTTTGATAAACTTGATAAAACTCATTTGTGTATTAACGTTTCAAAATTACGGTTCCATCTTCAGAATCAGAATGCTCATGCAAGTAGTGTATTGGTTACATAAGTACTAATGGTTGTAAAATATCAAGGGAGTAGTAGGAGATCATTTAACACACACACACACACACACACACACACACACACACACACACACACGCGCACACACACACACACACACACACACACACACACACACACATATATATATATATAGATAGATATATAGAAAGAGATGGTGTAGAAGATATTGAGAGAAATCACTGCCGCGAACGACGTATGAATATCAAATTTCTCGATTAATCTATTCAATAAATTAACATGCTCAGTAATTGACTATACCGCAGACACGTGCACCTTTAATACAATTCTCTGTGTAACAAGGTGCAACTCTGTAAGTACAGCTGCAGTTCATCCAATGTGCTTCCACAGTTTCCATCGACTAAATATCACCCACAAAGCTTGTGTCGAACAAGAGCCGTAACAAAAGCAGAAGAGGGGCAGTCACCTCAGGGTGCACGTATGAGGGGTGCACAAATTCCTCTGGCCTATTATGCCAATTAATTCAAGTAGAAACATCAACAGTATCTTTGCCCCCGGGTGTGAGAGCTCTTGTTACATTACTGTGTTGACTTGAGGCCCTAACAAAAGACTCACAAGATACGATACAGTGAATTCCTTCCTATTCCTATCTGACTCTCCATCTATACATACACACTGGAATATGTGAATAAACGATGTCTTAATGGTTTGTTAGAGTATATGTCTTTGACGTATTGCACTAAGATTTGTCAGACCTTACAAAAGAAATAGAAAACTATTAGTAAATTTCGTTGATTAACAATTTCTACTGAAGCGATCGAAAGCTTTTTCTACGTATTGAATCGATTCAATTAACCTTCTCTCCTCACAATAATCCTGGCACTTATCTCATACATACATACACACATATATATATATATATACATATATATATATATATATATATATATATATATATATATATATATATATATAAATATATATATATATATATATGTATATATACATACATATATATGTATATGTAAACAATTAGAAAACTTGAATGTTTATATCGTATAAAACACAGAATCATAAATGAAACGAAACGAAATGAAATGAACCAATGAATAGATGAATGAAGGAACGAATGAAAGGAAGGAAAAAAGGAAAATAGAGAATGAAAAGTAAATAAGAAAAAGAAATAGGAAGGTACAAATAAGCAAGAAAATAATGACGTAGAATATGGAGAAAGACAAATGGAATCTTTGATAGTTTATTAAACATAAAACGTTCTTTTTTTAGAACATTCTATTGTCGAAACATAACTGCAATATAATAGTAATAATAATAAAACAACAACAATTATAATATTTTCATTATTGGTAATGATGAAGATGATGATGATGATGATGATGACGATGACGAAGGTCTCGCAGGTGTTTACACTCAGCACTTTTATGATATTCATATATAGGTCTTCTTTTTTTTTCTTTCCTTCTCTTTTGTTCTTTACTTACATATATATTTTTTTCGTCTAGATTTCCCGTTGTTCTTATAAATAATGGCGAAAAATATGGGTATTTTTATAACTGCCAGACGTTGCTGGTAGAAATAAGTTTCTATTTTAGCGGTTCCAAGACCATAGTGGCCAGCGTTGGAATGGTCTATTTCTTCTCGTCACCACAGCATTCTATTTCTATCACTATCAAGCTGTTTCTAGTTCCGCTGTTATCGGAAAAGTTGATCGAAAGTTTTTGCGCACTTACAGAGAAGCAGACATCATATTTGCTATTCTTTCATTAAGAACATCTAATCGAACAAAACACTTGTTGCTGTTTATCCCCAGCTCAGTTCTGACCTATGATCGAAGGTTTTTCAATCATTACTATCCTGTTCTTTTTTTTTTTGTTTCATTTTGTTTGTGTATACTAGAGTCCAGAATATCCAGTGTTCGGGCTGTTTTAAAAGACTACACAGAAGTGATTTGTGACTCTAAAATCTCATATAGCAGAAAAATCGCTCTCAATTTGAGAGAAATTTGGCTTCTATTTCTAGTATATCAAGTAACTGTGTAAAGGCACCTTTGTTAATTCGACAAACTAATTTATTGTTGACCAATAACACGTTCGAATGTCTTAAAACTTGAGTAACCTTAACTACCCAATCTTATTTTTAACAACTGAATTTTGTTGTTACCATTTATAAATTCAGATCAGCACTGATTCAGAAGATCAATCAGTAAAAATGTTCCATCTTTGATGATCCCGTTTTTTTTCAGGCATTATATACCTACCAAAGTAATTTCCTGGTGACCATAGGCAAGACTGTGCATCATTTGTAATCATCTAAATATCTAAATATCGCAGTTTTTTTAATTGAGGAATTTCAGTGGGTCTTCGAAGTGCGTGGTGGTACCCATCTCCTCTTCAGTCTCTCGGTAAGTTCTGACTGTCAATAGAAGCAATTATCGAGGCGAGGCTGACAAATGTGCTTTTAAGGAATAAACAAAAGACGTGTTGTGGCAGAATTATTATATGAAGTATGTTAGTCCTGCAAAACTTATAACTTAGTACGGGTCTGAAAGGTGCCGAAAAATTGGTGCTGTACCTGTATATGATCCTATATATCCAGTATAGTCATAATCCTAGGCCCTTAGCCCATCACCCTCTCCTTTCAACCTCCCATTCTTCTGTGGCCCTAGAACCCTTGCCTTTCGCTTCCTTTTCCGTTTTTAATTATTTGTAGTGTTTTTCTAATAACTTTTGTAGTCATTCATTCATGTAGTTACTCATTATTGTATCAAAGAAATGTTCCTGTTATAATAAATTGATTTAAAATTTAAGATAGAATGTCATAGATAGATTTCTTGTTGACTGTTAAGATATAATTTAATGTAATGTGACTGATATATCTAGCAAGTGGCGTGACAATGCAGATGCTTCTTTTTCTAGTTATTGGTAGAAACGCAAAAGCAATGAACAAAATGTTTTGTGTTATTCTGTTTCAATACAGATACAGAGTATTTTGAACTTTTACCTTTCTGGGATACCAATAAAAAGTGTACACATACATACATAAGTATATATATACATACATACATAATGGCTGCAACTCTATTTCGAGTAATGCCATCGCTTGATACTTAAATATGAGTATCACGGACGTGGCTTTTTAGTCCTGCTAGGGACTTGCCTATGGCCAGCAATGCCATACATCGCAAAAACTGTCCCATATCAAGCCATGCCTGGGCTTTAAGCATTTTTAAGTGAGAAAAGGCTTTGCACAGGATCAATCCCACTCTCTGAACATCGAATGTTTTGCCCAAAAAGAAGAACTGGTCTTCGTCATTTGATGCAAACGATGTCGCATACATACATACACATACATACATACATACATACATACATACATACATACATACACATACATACATACATACATACATACATACATACATACATACATACATACATGCATACATACTTATTAGTATATTTTAAAATTTAGTATTGCTTTTTAAATATATGGTACGTCTTTGATAATTTAGTTTAAATTTAATTTCGTTTATCGATTTTATGTTGGGTAAATGTTGAAGATATAATAAAAGAATTTATTGATAATAGGTTTTAATGTTTCAGGTAGGTATTGTATATTTTGTGATTTAGTAGTATTTTATAGCATGTGTATTATATACCTACCTACCTACACCTACCTATCTTGTTACCTAGCTACATTCATATATGCATTATACATACATTCATACATACGTACACACATGCATACATTCACACATACACGCACACATACAGACACACGCACGCACGCACACACACACATACACGCACATACACACACGCACACACACACAAACTGTCACACAGAACCTGTAGTGGTTTCAGGTGGTTTCGTATTAAAAGGATTAGCTTAAAATGAAGCAGATGCTTTACTACTAAACATGAACCTTTTCTCATAAATGACCTCCGTGTTTTCTATGTATTGTCAACATATGTAGTTACTATATACATACACATATACAAATACACACGCAACCTAATGACACAGACACCACGCACAAGCACAACAAGATTTACGAACTAAAGAGATAGAGTCTACCCAACCTGCTAGAAATAGCAGCCAAATCCTTAAAACATAAACAATTTAAAAGAATATATATTTCTTTCTCACGGACAAAGGAAGAGTCCCCAAACATAAGATTCCTCTTTATTTTACGATTTAGAATGATATCCGATCTCACAAACTTCACTAATATATTCAGGTTTATTTACTACTAAACAGCAGAGAAAACCCTTTTGTCCAAGGATGATATTTTCCAAATGAAACAATTGTTAAATTAGTCTGAGCCGAGACCGGAGCTTAACTCTGTTTCATTGGCATTAAGTGATTGAGAGTACAAATACAGAAAACCAGTTTGTTGCTAGGTGAAACATTAGCGCAGCTGAAAGTACTTATTTCCAGCCAAATGAGTTAAGAGAACGTGAAATGAACTGCATTGGTAAATAACATAACGTGCCACCTGATCAGAGAATTGAGCCGACAATTTTGCGAACGAGAGCCCAGCTCTCCAGCACGTCGTCAAGAAAAGAACTTGAAAAAACAATTTCCCCTAACCCCAGACAATAAAACAAAACAAAAAACAAAACAAGCAGTAAAAGATATTTAGACAGAGAAATGACTTCTGTTTTGTAAATGCGCAAAATGTTTCGAACGACTATATCAATAACTGCTAAACTAGAAACAACTTGATAGAAATAGAAGGCCGGAATGTTGAGACGAAGTAGGCAGTTCCATTTCTAATACTGGTTGTCATGGTCTTGGAACCGCGAAAATAGAAATTTATTTCTACATTTCTATTAGCAACGTCTGGCATTTATAAAAATACCGATATTCTCGCCATTTTTCTAAGAACACCGACTCCAATATATTTTCACGCCTTCAAGTGTTCGAGACATTTACAAATGACAAAGGACATTTTAAGAATATATCAAAGCACTTTTAGGAAAGCTATTATTTGTTCATCTTATGGCTATTGCGTTTGTAGTTGTTTAACCTCGGGCTAATCCTGATCGCGTAGACAGACAAATAATCAAAGCGTCATCTGGTTTCAAGGCAGTTGCTATTCATCTAGATTTTTACAAGAAAAAAATAAAGCGTTAGATAAACACCTATCACTTTTCTAGAACAGCCACCTCACCTTAAAAAATACTTCAGAAAACATGACTCTGATTCACTTGCACTAATTACCTAACGTGTGTCAGAGGTCATCTGGCATGTGGCACAGCTGTACAATGGACTGAATGTCAACAGAGAGAGCGAGAGAAAGAAGGAGAGAAAGAGAGAGATGGTGGTGGTGAAGTGTCGGAGAGCCAGTCGGTCTAGGCTGCAGCTTTTGATGTTTCAGGTGAGAAGACACAAAAGTATCGGATGTTGTGGGATATCAATTTAAAAACAAAATGGTCAGGTGTCACAAAGTGTGTGTACATATGTGTGTGTGTTTATATATATATATATATATATATATATATATATATATATATATATATATATATACATATATATATATATATACTCACACACACACACACATATACTTACATATGTAAATATATTTACATACATATATATATATATGTGTGTGCGTGTGTATTAACGCGCGCACGCACACACACGCACACATACACACGCGCGCACACACATACACGCACAATCGCACACACACACACACACACACACACACACACACACACACACACACACACACACACACTCATGAAAACTCCGCAAGACAGGTAGCAGTAGTTTGTTTTATCTTCGGTAGTTGTCGGAGTTAAGGGTTATCTGTTGTACTGACGATGAGGGTGACGTCAGAGATCTTGGTTGGTTCTTCTGTGACTTGGTATTTGGTAGGAGGTTTTTTTTTACTGCAACTAAATTAGTAGATGTTTTGGGTGGGATGGTTGGTGGTGGTGGTGGTGGTGGTGGTTGGTGATAGCCCTGGTAATTATAGGAGTTTATTTTAAAATATGATTGTTGTGAAGATGATCACTCTTTTTTCTTTCATCCATTCCTTCTTTCTTTCTTTCAATTTATCTCTCTCTCTCTATCTATATATCTCTCTCTCTCACTCCCTTTCTCTCTTTATATACAGGGGCGGTGGAAGCATTTCTGAATTCGGGGGTGGGTGGGGGGAAGACAAATTTGGACAATTCAGTTGTAGTGATTAGTTTAGCTGTTTGCACTCTAGAATGGTCAGAAAACTTCGATATGCGATATGTACGTAAATTGTAGCGCATATCCAAATAGATGTGTGTTTTGGTAGTTTGGGGAGAAAAGTATAATTATTAGGGGAGGTGGCAGGGGCTCCTCTCCCCCGCCCCTCAAAAAAATGTCATCGCCCCTGTGAGTGCGCAGGTAAAACGTTAGTGTAACAAAGCTCACCAATAGCCATAATAAATGTATATATATAATTAAAAAAATATTATGCTCTATACCCTTTCCTAAGGGGTTAATATATCGAGCTTCTTCTAATTTGCTAATAAATTGGTATTATACCCAATTTATTTATCTCCTACACACACACACACACACACACACATATATATATATATATACATTTATTATGGCTATTGGTGAGCTTTGTTACTCTAACGTTTTACCTGCGCACTCACAGGATCACCAGTCTTGTATGATGATCCACCGAACTCTTCTCCTCCCCGTGTCTATCATACAAAACTCTCTTTTAACTTTTAATCCACTTCTCTGTATCTACTAAAATCAAACTCTCCTCCGCGCTATATCAATCACTACTAAACTTTCCCCCTCTCCATATCTACTACACGGCACTATCTCATTATCCCTCTCACTATATCTACAACCACAAAATTCTTTCCCTCTCTATATCTAACATACCAATCACTCTCCCAATCACCCTCTTTATATCAATCATATACAATCTCTCCCCCTCACCATCTCTCCCACACACTCTCGTAATCCTTCTCTCTTTATCCATCACAAACTCCCCCTCTATATCTTTTACGACAATGTCTCACCAAGGCCCCCTCTATATATCTAGTAATATTTATCTCTCCCACACCCTTCATTATATCTACAAGGATAAAAATCTCCCCCTCTCTATATCTACTACACGACACTCTTTCACCCAATCCGCCTCTCTATATCAATTACCAGCAAACTATTCCCCTCTCTATATCTACCATACAACACTCTTTTACATTCCCCTACCCAGAAAATAGTCTAATAACAGGTATATGAACCTCCAGAAGGGGAGAAAATGTGCATTTGTAGTAGTAGTAGTAGTAGTAGTAATAGTAGTAGTAGTAGTAGTAGTAGTAGTAGTAGTAGCGTTGTTATTCCCACCTTAAACGAATAAACAAAACCTGCTGAAGCTATATAATAATTCAGTTAAATCATCGATAAAGGATACATTATTCTCTATAAATATTCTCCGATAACTAATGAGTAATCATTGATCACTGATTACTGATCTCATAACACCTAATGGAGGCGTAGGGATGTTATCAGAACTTTGGCATTTAAAATCTGGTAGGGTGTATCCCTCTGCAGGTTTGACCCCAGTCGATTTCTTACAGAGGAGAATGAGGAGGACAGTAAGCAAGAGAGAATAGTCAACACCAATAAAGGACTTTATTTATCAGCCTCAAGACGATGAAATGCAAAGTTGTCCTCTTATAATGGTTTCTGATTGAGACACAAGGACAACAATTTTGAGGGGAGGGGAAAGTCGATTAAATCTACCCTAGTGTATTATTGGTACTTTATTTTATCGAGCCCTTAAGGATGAAAGGCAAAGCTAGCCTCGGCTTTTTTTTAACTCAGAAAGGAAAAGGACGAAACTATACGCCGCAAGGCATGGTGTCTGATGCTCTATCGATTCTGCCAATCCATCACCCTCCTCTTATAAATAATAATTGTTTCTACGTTAGGCACAAGGCCAGCAATTACCCAGTGTATTACTGGTACTTTATAAATAATAATTGTTTCTACTTTTGGCACAAAGCCAGCAATTATTTCATTAATTAAATCCCGCCGAGGTTAACTTTGCCTTTCATCCTTACGGGGTCGATAAAATAAAGTACCAGTAATACACAGGGTAATTGCTGGCCTCGTGCCAAAAGTAGAAACAATTATTATTGGTGAATTAACAGATCTTAAAAGCGTTGGACAAAATGTGTTGCATCCTTTAATTAGAACTCTTTACAGAGATCAATGTTGTCTTTCATTCTTCGAGTTTCGTTAAAATAATGTGTTAATGAATAAATATTTTCAGCAACAACATCAACAATGATATTACTTAGTTTGGTTTGGAAATTAAAATATATTTTAACCGCTGAAGAAAGGAAAAGCAAAGCTGAAGTTGGTGAGAATTGAACGCAAAAAATTGAGGAACTAAAACAATTTTGGTTGAGGATAGATTCGATCAAACCAACCCCAGTGCTTGAGTTGAGCATTATTTTATTGATTCCAGAAGGATGCAGAGCAAAGTCAATCTTGGCGAGATTTGAACTCATAACGTAAAGAACCGCAACAAATATCACGAAACATTTGTCCGAATCTTTAACAATTCTACTAATTCACCACACTTTGTCAAATATAATGAACAGACATGTGGCTTAGTTGCTAAGTACTCGCTTCCAGGTAGAATGTTTTACGTTACTCCAGTCTACTTAGATAGAAAAAATAAGTTGTACTTCAAAACAATTTATTCAATATACATGAAAGGCCATTGTCATACAAAAATAATTGAGCAGTATATAACAAAAACAAAAGACACTACTAAAGCTAACACCCCAGCCTGAGCGGTGCCTGAGCCGCGCCCCTCAACAAAACGGCAAAAATGTTTCCGCGGAGGACGGCCAGAGAGACTCACAGCAACAGCCATCCCACCTCACGGAGTCCTTCAAACTTTGTCACAAATGAAGGCTTGCACATATTTGCTCCGCCACTTGCACGTTAACTTTATGTGCTGGCTGATCCGGTGTTCGAACAAGGGGAACATTTGTTGTTGCGAACAATGGAGGTCTAATAACAATAAAAATATTAATAAAAATATATATATACTGATGAATTGCTGTCAACATTTATTCCTTTTTCCTAGAAATGTGTTGCTTTGTTCCAAAGGCAAACCCCAGTATTTACTGGTGTGTGATAATGCACACCATCTTTAGCTATTTACTTCTTTATGCTTATTTAGGACAATATTGTATTTAACATAAGCCATGAAGTGTACATAGGCTTAATTAGATTTGTTTGAAGCAGAGCTTGATTACAATATCTTCTGTGGGCCTATTAACAGTTTGGTTGTTGTTTAACTATAGATCATCCTTCATCTAAGAGATAATCACATTTATTAACCCCGCCCAAATAAACCCCTACAGAAACAGTGACCCTCGGACTACACTCTCAAATATGTTCTTCATTTTAGAAGACTGTAGCTGGCGTTTAAGACATAGTTGACTGCGATATCTTGCAGCTTGATCCTTTTGATGTTATACATACTAAATTCGAATAAACAACAATGCACTATATGGATTATGCAATAAATAAGTAAATAAATAAATAAATAAATAAATAAATAAATAAATAAATAAATGAATAAATAAATAAATGAATAAATAAATAAATAAATAAATAAATCTGACTGTTTATTAGACTTCATCAGTGAGGTATAATCATCTCCAACGTATAGACTAAACATTTTACAATCAGAAATAGAGGGTGAACATATTTTGGCAGTTACAAAGTTTAAAAAAAGAAATGCAGTTGGTAGTCTTAATTCGCCACCCGGCTTAACACTACCTTCTGGCACTCGGGTAACTTTAGCTGATTAGGTATTCCGTTTGGGGATATCTCCTTCCATCCTACTTTCCCACCAGTTATCGAAGCACTTCTCTCTCTCTCTCTCTCTCTCTCTCTCTCTCTCTCTCTCTCTCTCTCTCTCTCTCTCTCTCTCTCTTACTAAATACGAAAAAACAACAACTATGCATGAATTTCAATAATTTACTGAATGACAGAAAAAACAAACAAAGCAAAAAAATGAAAAGCCAATCTCAATCAATTAAAATTTGCGTTTCTCTAGAAAAGCGTTTATAATTTGAACATCTTAATACATTGATAAGCAGATAGAGATGGAAACCATTACCCATCTTCGAGTGGGCCATTGACTTTATGGAGTGTCCACTGGTCAAAATAACTGGCACAAAGACAGCATTGTAACAGCTGTCTGTGTAGTGGTGTTCAGTGAGCCCTTGACACAAACACTAGTGTTTAAAAACCGGAAGATTAATGTCACGAGCTGGACAAAAGGATTCCTCTTTAAAGACTGCACAGCAACGAGAAGGTCAGTAGAGAAGCTGCTTACGAATACCATGATGATGAAGATGATGATGATGATGATAACATTGACTGCTAATGGGAGGAGAGAGGGCGGTGACGAGGGATTAAACATATACATACACACAAACACACATATACACATATATATATATATCGTTAATGCTGTACTAAAATTTGTATTTTAACTCCTAGAATTAACGATTAACTGATTAATTTAATTAGACAATTCTATTGATTGATTAATGTTTATGTTTGTTTGATAACTTCTGGTTGAGTGCTTAATTCGGTTTGTCTAAGGGAATTTCATTCCTTTGTCTCATATTTCGAATTCACCGCCAAAACGGGGTTACCTCCCCTGGAGAAAACCACGTGTCTATAGCGAAATTTACTGCTAGAACACATCCGCTGAGGCTATAGAACGCAAGACTTGTTGAAGTAAATCCTTTGTTCTGTCGTCAACTTGCAGACCCCTGCAAGCTGAATTAGTCGATCTCGGATTTACAGAAACCTAGCGTGGATGTTGTATGTTATATGTGGTGTATATTGTATGCTATACGATATGCATTATGTATTGCATTCGGTCTCCGCGGGATGGTCCAAGTTAGTCAAAAATCTTTTCCTGAGTCCAATCATTTTCGTTGCTATGGCAATCCCGCTGGACTGCCGATCGCTATATTTGATTTGCAAAGCTGTCTAAACGTATTGTTATTACTCTGGGGTATTATTCTCCATCGA
Organism: Eledone cirrhosa; assembly: GCA_964016885.1. Taxonomy (NCBI): domain Eukaryota; kingdom Metazoa; phylum Mollusca; class Cephalopoda; order Octopoda; family Eledonidae; genus Eledone; species Eledone cirrhosa. Next base: position 170,905,203 of record OZ024740.1, on the reverse strand, counting down.
GTGCTAAAGCTACATTCCGAATTTGCATTCGTTATCTTAGCCGCAGTCTAAAGCTTCGTTAATGCTGTACTAAAATTTATATATATATATATTGTGTTGGAACATTGGAAGGTAATATCCGTAGTGGTAGAGTACTCAGTCCATGGGACGAGTTAGGTAGAAGTGGTTACACAACAGTTAGTTCACCATACCGAGAACAATTGTTTCACCTTAGCGGATCCTCAGCTCGGAATGGGCCTTCCGAGCTGAGGATCCGCTAAGGTGAAACAATTGTTCTCGGTATGGCGAACTAACTGTTGTGTAACCACTTCTATATATATATATGTTATGGCTAAGTAATGAGTCTTGTTACTATAGTATCTCACCAGCGCACCCACAGGATTACTACAAAGCCATAACAACTGAATATTTAAACTCTACTTCGGTTTTGAGTATTCTTTTCTCTCGTCCGTCAACTACACACACACACACACACACACACACACACACACACACACACACACACACACACACACACACACACACATATATATATATATGGGGTGTCTGTGCTACGAAGGCTGGGAATATCCCAAATCAGAATAGTACTCGATGCATGAGGAAATGCAGAGTGGGTATATCAATGAGGTAAAGGTCCGACGGCACGGTTGTTGTTGGATGCTTACCTCATTGATATATATATATTATCAAAGCTAACCACTCCTCCTGTTTGCTGAAAATCATGAATGTTTGATTCTTATAGAATTCTAGTAATAATCAAAATATATATGTACATTCATATATATATCACTATTTCAGAGCACTAATTCTAATTTTCAATTTCTGCTTGACCGGCAACCGCTCTGTATAATCAGTTCCTGATTATTATAGAATTCTATAAGAATCAAACATTCATGATTTTCAGCAAACAGAAAGAGTAGTTAGCTTTGATAAGCATACAAAAATGCGAAACAGAGCTCTGTCAGCTTTATCTCCCCTGTTTGCTGAAAATTAAAGTAAGTAAGACTGTCACTACTCTAAAACAATAGCATAAGGTCTTCGAAATGCTTTTAATTAAGCATACAGGGTATTGCAAAATACACTATATATACATTCATATATATATCACTATTTCAGAGCACCAATTCTAATATATATATATATATATATATAGGAAAAGAGTCAGGACCCCGACGGCTGAGCTCCGGCAGTTTTGACAGCTAATATATGTATATATATATATATATATATATATATATATATATATATATATATATATATACATATATATAGGTAGAACACCGGAAGGTTGGAAGGTAATATCCGTAGTGGTAGAGCACTCAGTCCATGGGACGAGTTTGGTAGAAGTAGTAACACAACCGTTAGTTCACTATGCCGAGAACAATTGTTTCACCTTATGCGGATCTTCAGCTTGGACTCGGGTCCGAGCTGCAGATCAGGTGAAACAATTGTTCTCGGTATGGTGAACTAACGGTTGTGTTACTACTTATATATATATATATAATTATATATTTATTAAAATAACGGATTAAAGTTAAAGCAAGGAATCGGTGCTTTCACTCTGAAACTCAGAAGATCCCATTAAGGGTGAAAGCAGCGATTCTTTGCTTAAATTTTAATCTGTTATTTTAATAAATATTTGCTCTAGGGTTCTTATATATTTGATATATATTTATCCTTATCAAGCCCTCTTTTGATTTTAGTCTTCACATTTATTATTATTATTACTTGGCAGTATCGGTAGAGGGTCGGACGCCATGCTTTCGAGCATAGTTACGTCCCTTTACGATCTGAGTTCAAATCCCGCCGAGGTTGACTTTGCCTTTCATCCTTACGGGGTCGATAAAATAAAGTACCAGTAATGCACTGGGTAATTGCTGGCCTTGTGCCTAAAGTAGAAACAATTATTACTATATATATATATATAAACGGAAAAAAATGAAACGATATTTCATTTCCCACTCTTAGTACGGCTGTTACTTAAATATAAGTATGTATACGTACATACATATATGTATACCGACGTACAGTAGTATGTATATATATATATACATACATGCACACATATATATATACACGTATGGATTCACCGAACATTTATTATAATGCTCGGTGTGTTTGTAAACAAACATCCCGTATTAAGCCGTAGTGTCTAGCAACCACTATATATATATATATATATATATACATATGTGTATATATACACATATATGTATATATATATGTATATATGTGTGTGTATGATAATTCTACCTATGAAAATAGAGTTACTCCCAAATTTTGTCGTAAACATTTCATCCTAGAGCATATCCTGGACTCCATCCAACGTTCTATCACTCTATTGTCAAGCAGCCTTGCTATGACTCATCACCATTATGAACCCTACCCAGTCATCGCAAAATTTACATCCGCAAACTTCATCTCGACCAATGCTATGATACTCCCCCTCCTACTACTACTACTACTACTACTACTACTACTACTACTACTACTGCTGCTGCTACTGCTGCTGCTGCTACTACTACTACTACTACTACTACTACTACTACTACTACTACTACCACCACCGCCGCCGCCACGACGACGACCACAATCACAACAACTACTACTACTACTACTACTACTACTACTACTACTACTACTACTACTACTACTACTACTACCACCACCACCACTACTACTAAACAATTTCTGTCTACCCAATTTCACTCACAAGACATGGGTCAACCCAAAATACCAGCCAGTACGATCAAACCCAGGACCTAACGACTGCGAAGCGAACTTCTTAACTTTTCCGCCATGCTGTGTCCACGCTGGAAGCAATATAAGTAAATTATTTACTTAAAAAGAGAAACAAAACATGCAAATTTCAGACCTGTTAACTCACCCCAACCGACGTGGAGATCTCCCTCTTGTGAAAATGGGTATCGCTTTCATTATGTAAAATCTCCTCATTTTTGCCTCATTTCTCCCGGTTTTGGGGCACTGTTTTTCATGGTACTCCCTGTTTGGGGTTTTAGAGGTTGGCAGGTCTGAAATTTTCAACAGTTTCATTTAATTCATTTGGTAAACCCGTTACTCAGGCGGCAAATTGGTGGAGTCATTAGGTCGTCGGATTAAAAATATCTCAGTATTTGTTTTAACTCACTGCACTCTGAGTTCAAATCTTGACGAGATGAAGTTTGTGCTTCATTCTTTTAAGATTGATAAACATAATACCACACCAGTATTGCTCTGGTTCTTCCTCTATCTCACGTATTTCTCTTTCTTTATCTTTATCTTTATCTAGAAGAAATCGATTGTGTTTCAACCTAAATGCTTAAGACATGTCGGAACCCATAATCCTCCATCAATACGGTACTTGAAAAAACCCAAACAAAGTGGTTCTCACTAGCTCGGTACACTAAGCCCGAACTTATTTTGTTTAATAGTTAGCCCAGCCCGAACTAACACCTGTCTGTGTTTGTCTGTTTTTTCACTAAAAGAAAAACCAAAAAAGAAAGAGAAAACAAAACAAAAAAAAACATTTATCATAACCTCCGTTACCATGGCCACCACCATGACACTGTCGAACCAATCGTTACCTCCATTGTTGTTGGAACCATAGCCAAGAATTCTCTTAAAAGCATCACTACGAACACCCCATACATAAAGACCATTATTACCGCTATGACGACAATTAACATTGGTTACCCCCACCGCTTCCATCATCACTATCAACGAGCCAGCCTGGGAAGGTCTGTGTGGTCACTCAATATGCTAAAGCTATACTGCCATCTTTAAACAAAAATGAACACATGGAAGGCAGTAAAAACAATCTTCATAAAATAATCAGGATGGTCACGACTAGAATGTTTTTAATTATATATTTGTCATTTCGACTAGGATTGACTTTGGATTAAACAACACAACAACAGCCATAACAAATAAAACCAGCGAAACAATTATATCATGGTTATGATATAATTGTTTATATTTTTGGCACAAGGCCAGCAATTACCTAGTGCATTGCTAGTACTTTATTTTATCGACCCCGTAAGGATGAAAGGCAAAGTTAACCTCGGCGGGATTTGAACTCAGAGTGGCAAGGGCCGTAGCTCTTTGCTGCAAAGCATGGCGTCAGACCCTCTACCGATATAACCAATCCATCGCCCTTACCATGATCATGATAATAATGATTATCATAATCTTCATCTACAACAACAATGATAGCATATAACGAGAATCATAACAACAACACTATCGGCATAGAGTTGACTACCATCAGGTGTGAGCCTCGCGAGCTGAAGTGGCTCTTCCAGCGCGTTACCCTCACCATCCCCCGGGGATACAACTTCGCTATTCTGTCCGCTGGTGCGGCGGTGCGGGCAGCGCGTGGGCCCACATTTGCTCATAATAGTGAAAGAGGGGGAGAGCGGGAGAGACGATGGCAGTGACAGTGGGAGTTTGGTTCCTTTGTGCTCGGACTTGGTGTATATGTATGATTCACTAAACAAGTTTATTCAAATATATTAGAAGACATTTTATTCACAACAAATAATATCAAATACATGAGTAAGAAGAGTGGAACAGCAGTAAAATGTGCTGTAAGAACTCCTAGGAAGCCTAATCTGCCTGGTCGATAGACCAGCTAGAAATAGCATCCAGATTCCTCCAAATCACACTCTGTCATCTTTAAAAAAACATTAGATAATATAGCCTTAGAAAAAATCTTGAAAGAAAAAAGACCGGCTAAACAAAACGATATATCCGAGAAGCACATACACACACGCAAACACACACACGGACACACACACAAACACACACACACACGCACACACACACACACACACACACACACATACACACACACGTACGTACAAGAACCTTTGATCATAGGTCTGCTCAGTCAGTAAGAAAGCAAGAGCTAAACACAAGAATTGCAACAATAACAGTGACAAACAAGAGATTTGACAACACCAAACAAACGACAAGAGATTTGACAGCAACAATAAGAACAGCAATATATCCACCATTTGAATCTGTGATGCAAGGTAAAGGAGCGCCAAGCAGCTTTTTGTTACTCCGTTGAAAAATACAGGCCTCGAAAGCCGGAAGTCGAGTCGGCTGTGTCAGCAGCTCTGCAAAGCTGTTGGCTGAGGTCATAAGCTTTCAGATTCATTTATTTGATTAATTTTTTGGCGTCTCGGTACTATATTTTTATGTTCTTTATTTTTTCTTGTGAGTTTGTAGCTCTGTTAGGATATAAGTAGCTTGTACGTATGTGTGCGCGCGCGCGCGATTGTGTGTGTGTGTGTGTGTGTGTGTGTGTGTGTGTGTGTGTGTGTGTGTGTGTGTGTGTGTGTGTGTGTGTATGTGTGTGCGCGTGGGTATAGGTGTGTGAGTATGTGTGTGAATGTATGTGTGTGTACGGGTGTGTGTGTATGTGGGTGTAGGTGCGTGAGTGTATGTGTGTGTGGGTGTAGGTGTGTGAGTGTATGTGTGTGAATGGATGTGTGTGTGTGTGTGTGGGCGCGTGTGTGCGTGTGTGCTTGTGCATACGTGTGTGTGTGTACGTGTGTGAATGTATGTGTGTGTACGTGTGTATTTGTGTAAGAGTGTATGCCTGTGTGAGTTGTGTGCATGGACTTGATTCTTACTACTTGGGCTCGGTTTCTTTACGTTTCTCTATTAGTAAGGCTTGAGTCATCACAGCGAACATTAGCAGGCGTATATATCAGAAGCTGACACGATAATTGGTTGGTTTCAGCTGCGATGTCTCAACATTTCTATACTAAGGAGCGGATCTTCCGGAAGTGGGTAGAAATGGAAATAAAGCGCCTGCCCGACTACAAAGTCTTATTGCATTTATTTATCTCTCGTCTCTGAGTTCAAATCCCGCCACGTTTTAGACTACCTTTTTTTCCTGTTTGAATCGATTAAATGAGTACCAGTTATAACTTGATATTGATTCCATCAAATATATGTGGTATTTACTTATCTCCTTTTCTCTGTGTTCTGAGTTCAAATACCACCAACTTTAACTTTTCTTCCATTTGATCGATTAAGTGAGTACTAGTAATATTTTTCATATGGTTCCGCCAAATATTTTCTTCCCATACAGGTTTCTAGACTTGCGTCAATGTAAGGAAGACTATTATTTTCTTTTAGTAGGGGTGGTGAATTGGCAGTATCGGTAGAGGGTTGGACGCCATGTTTTCTAGCATAGTTACGTCCCTTTACGGTCTGAGTTCAAATCCCGCTGAGGTTAACTTTGCCTTTCATCCTTACGGGGTCGATAAAATAAAGTACCAGTAATGTACTGGGTAATTGCTGGCCTTGTGCCTAAAGTAGAAACAATTATTTTCTTTTACTCTATATACGTCCCGTGTTCAAATCTCAGGGCCTACTTTGCCTTTTTCTCTTCAGGTGGGTTGGGATGTTGGTCGATAAAACTAAATACGACATTAATATCGGAGTTGATCTTATTGCATTCTAACTAGCTTTACACACTTGAGTGTAAGCGCCGCAACACCGAATGGTTACAAATTTCGCATCGCAATTATTAGGTCCCGGGTTTGACCCCACTGCATGGCATCTTGAGTGAGTGTCATTTACCATAGCCACGTGTCTACCCATGCCTTGTGTAGGAAATTAGGTGAACAGAAACTGTTCTAGAATCCCACGGATAGACTGCACCTATAATTCAAAGGACCAGTCTTGTCGGACACGGTCATGCTGAATCTCCCTGAGATTTTCATTAGGGATATACATGTCTGTGGAATACTCAGTCACTTACACATAAATTGCATGAGCATGCTGTTCCGTTGATCGAACAACCGGAACACTCATCACCAAGACCGATGGAGACCCTTTCTAGTTCAACACATTTGAACCATCGTGCTAATGAGGGTTCCTTTACTCGGTGGATCTACTAGCTGTCTTAAGAAAAAGGACATTAGATAACTTAGCCTTAGATATTCTTAACAGAAGGGTGATCACTGCTCGGAGATCTCAGACTATATGACTGCTCAACCACTTACGTACAACATAAGTCTACTGAATACCAGATACAGTATTCGGCAGAGTTATGTTGCATATTAGTAAGCTTGTTGTCAATATCTAAGGAAAGATGCCTAATTCATTAATTTCTCAGGGTTCCCGAGACTAATGACATAAAAAGATTAACTTATTCTCGGTGACATGGCCCAAAAGCTTGCAACAGGATCAGCTGGTAGCGTTTATCCAGGTGACGGGTTAAATCTATTAACTCAAAACTCAGAAAGTAAAGATCAGAGTAAATACTGTAAGGCATTTCGTCCGACGCTTTAAGGATTCCACCAATCAACCATCTTAGACTAATATGTTACCAACACCCAAAAAAGGATGCAAAAAAAGTTGATCTTTGTGGGATTTGAACTCAGAGCGCAAGAAGAAACTTCACAACGATAGAGCAGCTTTAATTTCTACACATTCTCAGACCAAATCTCTCATGAAACCGCTACAAGAAATTTATTCATTTATTATGTTATCTATATAGCCAGCAGTATTAGTAGCTATGGAAACTAAGACAACATTAGTTTATCCTAAGGCTGATCCTGTTGTTGTTATTGTTGTGTAGTCACAGCCGAGCCTTCATTGAGTAACAGATCTTTGATGATAGTTGTTCCGCTTGTGACCACAATTCTGTGTCTGTGTATATCGATTTTGTTCCCCTTTTTAAGCCAGTAGGGATAGGTATGATTTGAGAGAGATTTGGCTGCTAATTCTAGTAGGTAGAACGACCACACAGATGCATTTTTTTGGCTCCAGTAGCAACTAGTTTTAGTTGTAGCTAATAAAGATGATTCAGCTGTTTATTTGAGATGCTGGCTGACTTGTTTTTAGCTAGAAGTCTTGGAGAAGCAGCTGCCATCACTTTCAAAGAAATGATTTGGCTTGTTGCATTACGATTTTTACATTAGCGCAAAAGTTATTTCTCTCTGTCTGTCTAACTCTCTCATTTATTCACTATATGCCTGCCTCTCTATTTCTATTTCTTTCTTTTTATCTTTCTCCTCTCTCTCCATCTTTATCTCTCTCTACCGCCACATATTCACCCTTTTCTCACATCGCCTTCCACCCTGCTTCAGACGAGGTAAGATGTCGGCAACGTCTTAATTGTCTCTCTGTCTGGCTGGCTGCTTGTTTGTTGTATAACGAAACTTGATTGGTTGGCGTAAAATGTCTTGGTTAGTAGAAGGTCTGTTTGTGCAGTTGCAGGGAAAAAATATATCTAGTACTATATATTATTAGTAGTCGTATGAATAAAGAAGTTATTAGTGGTCGAGTCGGCATCATAGCAGATAAAACTTTTCAAACTTTATGTAATTTTTTGAGTTATTTCTTTTTATCTTTTTTTTTCTTTATTAACCTTCTTGATACCAAACCGTCTGAAACCAATCCTGGTTCTATAATTAAATAAACCGTTTGTTTTTGTGCTTATACTTATCCTAAAACTTTCCATCATAATTGTATGTAAGTGTTACACACGAGAGAATACAATCGCGAATACAAGCGGCCGAAATGGGGTTCCTCAGAAGGGTCTTTGGAATAACGTTACTCAATAGAGTGCGTAGCTCGGGGATCAGAGAGTCACTCCAGGTAGAGCCACTACTTCTCCGAATTGAGAGATCACAGCTCCGATACTATGGGTATGTGGTTAGAATGTCTTAGGAAAGAATCTCTGGACAGATTTCCCGGGAAAAACCAACCGTCAGAAGACCGTGCTGGACTTACATGCCCAACTTGATTAACTATGTTCCATAGTAAAAAAAAAAAAAAAATGCATTGAAGCAGCTTACTTTAAGCTAACATATAATAAGAATTCTGCTCAACACTTCGTTTATAAAATTTGAAATTTGAAATCTATTTGTTCCAACGTAAATATGAATATACGGATAATGTTTCACTATAAATAATTGTTTCTACTTTTGGCACAAGGCCAGCAATTACCCATTACATTACTGGTACTTTAATTTATCGATCCCCTAAGGATAAAAGGCAAAGTTAACCTCGGCGGGATTTGAACTCAGATCGTAAAGGGACGTAACTATGCTGCAAAGCATGGCGTCCGACTCTCTACCGATACTGCCAATCCACTATAAATAATAGTTGAAAAATACCGAGTAAAATACCTCTGGAGACGAAGAAACTGTGGACTGAGGCGCCAGTGAGGGATTGAATCCCGAAACTGTCTGTCTGTCTGTCTTTTTGACTACTAGACACACTTGAAGGGCCACGAATGAATCTTATATTAGAAACAAAGGACAAGTATTGGCTATGTAGGCTATTGCAACATACTGAATGCATATGATCAATATATTATACGAGTATCTTCAACATATAGTATGAACATGTTCAACATGAGCATTCACCAAGTATACTTGAAGACACAGCAACCCAGCAAAAATGCTCTCTATACGACTAGATACGCGGTTTTCATATCTTAAAGAAGAAAAAAGTGATGCGGAACTAATAGGAACCGTGACTTATCTTAGAAAATTACAACGCAAAGAGCTTTGAAATTTTAACACACAGACACACAACTAGCCCACAATCAGCATAACGTTATTTTCCATGAGAAAAATGCATTATGGTTTAACAGTTAACATAGCAATACAGTATAACCGAAATGATGCGTAATAGCGATCTGAATAAAAAAAGCTTGCAAATTACATTGACATGACATAGGTATTGAATCGAAGCCATTATGAAATGTAAAGAATGCACCCAAAATTCCATTTTGAATTGGTGCATCTGGAATGATACATAATCCTTTCTGTACAGACATAGACTGGTTATTATAAGGATTAGCCATAGGCACGTTCCAGAAAATAGGCTCTGTAAATATCGTTAGACATTTATATTGAGCATTTGGTAATCATGACTATTTGTATGTATGTCTTTCAAGAACCATCTACTTCTTTGTGATGTCTCTCTCAAATAATAGATTATATTAAATTTCTAACATTGGCGCAAAGCTGAAATATTCGAGGATGAGGGAGCTACAGTTGGTTGTATGTATGTATAGAGCTATAACTCCTGAAGAAGTTGTAGGGGCACTGCCATGAAATACATGTCTTATGTAATTTCAAACTTACGGAGTTCATTCCTCTCCATGTCTGAATACAGCTAATTTCTTCAAGAGTAAGAGAGAGAGAGAGAGAGAGAGAGAGAGAGAGAGAGAGAAGATTCGACCCCAGTACTGGTTTGGTTCTTTTGTTTATCGACACCAAATATACGAAAGGCAAAGTTCACCTCGGTGTGATTCGAAGTTAGTGACCACAAACAGCTGGAACGAACACCGCAAAGCTATGTATACAATGTTCTAATGACTCCGCCATTTCGCCACTTTCAGCATTGTACTAATATATATTTCATCAACAGGTAGGGACGTCAAAATTAAATTCACACTTAGAGAATTTGAATTTAAGATGTAAAAGAGGGTAATCAAATAGCGCTTGGTATCTAGTTTAACGTTGTGTTGATTCTAGTATCCACCTCTCTAATTATCTATCATTTACAACCAGGAAGAAAAATTAAGCGAGTTAAATATAAGTATTAAGGATAAATATTAATTTCTCCAATGCACTATTCTGCTAAACAGATACAATTGCTTGATTCTTTGCTTTAAGACACATCCATCAATGGGTGCTTATTTTTGTTATCCCATTTCTATAAATCTGGTGTTTATTTCAAACGAGTACGTAAAAAAGCCATAGCTATAAGGATATTATTTTTCAAACCACATTATTTTCATCATCGTTATTATTATAACTAACTATTATATTTTATTTTTATCATTATACTTAACTAATTTCCTTATATTATATCATACTATAATACAATAGTGAAGGTTGAGTGGTTAGATAATTAGATTCGCAATTGTGAGGTTGTGAGTTCGATTCCCGGACCGGGCGATGCCTTATGTCCTTGAGCAAGACACTTTCTTTCACAGTGCTCATTCTACCTAGATTTGCGACCGGTAGATAGCATTATCAATTGGAAAGACCAATGGAAACATTGTTTCCTCGGTTCGATTTGACGAGCCCCACCCAACTCGTTAAGCGAATGAGGTTAGGGATCCTGTCGATGGACTATTCGGTAGAGTCGGATGCCATGCTTTGCAGCAGCATAGAGTTACGGTCCTTTTCGGTCTGAGTTCAACTTTGGTTAACTTTGCCTTTCACCCTTAAAATAAAATAAAGCACCAGTAACGTACTGGGGTCGATTTAATCGACTTTCCCCTCCTCCCAAATTACTGGCCTTGTGCCTATACTAGAAATCATTATCGCTACTGTTATCACTATTATAGCGAATATTATGAGCAAATTGTCTGTTATTAATCATAGTATTCGCGACAAATGCTATTATCACTATGTTTGTTGTGAAACCTTGCTATTATGGTGATAAATAGCAATGGATATAACCATTTCGACTGCGGGCGGTTTTAATATTGTTATTATGACTATTATTATTATGAATTTGATATCTCAATCATTGATGTTATTTAACCGGAAAATTTGCCTTAATTTACATCAAGCGGCCCCCTGCAGCCTCGGATATTCAGGACGTATCGAAGAGTCCCTACTATTCTCAGTGGGCATTTCTTTTAAAGTATTTCAATGTTCTTTAACCAGCCTTGGAGACTCTTTGAGCCAGTACCTAACGCTCATATAACGCTGAGGACGACCTTGATATCATGATAGCAGTTTAAACTGCTACCACCTCTGTTGGTCAACACTAACAAAACTACGGACAAAAATATGAACATTCCTCTCTAAATATGTTTGTAAAAACTAAAAGATTTTTTTCTCCGTTTTATTATTCGTAAAAAATATGCAATTTAACTGCACTATACACTTCCGTCGTTGAAAAAGCATATAAGGCTGAAACCGGTTCATGGTTAAATGCGGAAATCCCTACTTTATAAATAATTGTTTTGATGTTATACTGAAAAAATCCCTTTACCATTTTGTACTGTATTTTCTTCCTTTTTACTATTTGTTTATATATATCAACTAGGGTGTCACTTCTCTACATTCCTTATATATATATATATATATATATATATATATATATATATATATATATATATAGTTAGGGAAGCAGAAAATTGCTTTTTGTGATCCAGTTCGTGATTAAGAAAGCCAGTTTCATGGATGGTTTCAACGTACGGTTAGGGGTAACTCCACAAGTTTGTAAGAATTCCGTTCAATCTTGGAGTATAAAGTATAAAAGAGAAAACACAGGTAAGCATTAAGAAAAGGATTTTATCCAGGTATTTACGACCGTTTCATTGGTAAGTGCAACCTTATATTGCTATACTGCAAATAGCAGCCACTCAATTATAATTGTTGTTCACAGGCCAAATTTTCAAAATAGTGAGTAAGTTACTCTTGAAATAATTCTTAATATATAGAGAAAAACATTTATTTGGAATTGTATTTACTAGTATAGAGAGAGAGGAAGAGGAATCAGGAGGTGAGCGGACAGACGGAATAGTATAGAGAGAGAGGAAGGGGGAAGAGTTAGGAAGTAGAGTGACAAACTGAGATGGAGGGAGGAGTAGAGGTGGAAGGATTCCTTGATCAGTTTTGATAAGTAGACTTCATGTCGTGGAATGTAGTGAGTTAAAGAGAATTAAATTGATCATAGTGGGAGGGATGGATAGAGAGAGAGAGAGAGAGAGAGAGGGGGGGGATATAAAGAGATAAATATATATATATAAAATAAAGATAAAGATAATAATGACAAAAATAAAAGCAAAGAAAGGGGGAGAAAGAAGAAAAAAAAAGATAGCCAGAAAGGGGAGGGAAGGAAGGAAGAAAACGAAGAAATAGAAGAGGAATGAAGGAGAAGGGGGGATATAGGTATTGGTTTTTGTGGGTAATTAATTAAAAGGGTTTAGATACAACAAGAGGGTATAAAGTCTAAGTATATGCAGTTTGTCAGTTGGTAGTAAGAGGTTAAGGGTTCGATTTGCACTTGTAGTGCGAAAACTTCTCTTTGAGTCTATGGTTACAATAAACTGATCTTCCGATTTTATTGTTGAGTAACTTATTCTTCGAACTCAAGATGTGGAACAGCTCAAGGTCGCATAATCGACAGCTTCTCTTACCACTCCGATATGGGGACGCGTTCGATAATTTTTTCCACTTCAGGGTGTATTGATGGTTACTTTCCCTCAGTTGCCAGGTCTTGTTTGCAAGGGTAGTTACATAACGATGCTGGGAATGTTTCATTGCGTAACGGTGTGTATACCAACGGACTTTAAATGTATTCCCAGTCGCTCCGATGTAATACCATTTCTGGTTGTCTGATTCCACTGTGCATTGGTAAACCAGGTTAGACTGCATACATTCATTATGTAATGGACAGGTTTCAGGTAGGTGGCAGTTACAATTCTTGTCATGGGGAACTTTGGCATTATTGGTGGGCTGCGATGCCTATACAAGTGTGTTACGTTTTGTTTGCCTATTAGTGGGCGGTTGTATATTAGATATTCTGTTGTGTTCAATGGTGATTGTATTGTTATTGGCTATCTTTTCTTTTCTTCTTTCTCGCCCCTTCTTTTATTTTTGTCATTATTATCTTTCTTCGAAGCAGAGTTTTGGAAATTCTGCTTCGAAGAATCGAGACATATCTGAGGATCTTGCGATTTCAGAGTCAGGTTTGATCATTGCATCGATCGTGCCTCGAGCTGGTCACCAGAGAAACGATTATAATATGTCTAATAAATCTTATTCGTCGCACCACTGATTCTCCGTTTCTTATGTGAAATATATATATATATATATATATATATATATACATACATGCAGTGGCGTAAGTAGGGTGTGGCAAGCAGGGCACATGCCACGCGCGCCATATTTAGGTGGGGGGGGGAGCGCAATTTCGACCTAGATCGATTTACATCCATGTCGTTTTTATCATTTTAAAAAATATAAGCCAAAAATGAAGCATGTGATTTCTTGATAGCCGACTTCCACGCCATGTCTAGTGCACTAGATAGAGCAGATGTCTGATTTGAATTCACAAAAACGCCCCCACCCCTCCACACTGACAGCAGGGTGGGTTGCAATTATGCGACCACTATTTTTAGCTATACATTGCAAAACAGCGGATACATCACTTGACCTCACAACCCCTCCCCCCACACACTGACTGAAGGGACGTAGTTTTGGACGTGCAACTCGTGGACACGCAGGCGCTATTTTTAACAATGGATTGCAATGACCAATACAAGATAATTATAATTATGAAGCTGGTTTACAAAACAGAGTTGTTTGTCTTTTACAACTGGTACATAAGACGTATAGAAAAGGCATCATAATCCAAATGGCCAGATAGGATCGGATAGCTTCTATTAGGAATTCAATTTGACTCCAGTTTAGATGGTTCAATGTTTTCTTCTATAACACAGTTCGTCAGAATTTACTAAATCGTATCCAAATTGCAAGATACTATGGTCTGCTGATTGATTCGACCCCTGACCAGGCGCACCGAGAACAACTGTCAAAAGTTGTGCGATATGTCGATGTTGATTTCAATATGAAAACGGTCGTTGTGAGGGAATCTTTTCTTGGATTCATTCAAGTAATCAAAAAAGATGCCGCAAGCCTTGTTGAAACAATCGTGAAAGAGCTAGAAAAACATGACCTACCACTGCAGAACTATCGATCGCAGTGCTACGACAATGCTGCCATAATGGCTGGGCACCGCAATGGGGTTCAGCAAAGAATGAGAGAGAAGAATAATTTGATTCATTTCGTTAATTGCGATAACCATTCACTTAATCTGGCTGGTCTTCATGCAGCCAAAAACGATTTTGCCATGATGAATTTTTTCAGTTGCATTGACTCGTTATACAACTTTTTTTCTCGTTCAACACGACGATGGGAAGCCCTTAAAGAAGTTGCTCCAGTGGTTGTTAAATATCCTTCCGACACGCGGTGGAGTGCTAGATGTACCGCAGTCAGACCGGTGGCGAATTATTTGACGCTGATTGTTCAAGTTCTCGAAAAAATTAGTGATGATGAAACAGAGACATGCGAGAGTAGAAGTGATGCCAGTAATCTCCATAATCGAATACTGAGTTATGAATTCCTGAACTTGATTGGATTCTGGAACACGATTCTCTCACGAATTGACCGGGTTCAAAAGAGACTTCAAGATCCAAGAATGAATTTTCACGATGCTGCAGCTGATATAGGAGCCCTTCAACTTTATTTTAAAGAAGAAGGAACTTCCTTAATCCACGAGTCTATTGAAATGGGCTTCGACCTCTGCCAGAAATGGAATGTCCATTTTCCGAGGAGGCGAGGAAGACGACAAACCAATATCGAAATTACTGAGGACGTCGAGGTGGCTGCCAGAAAATAGAGAGAGAGAGAGAGAGCAATGCAAAGTTCACTCAATCGTCTTCAAACAGAAATGGAAGAACGGTTTATTCGACTTAAGGAAACTGACTCAAGTTTTGGCTTTCTTCTTGATGTCAACTATCTGTTTTATTTGGCTGCTCCTGATAACCTTACCCTTAAACAAAAGTGCAACAGTCTTGCGGAACTATACAACTCCGACATCAACGGAGAGCAATTGTATGAGGAAATCTTGGACTGTCGATCTTTGTTGGCTACTAGGACAGCTGACCCAGTTTTAAAGCCGGAGGCATTTCTCCAATTCATCATACAATACGGCGATGAATGTGTTTTTCCCAATTTGCGAATCAGCATTCAAATAATGTTGACGATTTCTATTTCAATTGCCAGTTACGAGAGGTCGTTCAGCAAGCTGAAGCTAATACATTCGTAATTGCGAACCTCAATGGGCCAACAACAGCTGACTGACCTCGCCCTTTTGAGTGTAAAAATCGAAGAGTTTGAACAAATAGATTTCGAGGAAATTATCAACCAGTTTGCCTCATTAAAAGCCCCCAAAATCAAGTTGTAACCGTTTTAAATTTTTTATTATAAATTCTACCGCAATTTCGTCTTTGTGGATCTTGACTTTTTGAGGGGGGGGGGGGGGGGGCGCAATTTTGATGCTTACCCTGGGCGCCGTTTACCCTAGCTACGCCACTACATACATGTATATTTTAAGTAAGAAGTGAATCAGATCCACTTCATTTATTGTCACACATCACACCTGTCATGGCTATTTCATAGGTTTTAAAATGTCCTTATGGAATAGTTACTTAATGTGTTGTCATCAGACAAGTGCTGGAAATTTAACCAATCTTCTTGATTTAAGGTTTTAGGGATACACCATAGTTAGTTGATTGGTTGAATAAACCAAGACGGATTATTGAAACACACACACACACACACACACACACACACACACACACACACACACACACACACACACACACACACACACACACACAAGTATATATATATATGTGTGTAAGTATGTATGTATATATGCATGTACGTACGTACGTATGTATGTATGTATGTATGTATGTATGTATGTATGTATGTATGTATGTATGAAGAAGGCAAACACGAAACTTTATCGATTACTTCCTCATCCGTTGAAGCAGGCTATAACTAAAAATACCTGGGCACCAGCGTGAAATCATGCTACGGAAGTACCAACACGCACTAAACAAATATTTGAGATATTCTCCATGAGTGATTACTAAGTACTTGGTTGTTTTACACGAACAGAAAACGGCGTCCAAACAAGTATAATCATACACCAACAAGTATAATCATACACCCACACACTCGCACACATAACAAAGATGGCTAAAGCAATGTAAAGGACATTATATATATATATATATATATATATATATAGACATATATATATATATAGACATATATATATATATATATATATATATATATATATATATGTGTGTGTATATGTATATATATGTGTATGTATATATATGTGTATGTATATATATATATATATATATATATATATATATATATATATATATATATATATATATATATATATATATATATATATATATGTATATATATGGGGTTATATTTGGGGAGGGCCATGTTGTTATAATATTGCCAGAAATAATAATAAAGCACACTCACTGTTTGGTTTGGATTGATTTTCGCTTCTGTATCTTTTATATCTCCATAGTTAATTTATCTGGCAATCAATGTTTATCATTGATTGACCAACGGTTAAAAATACAGATATAAATATATATATATAAATAGTCAATCAAAGGTCTTTCATCACACACCTGTGACATCATCAGTGGTACTATTATGTTTCATGTCGTTGTATTGTAATGTCAACGCCATTTTTATTTAATTTATAAATTAAATAAATTAAAAACAAATGGCGTAGACATTACCCTACAACGACAGGAAACATAATTGTACCACTGATGATGTCACAGGTGTGTGATGAAAGACCTTTGATTGACTATTTATATATATATTTATATCGGTATTTTTAACCGTTGGTCAATGATAAACATTGATTGCCAGATAAATAACTATGGAGATATAAAAGATACAGAAGCGAAAATCAATCCAAACCAAACAGTGAGTGTGTTCTATTATTATTTCTGGCAATTTTATAACAACATGGCCATCCCCAAATATAACAATATTTGTTTCAACACACGATTTCATATAAAAAAACATTGCAAAACAAATATATATATATATATATATATATATATATATATATATATATATATATATATTGTTATACTTTGGGAGGGTTATGTTGCCAATAAGAAACACACGCACCAGTTGCTTTCACTTCAATTTATTATAAATTTCCGGTTGGTTGGCTGGTTCCACAACCAGATGGTTGTTTATATATTGTCAAAGTTCTTTCGTCACACATTCTGTGACCTCTTCAGTGACTGGGGGTTCTTTTCTTTGTGTTTTGTGCCTCTCCTTTGTTCTGTCCTACGCCATCTTGTTTTCGGGACAGAACAAAGGAGAGGCACAAAAAACAAAGAAAAGAACCCCCAGTCACTGAAGAGGTCATAGAATGTGTGACGAAAGAACTTTGACAATATATAAACAACCATCTGGTTGTGGAACCAGCCAACCAACCGGAAATTTATAAATTCCTAAATTTATAAATTTATTATAATAAATTGAAGTGAAAGCACTGGTGCGTGTTTCTTATTGGCTACATGACCCTCCCAAAGTATAACAATATCGGTTTCAACACACGTTTTCAGATAAAGAATCTTGCTAAACAAATTCAGAAACGAAATATATTATATATATATATATATGTATATACATATATACAGGGTGTCCCAAAAATATATACATATTTCAACAGCATTCTTACAAATATTGCCTGTAAAGGTAATCAAACCTTGTATACATATTTTGGGGACACCGTGTATATACATACATACACACACACAAATATATATATATACATACATATATATATATATTATATATATATATATGTTTTCGTGAAGATTTCTTGCGAATGAGGGGCCAAGCTGACTATGAAGGATTGACGCTGGAGCTATGAAATCTTAAATGCATTAATTTCAACTCTTACTAATATTTGCATTGCCGATTTCCAGGGACTATGTTGAAAAATAAACCTCATTTGGTGACACCAAATTTTCTGATTCGATGTCAGCCTATGAACTTTTATCAACTGATGTTAATATATTATAAGCTAGAGGCAAATTCTAAGCTGCCGTAGAATTTGCCTCTAGCTTACAACTCCCCATCCCCATTTTGAACTCTTGACCAGTCAATTAACACAATCAGATATTTTCAGGATGTTTCCTTTGCCCACAAAAAAAAACAAAAACCAACAACTTTGTTCTGTGTAGAAACACAGCCACCAACACTGCTGCTACTATTTTCACTACCACCTCTCTATTAACAACAACTCATTCTCCAGCCCACTTTTGAGCAAGAAAGTTGGGAAAAAAAACTTATTCCAACAATTAATTTTAATTTTAAATATTTAATTTTTAGTTTTTACTCCTATTAATTCTTTTTAATTTTTTATTTCAATACTCAACATTTGATAAGATGAATTTTAATAACACATCGAAACCGGTAATACTTTATATACTTTATATACTTTATATACTTTATATATATTATAAAACTTTTTTTAAAAAAGAATTATCCCTTTCAGTTTATCAATAATCTCATCTTTTCAATAATGTCACTTTGACGAATCAAAGAAAGGATAAAAAAAAAGAAAAAAACAGACCCTAAAATATATATTTCCATGCTATTTTCAACTTCACCTCTTCTCTACATCCACTGTTTTGTATAGAACCTTACTTTCCTTTTCTAATATATATATTATGTATGTATGTAAGTGTGATTTTCGGCATGTGAGAGGGATACATACAATCACATTTCAGAATATGATGAAATGTTAAACTACTGTTTATAAGGCACATATTAATCCTAATCATCATCTTGATCAGTAGTACCCTGACACCTTCCGCAGCCACCATCATCCACCAATGAGGGATCTCTTGTTCTTATTGGTCGCTCGAAATTGCTAGTCATAACAGTGATATCGCACCATATTATCTTAAACAAAGGAATGAAAGCAGTGGATAATGGAGTCCTTGGTGTAGTAAGTTTGAATGGTCGGTCATGGCCGCAATTCAGTTGGTACTAGATATGCTTAATCAGGGCTGAGCTGGGGCTAAACAACAACAACAGCAACAACAGTAATAACAACATCAATAACACCAACAACAAAAAGAACAACCAATAACGAAACATCAAGAAAAACAAGAAAAAACAACTAGAACAATAACAAAAAGAGTAACAACAATAAAATATATGATTGCCATTAGCGGTTATTTCATCAATGCTTTCAAAAATGAATAGACAACACATTTCTTCGCCTTTTGATGCTAAATCGCCAGAAACTGCCCCGTATTTTACGATTTAAAGTGCTTTTATTCATCTAAAATCCTTCTTCCCCCATAATTTTATGCCAGTTAGCTTAATATTGAGAAAGCTAATTATATTACTAAATCCTTCCAAACCTAAGATTACTTTCAAAATTATTTGAAAACCGTAGGCAGTCTTTCATTAAAAATATGGTAACGAACATGTTAAAATGTACGTGTTTAGTTGGATCTCCCAATAACTTATTAAGCCAACTTCAGATATCGGAAAGTCTAAACAAAAGAAAAACGATTATTTTAATGTTAAATTTCTAGCTTGAACAAGCCCAGAGCGTGTGCTCTTAACGTACTTACGCAGCCGTCTCGACACGACACAGAATGTACTAAAACTTCATATTAGAATCGCAAGGATGAGGTAACAAAATGTTAGTATCATTCTCTAGGGCATCAGCAAAGAGGAATGGAAGCCCGGCTGCTAGTAGCCTCAGATCTACCGCCATTATTATCTTTACACTAAGATATGCTGGAGCCAAACATTGTGTACACGGGGTGTATAACTGAATCCAGTGTTTTGCTGGTATATATTGAAACGGATGAGGGTCTACGTAATCTCTCGATCTGTTGAATTTAGCAGTCACCCCCCCCCCTTCCAAACTACACCTTTGATAATAGATTTGCTCTAAATGAGTAGATTCGGGACAAAAACAACAACAATTACAAATACAACAATAACAACAACAATAACAATCAGAGGGATGAATGGCAAACTTGACACTCTTGAGATTTGATCTTCGCATTCAAACGCAAAGAACCAGAATTAAATAGTGCAAAACATTTAATCCAATACTAATACAAAACCAGAGTAAAACGGTGCATACGATACAAGAGATGTACTTGATAAAAGTCCAATTTTACGATAAGACCAATTTGGTGTACTTACTTGGATTAAAATGTTCAGGTGAGAACGATTATCTGTTTCGAATGAAGTGGTGAGTGGGAAGAATTTTCATAGGCAGCTTGTGAAGATACTCTTTTATAGGCACATCTGTTGTCTGTTTCTGAAATAATGAGACACGAATATATATATATATATATATATATATACATACATACACACACACACATATATATATATATAAACTAACCACAGAACTTGAAGCAATCCAACGAAGCTACACAAGAGGATTGCCTCAATGAAGGAGATGGTCTACCGGGAGAGGCAAAAAGAACTAAAACTTTACTCCCTGGAGCGAAGACAGGTGAGACACGCAGTGATATACGTATGAGAGATCCCGGAAGGGTTAGTACCAAACTTCGGCATTGTAGGCAGGATAAGCCAACGATCCAATCCGACGCATCAAGAATAAGGACTACATACTGCAATAGACTGGGGTTCAAGGGGCCCCAGCTTTTTAATAAGCTGCCAAAATATCCGAGAGATCTACATGGTGTGCATGTAAATGATTTCTAGAGACATCTCGACTTCATACTGACCAAAATCCCGGATGAGTCCACAACACGAGGTGAAGTACAAATAAGAGCAGCAGCAACAAACTCGCCTTTGCATCAATGGCCACCCAGGGATAGCTGGTCGTAGAAAGTGTAGCGTCCGTCAATGGCAGTGCCCCAATATGGCCTGTTCGTTGGAACACGTGATAGAGTAACACACACACACACACACACACACACACACACACACACACACACACACACACATATATATATATATATATAATATATAAGATCAAAAGATGGTTAAAAGAGTTCCATATATTTTATTATGCGCATTATGTTCCATGTATTTTATTATGCAATACATGGAACTCTTTTAACCATCTTTTGATCTTATATATTATTTATACTCCAGTCCTACAAACTGTAGAGTGCTTCTTATCCGATATCTGCATTGCTTTATTGTACTACAATAAAACTTACTCCTACATATATATATATATATATATATATCACGTTGCTCCTTCTACCTGGAGTTGCGACCGATAGATATTATTAGCAATTGGAAAGACCAACGGAAATATTGTTCCCTCGGTCCGATTTGACGAAAGTCGATCGTCTAAATAAAAAAAAAGAAATATATATATATATATATATATATATATATATATATATACATATGTGCTAAACGTAGACTGGTTGACTTGATAAAACTTTGGAAAATTTGAAATTTGAAATGCAGTCCCCCCAACGGTAATGATTGCAACAATATTTGATCGCTTTATATAAAATTTGAGAAAAATCGGGTAAAATACCTCTGGAGACGTTTGTTTGCTTGCATGTTCGGTCTAGTATCTTTAAAACTATTTGAACCGAATTGCTAAAGAAAGTCTACAATATTATTTTAGAAATGTTTACTAAACAACATTAAAATCTTTTTTTACTATGAATGAATTAATTTCGAAAACTTTCAACTTAGAATAATAGAATACATTATTCGCGTCAATTTTTATAGAGAAAAGAGAAACAGGTTTAGTCAGTGAGGCATGTCCTTGTATATTCTCAAATTGATGCTTGTAATGTTTTTCTCTTGGTTTTGACAACTTCCATTTTTAGCAACTTATTCGAATTTAAAATGTACGCTAAAGAAAATCAATTACGCGAAAAACGAAATGCAATAGAAATATTCCCTCGCAAAATTGTTTTATTTCGACTATTTCGACTAGGAAGTTATTTGCAGCTCAGACCAACTCTGTTCAATAGTGTATAGAGTATTATTCAACTATAAGTTGTGGGTCATATTTAAAAAAAAAAAATACAAAAAAACATTGAAATCACTTACACGAAAATAACATCAATACTTTGGTGACACTAATAGTAGTGCAAAATTCATTCAAAAACTTGAACATATGTAACAAAAAAAAATGTTCATTCCTTTTCGTTCATTGAGTAGTTGGTTTATATTAGATAATATATCATATATTTCTTACGATTATGTGAGGAAATGCTAGTATAATACATATAAAGCTTAACTTTATATCTTCATATAATTGGTATTCATTCAAGTACAAATTGCAAGATCGACATTGCTCTTCCAAATTTTATTATAAACTGAACCGACCTGTCGAAGATAGTCTATTTTATTTGAAATGATAAACATCATTTTGAGACGGAAAAGAACAACTCGAACCACGGATCTGAAGATGCTGTCCAAAACGTTAAGAATCACACTACAGAACATCTGCCATTTTATATCTTAAAATATTTAACATCCCATACGCACGCACACACACACACGCTTACACCTCCACTTATTCTCTCACACACATACACACACAAAACCAGTTCTAACACCAGATAACACCTATCCCCCACATTTACGAATAGACATATCTTCTCACACTCACACACACACACTCACATACTTACACCTTCATGCATTCTCCCACACACTTAAACAGGCATGTATATAAAAAAAACCCAAAAAACCCCTAAACAAACCCCTTTTATAGGGAGACTACTCTTTATCCACCTAATTTTAACTCTTTGACATTAGAGATAGAACAGATACTCTATACTATTTCCTGTCAGCATAGCTTGGCAAGATATTTAGAACGCTGGTTTGAGACCTTTATTTCCCTCTGAAGAAGAGATATTATCTCGAAAATTAAGGACGTTTAAAATAAATCTAAGGTAAAAGACAATATCAACAATATCTTTTGCAATTGCATTCTTTTTTCTATGTCCATACCTGCATTGTTTTGGCTTTATTATACATATTCAAACGTTTATACCTCATTACACAATGCTTCAAGTGAACTATAACCTCATACATATATATATATACATACATATATATACATACATACATATATACACATACATATATATACATACATACATACATACATACATACATACATACATACATACATACATACATAATTATATATATATATATGTATATAGACATATATACATACATATATATATATACACACATATATATATATATATACACATTGTGGCTGCCAACTTGTTTTCGAGTACGGCCACTACTTTATATCCATGTAGGAGAACCCCTACCGATGCGCTGAACGAGTGTGAATTTTTAGTCCAGCCAGGGACTTGAAAACTCTGGTTCAAACACTACACTTGTGACAATTATTGACACATAGTGCTGGGCCCAACGGTACCATGTGACGACAAGTGCAGAGAGATCTCCAGATATAAAGCTATGCCTGTGCCATGAAGCTTTTATAGTGAGCAAAGGCACTGCACAAAGCCAGTCCCACTCTCTTAACCAAGATGATATTTACCAAAAAGAAGAACAAATCAACATCATTGGATACCATCAGAGTTGCAGGTGTTATATCAGAGTTTTCCTTCTCCTAGAATTCTGCCTTGACAAAGGCTAAGGGGCCATCTCATGGTCGGGTCGTTGGCGACTAAACTGGCAACCCCACCAAGGTTTCTTGGTGAGGAGGGTGACTTTGGACATCCTGCAGGACTAAAAACAAAACCTGTCAAAGGGCAAAGGAGCTCTTAAGAGTCAATTGCCATCCAAAATCACCGGGAGAGATGACCCCTTAGCCTTTGTCAAGGCAGAATTCTAGGAGAAGGAAAACTCTGATATAACACCTGCAACTCTGATGGTATCCAATGATGTTGACTTGTTCTTCTTTTTGGTAAATATCATCTTGGTTAAGAGAGTGGGACTGGCTTTGTGCAGTGCCTTTGCTCACTATAAAAGCTTCACGGCACAGGCATTGCTTTATATCTGGAGATCTCTCTGCATTTGTTGTCACATGGTACCATGGGCCCAGCACTATGTGTCAATAATTGTCACAAGTCTAGTGTTTGTACCAGAGTTTTCAAGTCGCTGGCTGGACTAAAAAGTCACACTCGTTCAGCGCATCGGTAGGGGTTCTCCTACATGGATATAAAGTAGTGGCCGTACTCTAAAATGAGTTGGCAGCCACCATGTATGTATGTATGTATGTCTGATGTATGTGAAGCTTTTATAGTGAGCAAAGGCACTGCACAAAGCCAGTCCCAGTCTCTTAACCAAGATGATATTTACCAAAAAGCTTCACGGCACAGGAATTGCTTTATATCTGGAGATCTCTCTGCATTTGTCGTCACATGGTACCAAGGGCCCAGCACTATGTGTCAATAATTGTCACAAGTGTAGTGTTTGTACCAGAGTTTTCAAGTCGCTGGCTGGACTAAAAAGTCACACTCGTTCAGCGCATCGGTAGGGGTTCTCCTACATGGATATAAAGTAGTGGCCGTACTCGAAAACGAGTTGGCAGCCACCATGTATGTATGTATGTATGTATGTATGTATGTATGTATGTATGTATGTATGTATGTATGTATGTATGTATGTATGTATTAGTGTACAGTCTTTCCTCACTTAAAATAAAATCCTCACGCACACGCATTACACGATAGAATTAATTAATAATTATTAATAATGGTATATCGTGCAATGGTCATACTCAATAACGAGGGGCCAGCCATCATGTATGTATGTATGTATTTATTTATGTATGCATGTGCATATGTATTTATGTATATATGTATATATAAATGTATATAGAAAGACAAAGAGAGAGAAAGAAAGATAGATAGATAGATAGAGAGAGAGAGAGAGAGAGAGAGAGAGAGAGAGAGAGAGAGAGAGAGAGAGAGAGAGAGAGAGAGAGAGAGAGAGAGAGAGAGAGAGAATGTTCGACCCTAGTTCTTATCTGGCATTATATTGGTGAAAAAACTTGATGTCGATGGGATTTAAATTCAGAAGAATTAGCACATACCAACGCTTAAATGACTTTCCCATATTTCAAAGTATGTACCATAAATTTCGTTTAATCTATTGTACCCACCTTGTTGGACTTCAACATGCTGCTATAGCACTAGCTTATCATTTATTTGCTATAAGGGGTATATTCTAAGTTGGTTACTTACAGCAGCATCATAGTTTCTATTAAATTTCTTCAGAATTATATTTAGTCATATATAGTCACATCTTGTTACTTCATCAGTCTTTTCTGACAATCTTATTTAATTTTCTTCAATTTGATGTGAAGTCGCACGAATTTGAAGTAAAATTTATAAATGAGAATGAAGTTGGCATCAGATAAGTTATACTTCGTTGCAAATAGTCTCTCATCAATCATATAGGCAAACAATATTATTATTAAGGCTGCGCTTATTATTAAGGTGCACTGTTAATTCTCTTGTAGTGAAAAGTGATAATTAAAACAACGAAAAGAATACATTGCATCCGTTATATTTTTTATGTCGACAACATTTTGTTTTGAATTACTTGAAGCTTTTGTTAGTGTTGCTGTAGGGAACATGATTTTAAATATGACTTATAATGCTTACAGCATCGAAAACACCACACTAGTTTCATATTTACAAGAACAACAATTCTTTCGAAGTTATTGTTATTGTTCCTTTTCACTACTAAAATTGCTCTTTTATCGCTGCTTCCATAGTTGTTATGACTGTAACTACTATCAAATGGATTGAAATATATATTCATGTTGCTCATAAATGCTTGTTGTCTCTTACCAATCATACTTTGTATCGATAAAATAGATATCAGTCAAATACAGGTAGCAATATGAAAGAATGTACTCTCCACCAAAATGTCTGGCATTGAGTTATTACAAAAGAAAATAAGAAAAACTCTGTCCTCATTATACGAAGCCACTAAGTATGAACATATAAACCCCTATCTAACGTTTTTGCCAATGTTCTTACATTGGTTCAATCCCACTAATTGAAATGAGAAGAGTATAGACAGTTGGATCGGTCTACCAGATAAGAAAGGGCTTCGAAGTGTCAGACTTACTGACGATATTACATCACTCAAAGTCACGGAGAAGGTATCCAAATATAAAGATCTAGAAAGAAAATTAAACAGAATGTGGAGACTGAATGCAGAAACAACCCCTGTAACAATAGGTGCATTTGGAATGACTAAAAAATTATGCAAATACACAGAATTTACAAATATACGCAATATACAAAACTAGCACTACTTGGAATTCCATATGTTATGCAATGAAAGCACGCAATTGAAATAACACTGCTGAAAAAAATAGTATTTTCTAATATTAGTACAATCCACAAATTCAGATCGAAAGTATTTTAATCGATTAAGTATATTCTATTTAAGGGTATCCTGCCCCAGTAACTTATTGGTACTTATGTTATCAACACTAGAAGTATAAATGTTAAACTAAATATTTTCCCAATTCTGCTATACAATATTCTATCACTAATAATTATGATTTCTCCCATTGGCACAAGACCAGTAATTTAGGAAATCGACCCCAGTATTTAACCGGTATTTTATTTAGTCGACTTTAGAAAGATGAAATGCGAAATTGACTTCGGTGCGATTTGAATGCAGAAAGTAAACAGCTGTAAGAAATATTGCTAAGCATTTGTCCGACTCTCTATCGACTCTGCCAAATCACCGTCTTCCCATCAGCAGTAATAATAATTTCCAGCATTGGAATTGTGTCACTCACTCGGGCCAATCTCTCAACAACCACCTGCCTTTTAACGAATGTACTGGATGGTAGCACTTCCCTCTAACCGCTACCTTCCTTTCCAAGTGGACTTGAAAAAGTTGATGAGGGCTTGACTGAGGGGGAATGTATCTGTCTTTAGTCCTTTCAGCCGCGTCAACTACACAACCTCTTTCGCTACAGCCACCGAGTAATAATAATAATGTAAAAAGTATGGATTTTCATGTGCAGACAAAAGCTACGAACATGATATCACAAATGAGATGAGAGTGATAGAGAACGACGATATAAAGATTTTATGGGATTTCCCAATTCAGACTGAGGTGAAGACTGAACACAACAAACAAGATATTGTCATATTTGAGAAGAGGAGAACCTTTTGACACCAGAATCAAATCCAAAGCAGAGAAAATAGGAGCTTATACAGACTTAAAATATGAGATCTTGAAATACTAAAGAAATAAAGTGAAGACTGTCAGTATTGTCTCAGCGGTGAGTAGTGCTCTTGGCATAGTGAAAAAGAATATTGAGAACTATATATCGAAGATAGACATTAAACAAGGGATTGAACCGCTCTAGAAGATATGCCTATTTGGAACAGTTCAAATATTGAGAAAGGTTCCGGACTACAAGCAGCAGCTAAATCGCAAGGAAAGATATGAAAATGCTGGAGTTACCCTCGGCTACTAGTTATAACCCAGTATTCCCTAAAATAACAAAGCAACATCAAAGATGGTTGTGATATAACAGTCTTATAACAACAACAACAACCATAATAATGGTTTCTGATTTAGGCACAAGGCCAACAATTTTGGAGGGAGGGGAAAGTCGATTTCATAGACCTCAGTGCGTGATTGGTACCACCATTACTACTACTACTACTACTACTACTACTACTACTACTACTACTACTACTACTACCACTACTACTACTACTACTACTACTACTACTACTATGACTACATCTCTCTCTATATATAAGATTCCATTTTAGATGCAGTCTTCTCTACAAGAAAGTTGAACAAACCTGCTTCAAAACTAAATTTTAAATCTTTAATTTTTAATTCTTTTAAATTCTTTTTAATTGTAATATTCAACATTTGATAAGATGGATTACACTGATACATCGAAACCGGTTATATTTTATATACATTATAAAACTCCTTTTTTTAAAAAAAATTGTTCCTCCCATTTTTTCAATAATGTCACTTTCACGAATCAAAGAAGAAAAAAAGAAAAACAGATCCTTTAAATATAATTTTCGTGCTATTTCCAATATCACTTTTTCTCTATAACCGGTGTTTTGTAAGAACCTTATTCCTTTTTCATATATATATATATCTTATAATATATATATATATATATTTATATAGGTATATGTATATGCATATATATATATATATATATATATATATATATATATATATATATATATATGTAGATAAATCTACCAAAATATACGGTAGTGTCCAATCCATATGAAGAACTCAATGTAATCCAACTATCATGAAAAGAGAAGATTATTCAAAAATTTTTTCGATGAAAATCGCAGGAAAACAGAGTCAAGATAAATTAATTTATATATATATATATATATATATATATATATATATATATATATATATATATATACATATATATATATATATTATATATATATATATAATATATATATATTTATTAAAATAACAGATTAAAGTTTAATCGAGCCCTCTTTGGATTTTAGTCTTCAAATTTATTATCATCACTATATATATATAAATATATATATATATATATATATATATATATATATATATATATATATATATATATATATATATATATATATATATATATATATACAAGCATATATATGTACCTATACATCTTGTTTTGTACTATTGTTATTGGTGGAGGTAGCAAGCAGGTGTCGGTTGGAGTGTGGCATGTGAAATTATGATATCAATGACTAAATTCATTTAATGAATACATTTGAATGAATGACTTGGAACGTTGTCTACTTTATTCTTATATGAAAAAAAAAAAACTAACAAAAAAAAACTGCTTAGCTATTTCAGTTTCTGCAGAGACACACCATTCTCCCCTGAGGAGATGTCAAGTATTGGAAGAACAGCTTATGTTTTTCACTACAAATTCCTCGAGTTGATTTCAAGATTAAATGATCTCATCACTCTTTTAACACTTTTGATTGCAAACTGCTTGAAACCGCCCCTGGTTCTACAATAAAAAACTATTTATTTTAAAGTGTTTATATGTATCTAATAAACCTTCAATCATTATTTTATGTTAGATTATCTTTTAAGTTATGTTACAAAGACTGGTTAAATAATAAGAAATTAAGTTACATTATTGAATCTATCCAAATTTTTATTATTATTTTTAAAATTATTTAAAAATCTCAAGCTGTATATGTGGTTTCGAAACTGTGAAACTTATACATCAGACCCCAACAGTAGTCAATTAGTCAACACGACGGAGTTTCTTAGAGGCCATTCGACTTACTAAAAATAGCAACAAAATTGATATGTGGTTACAAAACACATAAAGACTCAGCTTCATTCAATCACACAATGTCTTTGAGTTTCTGAGAAGTCATTCGATTTTCTAAAAATAGCAACAAAATTTCCCTTAGATCACATTTTATTGGCTTAAAAAAAAAAAGAAAAAAACGCATCGAATAATATAAATAAACAAAAGATGATGGCTGAGATGCATTTGATCATAGGCCTGTCAGATCAGGCTCGTAATGGGGCTCAAGTTCAACAGCAGCAACAGCAACAATAATGATTCTCAAGCCATGAACTCATAATCCTTTATTTACAACAATAATGATTCACATGGCTTGAGAATTATATATATATATATATATATATATATATATATATATATATATATATATATATACATATATATATATATATGTATGTGTGTGTGTGTGTGTGTATGTAATAGAATTAATTTTCTTTACTAGTGTTAGGTAAAATGTGTTTGTCATTTGCTTACAATTATTGATTGACGTCATTCACCTCAGTTACGTCATTTGTCCCTCATGAGAAAAAGGTCCGAACGTCACCCAAACGTCTTATTCAACCTCACAGTCAATACATTAATAGCCCCCTCCCCCTAAAAAAACCTCTGTCTACTCTGTCTACTCTGTCTATACCAAATCTAAATTTACACCACACCTGTTCAAAACAGAATACTCTAAGTGAACTCTTAATTACAAACCGCAATAGACTTGACCTACTTTTTTCATATTTGCCCCGCATTTTTACCGTTTTTACATTCATCTATGCTACTTATTCATTTAGGTCATTCGCACCGGAAGTGACTATTCTTCCCATTCATGCTACGCCTACTCAAATCACTGGCAAATTCTAATTTCTGTAAAACCATAGCTTATCTTTATCTGAGATTCAAGAATTTGTTACCTACATTTCTTGTGCCAGAATCAGCAGACAGCCAACGTTAAATAGCAACATACGAGAAACTAATTCACTACTGCTTATTAAATATTAGGTTTTTCTTTCATTTTATAATCTCTTTTATTGGAATGTAGCAGTTATATGAATGGCAAATGTACAGTCGATAAGGCAAGGTATTATATCCGTTTCGTTCTTATATATCTAGAGATGATTAAAAGTCTTCTCAATGGCCACCAGAATTAACATGAAGATGGCTTCCAAAGAATACTTTAAATTTAGAATATTTTGAGGTTCACCCATCACAAACATATATATGTATATTATGTATGTATGTATGTATGTAACTATGTATGTATGTATGTATGTGTGCATGTGTATGTATGCATGTCTGTATGTATGGATGTGTGTATGTATTTATGTATGTATATCCATCTTTCATCCTCCATAAACACACATAAACATAAATGCACACACAAACACACACACGCGTACACACACAAACACACACACGCGCGTATACACACACACACGCGGGCGCGTACACACATACATATATATATATATACAAGGCGTGTGCATAAAACTTGTTCAACTGGTTTGCTGAGAAGGTTCCTCTCAAATATTTATACATTTGTCGCACACATGTATATATATATATTTATATGTATATGTATGTATGCATGTATGTATGTATTTATATCTATATATCTATATGCATATATATATATATATATATATATATATATATATATATATATATATATATATATATATATATATATATATACATATATACATATATGCATACACACACACACACACACACACACACACATATATATATATATGTGTGTG
>OZ024740.1:170853536-170868536 GCA_964016885.1 Eledone cirrhosa | reverse complement strand
TCACATATTTTTTGCATTCGTGTCCCACGAGGTTTCTCTGCCTAAATTAGCAGTTATCCCATAACATGTTTGGTTGTGTTTATATGGATTGTGGTCGCTGTTAATGACATATATGTTCATCTATTTAAGCTTCACCAAGCAGGTCATCTAGCTTTTTTTTATCTTTCTCCGAAACAGTTATATGATTATTCTCAAACACGGCACCCAGCCTTATGTAAAATTGTCAATGTCTACAAAAGGACAAATCGAATTGAACAAAGTCGTCGCATTCCCAAGGCTTATTGTTAGAAAGAAGAAACCCCTGACCTGGAATGATCTGACTTCACACAAAATATCCTGATTGTTAGATTTTAGTGCCTTTATAAGAGAATTTAGATCGGTACATGGTAAACATTTCTAAAATATGAAGAACTTGGGGAATCATCTGATGTATGAAGATTGCAGTAGGTGTGGGATATCTTGGGTTTAGCTAGATCAAATGTCTCCTGAGTGTTGTTGGACATAGAATAGACCGTGGAACAATTATTCATGAAGGGAAAAGGGGAGCAGAAAATTCACCATTATGGACATGATGAAAGCTGATGAGAAAATGAACCATACTGAGAACAAATTGAAAAATACATCCCTTATTGAGTAGTAAACAAAAGGTTGGCGTCGTCACAACTGGACCCAGGTTGTTGAGATGTGTACAGGAATAACAAAAGTAAAATAGATGCTACAGTCCAGTCCAAAAGAACCCGGATACTTCTTGGTAGCATCTATGTCACCGTCGCCATTGGAGGTACCAACTGTAATGACGGGCTAAAATCACCGAGATCTCTAGTCGATATGACTGCTGTCCAAGATATATGTACAATATGTATAGTGGGTAGAGACTTTAATCTCAGGGACAAGATATCTATATCTATGTATGTATATATATATATATATATATATATATATATATATATATATATATATATATATATATATATATATATATATATATATATATATATATATATATATATATATATATATATATATGTATATATATATATATACATATATATATATATATATATATATATATATATATATATATATTTATATATATATATATACATATATACATATATATGTATGTATGTTATATATATATATATATATATATATATATATATATATATATATAGGCGAGTGGCTGAGTGGTTAGAGAATTGTATTCACAATCTTGAGGTTGTGAGTTCGATTCCTGGACCAGGTGATGCCGGGCGGGTTGGGATTGGAAAAATGTCTTTAGATAAAAATAACAGGTCCATTCATGTTGACATCTACATGTATATATATATATACACATATATATATATACATATATATGTATTTCTATATACACACATATATATATATATATACACATATATGTATTCATACACACACACATATATATATAATTTATATATATATATATATACATATATACATATATATACATACATATTTATACACACACATACACACACACACACACACACACACATATATATATATATATATATATATATATATATATATATATATATATATGTATATATACACGCATGCACACACTCATGCACACACATACACATACATATACATATGTATATACGCGCGCGCGTGTGTCTGTGTGTGTGTGTGTGTGTGTATCTCCATACATACACAGACGAAGGTACACACAGTTACAATCTTAAATACACCTATTTCTTTCATTACTCATATATTTCATTCTCCTTGCCTTAGCGTATGTGTAAAACACATATTCATATGATATGATAATTTATTCGTACTGCAGTGTTATATAACATTTTGTCATATATTTAATTACCTTGCTACGCCTTATTTTGCTATCAAACTGTATGATTTGCGCATTCAGATTGCTATTGGCTCGGTTGTATTCTATAGAGCTAACAAGAAAAAGATAGATATATAGATAGATAGATAGAGAGAGAGAGAGAGTGAGATAGAGACAAACAGACGGAAAAAAAGAAAAAAAGGAAAGGAAGAGATAAAGCAGATTTGACAGAAATATATATAGAAAGAGGGGGAAGAGAGAAAGAGGGAGGTGTGAGCCAGGAGATATAGATTTTAAGAGACAAAGTAAGAAAGAGAGAGAGGGAGATAAAGAGAGAGAGAGAGAGAGAGAGAGAGAGAGAGAGAGAGAGAGAGAGAGAGAGAGAGAAAAATGCTACGTAGTAGGTTGTCTTACCAGTAATAGTTGTCTAATCTGCCCCCAAACCACGACTCTATCGTTTAAATTAAATACAAAAAGTAGTCATTAAATAATGCCCTAAATATTTCATCTCATAGGAAATATAGTTTGGATGTTTTTTTACTATAGGATCTTTCAATGAGAGCTTACCTGGGTCGAAAACATTCATCTGTTTGCCAATCCTTGCGCCAGTATTGATTTGTACGTTGTTTCAATGCCAAAGTCAGTATAGATGACTGAATTGACTTTTAGTATATTACTGGTTCATATTTTATAGACCCAATATGATTTGAACGTAGAACATAAACTGATGTAACTAAATTTTGAATCGCATTTTGTCCGATACTATACTTTCTCTGCCACGCAATTCTACCACACACTACACATTACGTGCAAATGTTTATTCTGAAGACCAATTCACCGCAGAATTTCCCTCTTCAATAGTTTATTCCTGTTAAATATTTATATCAATGTGCATGCAAGTCTAAGTGGTTAAGTAGTTCCATTGATGAGGTATTTCCTTCGAGCCCGCTGTGTCATCTTGGGCAAATGTTTTCACCATTGCCTCGGGTCAACCCAAATATTGGATAGACAGAAGCAGTATTGAATTACGTCGGATGGATTCTACCTTTAATTTATACGTCCGGTTTTGTCATATATTTTGCAAGATGATTCTGCTGGAGAATTGCATTGAGAGTTCTTGATTGTGGAATACTGAACATAATAATTCACTAGTTGGATATTCAGATCTTATAACTATTGAGTGCTCATTTTGAAAACAAGGGGGGGGGGGGGTCCTTAAGTACGAATGAACGAGGAAGTCCCCACTCAGATAATTGCTCTCCCAGAAATAGAAGCTATGCTTTTCAGAAACCGCCTTAAAGAAACCGAATGGACATCGGGTAACGCAATCTTAGATACAATATACTTAAAAGAAGATGTGAGGGTTAACATGGAATTGAGCAACAGCAAGTCACGTATATTATCGTTCTGGAGTCTTATATTTGGCCTTTCCCGGCTACACATAACAATCTATAATTTATCTATAATCTATCTATTTCTAAATTGGATAAATGTTAAATGAGATGTCTGCTGGTAGTAATAAAAACAAAACAAACAAAAACTAAGCAATAACATCATTAAAAAAACACCATAATTCAACAAAAATAAATTTCTTACATCTGCTATCTGCACATAAAATACTTCGTGGAAACAAAGCTGTTAAAAGACATAACAAAGTTCTTTTAAAATTAACCTGCCAAGAGTAAGAAGAACAGAAAAAAAAAATCAATGTGCGTGCAAATCAAACTGGTCAGTTCAGATGCTCCTTGACAGCTCTCACTTTTTTCTTTTGAAAAAGGGTCGTAATCCCGAAATATGAATTATAAATTAAAAGTATAAACTGTTCTTTTGATTTATATTACTATATTCGCATTTTCACCCTCTGCTTTTTAACTTGAATTATTCTGTAAAGAATTTTTGTCACATAGTTTTCAATGATTCATACAAACTATACTATTGTTTACTTTATAAGATAAGACTTAAAAACGGGATGGCCTTGGTTGGAATACCTATGTTCATAGGTCGGCTCCATCAGGTCTAACTGGCGACTGAAACAATAACAACAGCAGCAGCAGCAACATCAACAACAACAACAACAATAAGTATATTATCGAACAAGATGTTTAATAGGTAAAGTATATAAGCAGATTGTTGTGTGACAGTTAAATTTATATATATATATATATATATATATATATATATATATATATATATATATATTTATATATATATATATATATGATGTCTGAAAACTCTTCTAAGCGTATTGCAATCGCTTGTCAGATTATAGAATTTTGTGCACTCTTAAGCTACCGCTAGCCACACAAACCTGTAACATAGCTGAACAAGCAATGCCTGTGTTGAAGGTTTTTTTAAATGGGAAATATAGATATGCTACCAATAAAGATTCTAACATCATTATTTCCGAAGACAGTCAGATTGAACCTATATATGAAATCTGATAGTATTCAGTTATAAAACTGCTATAGATCAGACAATATGTCAATATGATCTACCCTCCGAAACGACCGTAAACAATGATATGAATAGGTAAAATAACTTGACTTTGCTGTTATTATTTTCATTGTTAAAATAATACACCTAATATATGTATATATATATGTATATATTTATATATATCAGGAAGCTTCCTGATGATTTCTCACGAGTGAAACAGTTCTAGTCCTATAGAAGCTTTTCTATATTAAGAGATTTATACTCTGCTATGTATTGAGTACCTTACTTACTGTGGTTGCCCCCGATTCAACCCGGAATCACTTATATATATATATATATATATATATATATATATATATATATAGCGAAGGAAAAGTGGTAAGGAACCAGGTGGACCATAACGCACCATATATATATATATATATATATATATATATATATATATATATAAAAACAAATAACGAAACGAAATTAAATTTCGTTTCGTTTGTAACTCACTTTTGTATGACACTTTTGTATTAACTTAATTATATATATATATATATATATATATATATATATATATATATATATATATATATATATATATATATATATATATATATATATATATATATATATATATATATATATATTTCGTTTCTGAATTTCTTTAGCAAGATTCTTTATCTGAAATCGTGTGTTGAAACCGATATTGTTATACTTTGGGAGGGTCATGTTGCCAATAAGAAACACACGCACCAGTTGCTTTCACTTCAGTTTATTATATATTTATAAATTTATAAATTTACAAATCTACAAATTTATAAATTTCTGGTTGGTTGGTTGGTTCCACAACCAGATAGTTGTTTATATATAGTCATAGTCCTTTCGTCACACACTCTGTGACCTCTTCAGTGACTGGGGATTCCTTTCTTTGTTTCTGTGCCTTTCCTTTCTTCTGTCCTACGCCATTTTGTTTCTGTGTGTGTGTTCACTTTGTGTGAACACACACACAGAAACAAAATGGCGTAGGACAGAAGAAAGGAAAGGCACAGAAACAAAGAAAGGAATCCCCAGTCACTGAAGAGGTCACAGAGTGTGTGACGAAAGGACTATGACTATATATAAACAACTATCTGGTTGTGGAACCAACCAACCAACCAGAAATTTATAAATTTGTAGATTTGTAAATTTATAAATTTATAAATATATAATAAATTGAAGTGAAAGCAACTGGTGCGTGTGTTTCTTATTGGCAACATGACCCTCCCAAAGTATAACAATATATATATATATATGTATATATATATATAGCCTTATATATATATATATATATGTATATATACATATATGTATATATATATATATATATGTATACATATATGTATATATATATGTATATGTATACATGTATATGTATACATATGTATATGCATATGTATATATGTATATATATTTATCTCTTTATCTATCTATCTATCTATCTATCTATCTATCTATCTATCTATCTATCTATCTATCTATCTATCTGGCACACCGAGTGTGCCCAGGCGCTCACGGCTCTCTGGCAGGCGGACCCGACTGTCAGTGGAGAATCCACCTCGTCATTCTATAGAGGGCTGGTGGTTAGCAGGTGCGACGACGCCCTCGGAGAAGCCCTAGGCATGGATGAAGACGAACTGGCCAACCTGTTCGGTAGGACATTCAGCCCGGGACCCATGGATAACTTCCAGAGGTCCCTGGCCTGGCAGTGCTTCAGAAGGGCTCTACCCATTCGAGAAAGGCTCTACAGACACGGGCGCCCGGGTAGGGACCCCTCGAAAAAGATCTGTCCCAGATGCGCGTGCGACGAGGAAACCGTTGCACACGCATTGGTACACTGCTCGGGCATTGCTGATCTGTGGGGCTATGTCGAACAACTGCTGTCAAGGCTGGGACCGATCCGGTTGACCACCGAGTCTATTGTAACGATCAAGCCGCCTCCCCTCTTCAAAAACGAAGGAGAGACGGTGTTTCTGTGCGTAATAGCCACGGCGAAAGAGGTGGTATGGTGGACGCGTCTGAAAGGACTGAGGTCAGACATCTTTCTCTCTGGCCAACAACTGGTCCGTTTCTTCCGATATCATTTCGGAAGAAGGATCAGGATGGAGAGAGAGGTGCTGCACCCCAGCCGTTTTTATGAAAGATGGGTGAAAGTCGCGAGAATGGCCCGTGTGAATGGGCCTTCACTCTACATCAGACTATAGGTGAGGAAGATGAAAGACCAAGGGAGCACCCCTTCTCTGTGCTCCTGAGGAGAAGGGTTGCACACTTTTTTCGGGGGCGCGTGCGACCCCCCAAGGCGCCTCCTCTCTATTGAGGATTTTGTTATTTTATTTTTTGTTATATTTTATTTTATTTTTATATATTGTTATTGCCTCCTCCCTATTGAGGACGCCTTGTTTTGTAAACTCCCCCCATTGTACTTGTCCCACTTTTGATGCCCTGGTGGCAAATAAAAGAAACATATCTATCTCTTTCTCTCTATATATATAGGAAAATAGACTTTAAGGAGATTTATTTACAATAATTTATAACTTTACCGGTTTCACAAGTTTCCTGCTTGAGAAACGTGTAGCTATGCTGACTTGTGATTTGCAACTAGCTGATGTTGGGAATTTCTTTGTTTTATACAAAACATCTTGCTCAGTTTGCTATATGTTTGAAGTACAATTCGAGAGGTTGAGGAAGATCATGTCATCAGGCATCGAATTGTTTGGTAATTTCACGCCAAACATCGAGAGTGTCATTGTTTTTTCAGGTTTTCGCAGCAAATTTGTGAAACCGGTAAAGTTATAAATTTGTAAAAACCTTCTTAAACGGTGTGTGTTACTGCTGTTTGATCAATAGGACCGCCCACTAATGAAACTAAAATATAAGCAGCCGAGCATTCCACATATATGTGTAACTTATTCAGCGTGCCACCGTGTGTGGCTTTTTGAATTATACACATAGTCCATCTGTTTGACTGCCAAGCAGTTTCCACCTGCCTCATTTCTCGATCAGGTTTGAGTTGAGGCAAAATAACAACAATAACGTGATATTTGATGTTTTTTTTCAATGATTTACTATTTGATGTTCAGTACTCTACTATTTTGCTATCAACCACTGTATTACACGCTAAATATTACATGCAAATCTTTATACAGAAGACCAATCACTACAGAAATTCTATTCTCTGCAGTGTCTATTTCATTAACACCAAACGAAATAACAAGGAAATCTCTACTCAGCTGATTGACTTACAAGAACTAAGTGACATTATTCTGAAGTTTTACCTCTGCGCCTTTGCACGCAACATTGAACAATGTAGTCCTAGATACAGCATACTTAAACAAACAGATGATCATGGTTAGAATGCATATGACTAGAGGTCGGCATAATCAGGGATAATCTAACAACCACAACTTACGTCTGGAGTCATATATTTGGCCTTTCCTACCTAAATGTAACAATCTATTTATCTATAATCTATCTATTTATAAATTGGATAAAGGTTATATAAGATGTCTGCCGACAAAAAATAAAAAAGGAAAGGAAAAGAAAACACAAGCCAAAAAGCAACAACTACAAAAAAACAAAACAAAAAAAAACACTAGTTCTTCATTTGTTATCTGGACATCCTTCGTGGAAACAAGTATGTAGAAGCAGACTACAGGAAAATGCCACATTGAAATTAATTGTATCATATAGAAACAATTGAAACAAAAAGAGTCCATAACCTCTGTTGAAGAGCGGAGCATTGATAGACTACCACAGAGACGTTTTTCTCATCTCATTCAGAACATGTGCAGAAATATTGGTAAGAACAAAACATGAAAAACAAATGGAGATAGTTTTACAGGATTTGTAAGAAATCGAGAGACATAACAATTGTGTATAATAACATTTTTTTTTTGTTTTAGGTCCAAATAGAGAAAGAGCTACCAAGGGACAACCAAGAACCCCGACAGAAGACTAAGATCTATCACATTCACTCCAGGTCGTACAACAGCATATTGAGGACATACACATTCAAACAGGTCATATTCTATACTCAAAACTGGTTCACAGAGAATTTACTAGTGCGTATCATTACTCCTTTCTCTATCTTCCCAATCCTAAGTGGTGCTTGAAAGAGTAGTCGAGAGTTTGGCCGGAGGGGAAATAATCTCACTTCATTCCTGTCAACTGTGTTTATCCCCCCTCCCCCCACACAACACAACACAAAAACTCTCTCTCTCTTACATAGCAGAGGAAAACAGAGAGTGTAAAACTGCTCACTTCACAATGGACTCAAGAAACAACCACATATGTCCTGCACATCAAATAAGGATAATAGTAATAAAAATAAAAATGATTTCTTTATTAGCCACAGGGTCCAGCAGATGGAAACACAGTAAATATTATAAGTATAGGGTTACATGTGTGGCTAGTCAAAGTTATACATAAACGAGAGTAGAGGAAATGACGTTATACAATAGAGTTTAATATGATATATCAGGTAATATAAAATTATTATAAAACAATAATCAATTCAATATATTATATAGAACATAAAACAAGAGTTAACAGGTGAGAACCCACAAGCTAAGTGGACTTTAGAACAACCCACATAACTGCTTGCCCACCATGCAATATAAACTTGTAAATTTAATACGATAGAGTTGATAAATAATTAGACTAGCAGACCATTAGGTGTTAGTTCTAATCCACTGCAGGCCTGTCATATCCCTGGACAATCTATTCTACGTCTCCGTTCACGAAGCTAGTGCAAATCATTTTTAATATGACGTTCTATAATTTCTACTGACACTGTTACTACGCAGTTTAATACTAATTGACTTCCAGTTTTGTCTCATCATATCAGGATAGAAGAACTGCTTGACATCAATTACCATACGATATAATACAAAAACAACTACTCAGACAAACAAAACCCAACACGCTAATATCTTTCGGTTTTGCTTTTTGTTGCACATGACCAAATATCCAAGTAAAACTGTAGTTTATACTCAAAGTTTTAAATTATTAAACAGCGAACTCAACTGATGTGTGCTCTGGGAATCACAAGCAAAATAGAGTGTCAGTCAGTTCAGGTCCAGAGATTGGCGTACAGAATGATGTTTCTAAGGAGTTAAGTAATGAATTTGTAATTTTATAGCATAAACTATTTAGACCTAAGTAGCAGAAGCAGAAAGGTTATCAAATTTCGTCAACTGGCTAGATCCACTCGGAATAAGTATACTGTGAACGCAATAACTAACACTAAGATGATGTATAATAAGCAAGTGCACCAACAAAAACAATACAATATGCTGAGGGATGAGTGATTCTCAACATCTAAACTAAATGTGAAGTGCTGCAACGTCTTTCTAACCTATAATTTATAAGGAACTAGCAGTGGTACCCGAGGTAGCACGGGATGAGGTATTTTGGAACGCGGGCCGCCAACAGATCTAATCGTGGAAAAACTGCATGCGTGGACAATATGTAAAGAAAATAAACCGAATACTCTGATGGCTGGATAATCTTTAAGATTTTCCTCGATGAAGCAGGTAAAATACAGGTTTTCACCTAATGCGGGCCCTAGGGGATCAAGAAAATGAATTTTTTTTATGTGCATAATATGCTTTGAAATTTTGGGAAAATCAGCTAGACGTAACGCCTCCAAGAAGCCCTAAGAAGCTGAAAAAATGAAGTTTTCACCTAATGCGGGCCCTAAACTAATAAAAAAGTTGGATTTTCTTTGCTCATGGTATGAAGAAGAGACTGACTAATACATAGTTACAATTTCAAGGAAATTAGTCTGACGTAGCGACTAAAAAAACACACACACACACACACACACACACACACACACACACACACACACATCCCCAGGGAAGTGACGTAATGCAGACAGCCAGACATACAGACAGATATTATAAGGGCGCGACGTTATGTGTATGTATCTATCTAAAAAGGGAAAGAATAAGAATTATAGAGAGAGATCGCTAAATCGCCTAATGCGGTCGTTAGGGCATTGCAAATTTGAAATCTTTGTGCTCAGGACACTCCCTGAAACATAAGTATTACATGTGTAAAGTTTGAAAACAGTCGGTTTGGTGCTTCTCTAGTTTTAGGGATTTAAACTCACACACACACAGACAGACATCATATATATAGATATCTTTGGTGAGATACAGCTGTAAGATTAATAATCCCACAGTCCCATTTCCACCGTAGGTTGAATATTTAATAACATACTGATGATGCTAAGTATACAAATGTTAAGCAAATATTAACAGCTATTGAATCAAACAATTATGAAAGCGGTTTAGATTGGATCGATTGTAAATAGATAGGAAGGTAAATAAAAAGGTAGGTAGATTGTAAGTTTTGCGATCAATCCTAGTACACATGTGGCAGGTAGCCACACTATTTAAATTTGAATAAGAATATATGTAATAATAGCTATAGAATGAGAACAGATGGAATATTGTGATACATGATTCGAATCTTAGTATAGTTTCAATGTTCAAATTGCAAAGAAAGGCATAGGCGTAAAAAAAGTAAGGTACAAAATAGAAAGAAAAGGAAATATCTAGAGAAAGTAAAGGCAAGCTAGGTGTGAGAATGGTGTAGATTTAGAAACTAAATTCCACAATAACATGAGAGAGAAACAAAGGTAGGAAATGTTTTGCCTGCAAATTATAAACTGAAGACAATTTACTTTAGACAA
Organism: Eledone cirrhosa; assembly: GCA_964016885.1. NCBI lineage: Eukaryota > Metazoa > Mollusca > Cephalopoda > Octopoda > Eledonidae > Eledone > Eledone cirrhosa. The sequence goes on along the minus strand of OZ024740.1, from coordinate 170,857,563 downwards.
ACATTTTCGACGTTAGTTTTAATTCTAATCTCGGTAGGGAAAGAATTCAGCACCCTACTTTGTGAAAGGTCTATTTGAGCTTTATAATTCAGATTAAACTGACATTTTACCTCTGTAAAAAAACGAAAAAAGAATCGTAATCAATTTTAGGCATATTTGGGGCGTGAGATGCTTATAAAAATGATGAGGTATTTTTTTGTATTGAATTGCGTAGCTAGCATAGTGAAGATGGTGCAATTTTGCCTTCGGGATTATAGAACGTTTGAAGGTTCCTGTTATTTATTTCAACCAAATGTTGCTAGTTATTTGATGAATGTTGTGAAGGTCCATGTTGAGAAGGATAAAATGATTTTTGAAAATTGAAATTGGAGAACTTAGTTATGAAGAGAAGGAAGAGGTGACTTCTTTTGAAATATGATGGAATTGTTGTGAGAAATATATTCTTTACCACAGTAAAGTATTGCAGTAGAGAGCCATTAAAAGTGCAACTAATTTAAACAATTAAGTTAAAGTATTGTAACCCCTGTTTATATGTAGAAAGACTGAATATTTATTGCCGTTATCTTTTCGTGAAAAGGTCCCAATGGATTTAATTCTATGGAACCAGAAATAGTGATCGCTGATTATGAATAGAATTGATGTGTTGTATACTAAATAGTTATATACAGATAATCCATGCAGAACCCTAGCTGAAAATTTAATTTAATTGTTAAAACCTGATTGAAATCGAAAGTTCGCTTTTGATTTTCAAGGAATAGTTGATATTTTTACGTTCATGTAAGATTATCAAACATATAAAACATTATATTAGAAATAATCGCAACGAATAGATGTGCAAACACTATTATTTTTTAACAGCTTACAGAATTATTTGGCTACAATTTTAGAAATACATTTACTTCAATTTTACCATCGAAGACATTGCCTTTCCAAATTGTATGCTTGAAAAATGTCTATCTGTTAGAATTTTAATCCAATAAGTAATGCAACATAGAAAATATAACGACTAAATGCTTTTTAGAGATGTTGCAGAAAGCTGGAAATAAAACATAGACAAATATTTGAAATCTCGTTTAATTTCAGTAGTGAATTCTCTTATCTTTTCATTGACATCATATTCAAAGACATTACGTAGGAGGTGTGTAGGAAATAAAATTGTGTAAATGGCTAGATGACATTTATAAAATATAGATATTACTAGAAATAACTATTAATGAAGAAGAAACAACCAGAAACGTTGAAAAATTTTGCAAGTGAATGTATTTAATAAATCTCATAAGAGTAGAAGCTTTACTAGTTGGTTAAATATAAAATTCTATTTAAGTAGAAACAAAAAATAATTCCAAGGAAATTGATTTATTGGCGTCATATTCCCATTTAGAATATTAAGTATGGAATTTGCTGATGAGCAGCTGTAATTAATTAAACACTGAAGTGTATATATATATATAATATAAATTTATCTATTTACCTATGTATATAATATATATATACATATATATATATATATGTGTGTGTGTGTGTGTGTGTGTGTGTATGTATATGTGTTTGTGTGTTTGTGTGTGTGTGTGTGTGTGTGTGTGTGTGTGTGTGTGTGTGTGTGTGTGTGTGTGTGTGTGTGTGTGTGTGTGTGTGTGTGTTGTGTGTATTCTTTTATTGGTTTCAAGCATTGGTCTGTAGGCATCAAGGGGCAGTGACATGAAGTGATGTAATCGATCATAAGTACTTATTCTATGAAATATGGTAGCTATTTTATTGATTTCGCTTTGACGAACTGCTAATTACAGGACATGAGTACAGATACAGACGTATATATATACATACATATATATAAGCATTTTTCTCTTCTTCTTCTTCTTCTTCTTCTTCTTCTTCTTCTTCTTCTTCTTCTTCTTCTTCTTCTTCTTCTTCTTCTTCTTCTTCTTCTTCTTCTTCTTCTTCTTCTTCTTCTTCTTCTTCTTCTTCTTCATCCTTCATCCTTCATCCTTCATCCTTCATCCTTCATCCTTCATCCTTCTTCCTTCATCCTTCATCCTTCATCCTTCATCCTTCATCATCATCTTCATCATCATCATCCAGAATCTGTCCAGCGATTCTTTCCATAGACATTCTAACCCCATGTCCATACTATCAGAGCTGTAATCTATCGATTCGGAGAAGTGGCCACTCCCCGATCTCCGAGCTACGCACCATATCGACTCATGTTACTCCAATGACCCTCCTGAGGAAACCCCATTTTGGCCGCTTGTATTCGTTATCTTATTCTTTCCATCATTACTCAAGATCCATGATCATAGGTATGGGTAGGCAGAAACACCGAAATGCTAAAGTTTGGTGCTAGTCCCTCCATATGTATGTCACTGCATATCTCTCCCGTCTTCGTTCCAAGCAGTTGAGTTTCTTTTAGCCTCTCCCAGTAGCTTATCTCCTTCATCGTCGCAATCCTCTTGGTGTAGCTTCGTTGGATTGTCTCAAGCTCCATGGTTAGGTTGATACTATGAGGTGACCACAGCAGGGAGCAATAGTCCAGGCGGCTTAGGACAAATGTCCTCCATAATATTAACATTGTCTCTCGGTCTCTTGTCCGGAAAGCCCTCAAGACCCAGCCAGCGAGTCGTCTGCACATTGTCGCCACCCTCATGATGTGTGAAGAAAAAGATGCATCACCGCTCATGTCTCGTATCGATTTCGACACGGGAATTTCGATCCTCCTGGTCCAATGTAGCTGTATTGTGTTGTATGTGTGTTTGCAGGTTGGTATTGTAGGGCTTGAAATTTTCCAGCATTAGTCAGAATGTTTTTGTCCTCAGCCCATTTATATATGGCATCCAGATCTTTTTGTAAAAGAGCAGCAACAGCCGGGTGTTTGATTGCCTGTGCTACCCTTCTGTCATCAGCATAACTAGTGAGGGATGTTGTATGTACTACAGCGGGAATGTCTGAGAGAACCACCAAAAACAGTAGTGGTCCCAAGACTGTGCCCTGGGGCACTCCACTTGTTATTGATGTTTCCTTTGAGAGGAGCCAATTGGCTGCCAATGCCTGGCTTCTGTCTTTTAAGAAATCATGCAGACGCTCTCCTACTTTTCCAGTTATGCCAAGTCTGTGTAGTTTGTGACATTATTCCGTGGTCGACCTTGTCAACGGCATTCGCACAGTCAAGATAAATCACGTCAAAGTGTGAGCTGCCTAAAAGTTATTTCAGTACCCGGTCATAGTATTGTAGCAGCTGTGTAAGGCAGCTTCTTCCTGGGCGAAAGGCAAGCAGCGTGCTAGCTACGCGGTCATTTTCATCGAGGAACGTGATCAGTTTCTTTCTGATGTTTCGCTCCATGACCTTACTGATATGTGATGTCAGGGAGACTGCTATGCAGTTTTTGGCCTCCGCTCTGCTACCTCCTTTATTGATAGGACATATTCTGCCTTTTAGCTATAATATATATATATATATATATATATATATATATAGTGAGAGAGTGAAGAATAACATGGTCAACAGTACAAAAAGGGTTTTGTTTACAGTATTAACAAATGTTTCATTGATTAGGTTGTCTAAAGGTTGCTAATCACTCGAAGTTGTGCCACTCAATTTTAAATACAATGTATGCCCAATCAAATCATCAGAATAACTGAGTTATTCTGATGATTTGATTAGGCATACATTGTATTTAAATATACATTGTATATAAATATTATATATATATACATATATAATGTATATGTATATATATATATTATATATATATTATATATATATATATAAATGATATATATATATATATATATATAAATGTTATATATATATATAATATATGATATACATATACATATATATATATATAATGTATATATGATATATAATATATATATGATATATATATATGATATATATATATATAATATATACATATAATGTATATATAATATATATAATATATATAATATATGTAATATATATACGTTATATATATATATATATATATATATATATATATATATATATATATATATATATATATATATATAT
>OZ024740.1:170827860-170838336 GCA_964016885.1 Eledone cirrhosa | reverse complement strand
CCGATCATAATAATCATCCCCACAAATAATAGCTAACAATATCGGATAAATTACACTTGAAGACGAAAAATGCGGCTAGAGCAAGTGATAGATCTCTCGGATGAGTGTATTAACACTCGGATGAGGGTGAGTGTATTAACCACTACGCTAAAGAGCCATAGGCCACTAATCTTGATTATTAAGATGTTAAGCCGCAAGCTAGAGGTGTAAACAACTGTTGACTCAAGAAGCATTGGAAAACTCGAAATTTGCAATGCTTGCAATTTTCTCAACTATTTGTGGTGATCGACTATTATTATTGTCATTTGCTTTGAGAAGCATACATTTCAAATTTCAAATATTCCTGATTTTTCTTGTCAGCTATTGCGTACATACACACGCGCTCACACCCCACACACATATATGCATAGATTCCACAAACATTAGTGTGTTACATAATATTTATTCCGTCCGTAAAATAATGACTATTTGCCCATAATTTTCGTTATCCGGAATTCTGTTTTCTTCGTAGAGAATAAACAGAAAAGAATGGTAACATTTTCAGTTTATGTCAGCGAAAGTTTTACTTTTTTTACTCGCCTTTCAGTTTATCAGAGCTAGTTCGTTCATCAGCAACAGAGAACTAGCAGCAAAATTGCCAACAATGATATTAAAATTCAGAACAGAGAAGAATGGAATTCAATTCTTACTGTGAGATAGCTTAATTCACTCGCAGGAACTATTTCTGCACGAAATATGTTTAATAGACACAAATAAATACTACAATTAACGAAGTATTTCAAATATTGTTATTGCCTTCAGTGATAAATAGAACAAATATAATTATTTATTATAGAAAGAAATACTATAGCTTACACATTATTTAAACAATTAACGGAGCTTGTTATAATTGGCCAGTATAATATAAATAAATGTATGTGAATGATTGCTTTTTTTATTAGACAGAGTACGTATAATTTATGGTAGAGAAATTTAGAAATTGTAACGTACATGCTTTCCCCAAGAGCATTCGTAATTCCACACCTCCTTTATATATTACCACTATCAGGGTTCACGTTACTTTTAAAACAATTGGCTCTGAATCAAGAAGCTAGTAGAATTATAATATATACACACACACACACACACATACATATGAAATCACACATATATATATATATATATATATATATATGTGTATATATATATATATATATATATATATATATATATGTGTGTGTGTGTATACTGTATATATATATATATTATATATATATATATATATATATATATATATATATATATATATATATATATATATATATATATATATATATATAAGTGGAGGCTTAGTAAAATCGAATCTTTGGCTGTGGGCAAGCAGAGTCGACCTACAATATGAATGAGTTAGCAAAGCATTCAATAAGGGTAGGTCCTTAGAGTAATAACATACGTTTAAATAGCTTGACAAATTGAACATTGTGGTAGGCAAAACCTAACACACAATACCAAAGTAACGAAAAAACTAACAGGTTGAAAAGAAACACCTCGACAAATCAAACGTTATACGTTTAAATGAATCTGAAACAAATATCCGACTTACGTAACTGACACGCTCGTGGTATTCCATGATCGAACAGAGGGCTAAATTCATCAACAGGGATTTCGTTCTGCCAAAGATCGGGGCGGATGCTAAATGGTGCTGCTATGAGCAAGCGAATCGTAAATGTAGTTGTCACGTGTTATTTCCAACAAGGGAAGCAACCCCCGGTTTTTGGCGGGTAGATTCAAAGTGTTAGACAAAGGAAATATTATAATTACCGCTAACATTCAGAATAAAAGCTCTCAACCAGATGTTATTAAACAAACACAAATAATTAACCAATCAACAGAATTGTTTAATTAAATTAATTAGTTAATTATTAAATCTAGGAGAAAATAATATAAGTGGAGGCTTAGTAAAATCGAATCTTTGGCTGTGGGCAAGCAAAGTCGACCTACAATATGAATGAGTTAACAAAGCACGCAATAAGGGTAGCTCCTTAGAGTAATGACATACATTTAAATAGCTTGACAAATTGAACATTGTGGTAGGCAAAACCTAACACACAATACCAAAGTAACGAAAAACTAACAGGTTGAAAGCATACACCTGGACAAATCAAACGTTATACGTTTAAAGTGTTTCTATGAATCCGAAATCAAATATCCGACTTACGTAACTGGCACGTTCGTGGTATTCCATGATCGAACAGAGGACTCATTTCATCAACAGGGATTTCGTTCTGCCAAAGATCGGAGCGGACACTAAAAGGTGCTGCTATGAGCAAGCGAATCGTACATTTAGTTGTCACGTGTTATTTCCAACAAGGGAAGCAACTCCCGGTTTTTGGCGGGTAGATTCAAAGTGTTAGACAAAGGAAATATTATAATTTCCGCTAACATTCATATATATATATCGGGGGTTACTTCCGTTTGGGAAAACCACGTGACCGGCAGCAGTCTTACTGATATCATTCACACCCATCCGAGGCATTGAACGGAACCCTGTTGATAAAATGAACCCTTTGTTCTAATGAGATATTGCATAATATCGACGGGATGGTCCAGGTTTGTCAAATTATCCTGAGTTGGTTTTCTCGTTGCTTTGGTCCTTGCGGCTGGCTCACCGATCGCAGTCTTCAATTTGTCAAGCTGTCTAAACGTATGTTATTACTCTCAGGTGAAACTACCTTATTGAGTGCTTAGTTGCACATTCCGGATTGCATTCGTTAGCTTGGCCGCAGTCAGAGCTTCGATTCTACTGAATTTACATTTGTATATATATATAATATAAGATCAAAAGATGGTTAAAAGAGTTCCAAGTATTTTATTATGCGCATTTCAAAAACAAATATCATGGGATGATATCTGCGTTCTCATCAGATAAAATAGGGATACATGATATGAAGCTTAAAAACACTTGTGAATAGTGAAGTTTTAAATCAACATATGAAAAATAAATTAAGATTGATGTATGAGATTGGGAAAAAGTGAGGGGGTTTGGAAAAGGTAAGGAAGAGGAAGAGATAAGAGTAAAGAATGGTGGGGGAGGAGTATAAGAAGGAAGGATGAGAGGGGAGGAGAGATGGGTGATAAAGAGAGAGAGAGATAGCCTTTACAACTGAGAAAAAAGTATATATTGTCTCACAGAGAGAAATTAAAAAGCCGTTGGATGATAATAGATAATTTAAAAGAATTTGAAATTAAAAGTTAATGAGGTTTATGCATGAAGAGAAAAAGGAATTAAGAATAATATTAAATTAAGGTTTGTATATTGAAGAGTTTAATAATATGTGCGAGGAAAAGAAATGATTAATATGTATTATTAAAATAAAAATATTAATGTTATTAAGGATATAATGTGAAAAGGAGAAGAATGAATGAGTTATGAATTTAGAGGAATTAGTTAGGGTTTAAGTTTGTTTTTATGTAATGTAATATGTGTACGTAATATGTGTACGTAAATAGCTTGTTTAAAAATGAGCGCAGAAGGCAAAGAAGAAAAGAATGTTTAAGGAAGAAAATATCTAACATCAAAAAATATATGTTTGCGAAATATTTTCTAATGGTAATAATATAATATATTAAAATAAATTAGTTAGGGTTTAAGTTTGTTTTTATGTATTGTAATATCTAAAAGTCAAATTAAGTATTAGTTTAAAACGAGCATGAAAGGATGGATGAGATAAGAGAAATTTAAGGAAGAAAAAAATCTAACGCCAAAAAAATTATATGTTCACGAAGGACTTTTAATGGTAATACTATAATGTATTTAAAAAAATTTTTTTTATGGCCAATGATATGAGGAAAGATGGAAGAATGGATAATGTTGTGGTGAGTAATAATAAGAATTGAGAAGTAGTTAGGAAGAAAAGGTACAGATTAGAGGTTACAAATAAAAAAAAAGAGGAAGAAAGGAAAATGATAAAGAGGAATGATATAGAATGAGTAAATTGTATTATATAATATATAATAAATAATATTGAAATAAGATAGAAAGATGGGTATATTTGTAAAAGATATATAAGCCTTTGAGAAAAAGGATTTTAAACTAGTAAGGTATTAGATATTAGCTGTATACTTTATGGAATGTTCTGTGGAATTTATGCAAGCAGAGAGAAAATAAATCCGTGCGTCTATTTATTATAGAATTGAAATTAGATATAATGGTAAATTTCTCAGCTAGGCAGAGATTACATGTTCTGGATAGGGAGGAATTCAAGTAAGGAGAGGGAGAACAAACTTTTCTCCAAGAGATGTTATAGTTAATATTTTTGTCTTTCAAGGACCATATGAGTTCCGAGAGTGCCATGTTAGTTCTTTTAAGTTCGTATCTAAAAGACGAATTGTGATTATAAAATCTAGCTTTGAAGGAGGTGGAGGTGGAACCGAAATAGGTAAAGGAATTGGTATATGTTATAACTTTACATTCATAGACTAAGTTTTTATCAAGACTGGTTATTAAGAGGACATTTAGTTCTAACAGGGAAATTACAATTACGATTAGAGAAATGAACAGAGTTATTAACAAGTGACCTAGTGTTATTTATAGGAGGAATTGGATTGGAGAAGTTATTTACGATAGGAATAATAGTTTCCTGATTGGTATTATGAACATTCAACGAAGTTACATTTGACGTCGTATTTAAGTTTACAGAATCTAGCCTAGAGTTAACAATGACGTTGGGAGTACTACTGCTATTATTATGACGCTCAGTGTTGGAAGGATGTGATTTAATATTTAATATTTTATTGTTGTGTTTAGAGATAATGTTAGAGATGTTAAGAGGTGGAATAAGAACATTTTATTGTATGTTTGTTAAAGATTTTACTATAGATATGTGAGGGAGGGAAGCATTTATCTAATATAAGATCTTTTGATCTTATATTATTTATACTCCAGTCCTACAAACTGTAGAGTGCTACTTATCCGATATTTGCATTGCTTTATTGTGCTACAATAAAACTCACCTCCTACACACATACACACACACACATATATATATATATATATATATATATATATCTATATATATATATATATATATAGTTCAAGGAGACAACAAACAAAGATACAAAAAACTTATTAGTTTCACGCTTTATATGGAAGAAGAAAAAGAAAGTTGGACGTGTCGGGCTTTAACCCTTCTTTAGGAGTATAAAATTAGACACAGGATCATACATATAATGTATATAGGCGCAGGTTTCGGATCAGTTAAACTGAGTAGTTCTGTGGGTGACGTATATTATAGCTTTTGATTGACCAATGCCTATTAGGGGGAAAGAGTATGGAAACCCGTCGTATATATATATATGATGGTACGTGAAATAGACATATGCGAACGCTGAATAAATATTTAGAAGTAATTACACCGTCCATAGTAGCCATGGCATATTAAAAACTGTCTCAAGAAGGTTATATATAAAGTTAGCTTCATATAATAATGAGAAACACTCACATACCAATACCGAGCCTGATAATTTCAAGAAGTGGAACGATAAAAAGGACTAGAAATTCCAAGAACCTAATTTTACCAACACAAATATACAAGGGGAAGGCTTGTATTTTGATCTGATGGATTGCAGGTTGTTTTAATTAAAACAAACAACCGCAAAACAAAAACTGTTAACTTAGGACAATGCATAGTTTGATTAGATTAGTTCAATTGCTTCATACTTTGAAGGTGCACAGTGAATTATTTGGTGTCAAAATTCAATTTGTGATGGGAATTGACCCGAGGTAAAATACACAAATTTACTAATCCTCGATTGAGTTTTTTTTCTATTCACACAAAGATATTTAATATACTAAATCTCAAATCTTTTGTCCGCCAGCTCCACTCTACTCTCAAGCGCTTCCTCCAACCTCTCCCCCCCTATAAGACATTTTTCCCAATTCCAACCCGCCCGTCCCCTCAATCTATCTAATTTCTCATTCTTTCTTCTTATGAAGGACTAGCGTCCGAAACGTTAAGACCCTCTTCTTGCTATATCACGCGTTAACATAATATATCCCTTCCATATACTGTACCGATTGTGTTGTTAATTCTGTTTACTTTTTACACACACACACACACACACACACACACACACACACACACACACACACACACATATATATATATATATATATATATAGATATATAAAGGAACGATCGACTTTCGTCAAATCGGACCGAGAGAACAATGCACACACACACACACACACACACACACACACACACACACACACACACACACACACACACACACACACACACACACACACACACACACACACACACACACACACACACACACACACACACATATATATATATATATATATATATAGATATATAAAGGAACGATCGACTTTCGTCAAATCGGACCGAGGGAACAATGTTTCCGTTGGTCTTTCCAATTGCTAATACTATCTATCGGTCGCAACTCCAGGTAGATGGAGCAACGTGAAATAAAATGTCTTGCTCAAGGACATAATGCATCGCCTGGTCCAGGAATCGAACTCACAACCTTACGATTGCGAATCCAATATATATATATATATACAAATGTCTCTATTCCCTGTGTCTTTTTGTTTTTATTTCTTATGTATGCATCTAAACTATAATAAAGTAAGGAGCGCGGGACTGCGTACGGTTTATAATTTTTTTATCCCATTAGTAAAATACACAATTTATCTACTAAATTTTGTGGCTGTTGATTAAATATATTTTGTTTATTTAAAGGTTCACTTCTTTAAAATTTCTGAAATGTCAACACTTCCGGTTGGCCATCGCTTAAATAAAGATACTAATTTTCTGTCACTAATTTTCTCCTAATGCAGTTTATATATAATATCGTCTTTTTTAATGCATCATGGATTACGCACTGATTAAATAAGACGCAGTCTCCGTTCAATTTCTATGTATTATATATTGTCAATTACGATTTTATTTGATGTATCATATCTACATGTACCTGCGTATAATATACACACTACACATGCTAGCAGAAAACTACTCGAAGGGTGGTTTTTCTGCTAGTGTATATAAATATATATATATATATATATATATATATATATATATATATATATATATATATATATATATATATATATATAAAACTGTCTGTGTGTGTGTGTGAGTTCGAATCCCTAAAACTCGGGAACCACCGAACCGACTGTTTTCAAACTTTACACATGTAATACTTATGTTTCAGGGAGTGTTCTGAGCAAAAAGAATTTCAAATTTTCTATGCGCTAGAGACCACATTAGGCGATTTAGTGATCTCTCACTATAATTCTTAGTTTTTCTCTTTTTATATAGATACATACATATAACGTCGCACCCTTATAATATGTCTGTATGTCTGACTGTATGCATTACGTCACTTCCCCGAGGATGTGTGTGTGTGTGTGTGTGTGTGTGTGTGTGTGTGTGTGTGTGTGTGTCTGAGTTTGAATCCCTAAAACTCGAGAAGAACCCAACCGATTTTTTTAAAACTTTACATGTGTATTATTTATATTTCAGGGAGTGTTGTGGAAGGGTAGCTGAACTTGCCAGTAGAAGAAAGAGGGAGAGGGAGTGGAGGAAACCCAATCGACCTTCCACAAAATGCCATGATAGAATCATGTGTCTCAACAACAAACCTTTGACCAATCCTTGTGACAATCACTTTTACCATATATGGAATTACCTCCTGAGAAGTTCCGCTATTCATTTAACAGGATAAAAACTTTCATTTAGTCCAGAATTATCCGTCGAAAGGGCGTGAGCTCAGCCGTCGGGGTCCTACTTGTTCCTATTGCCCACTCTACTACACTAGGTATTGAGCTCTTTGGTGCGTTATGGTCCATCTGGTTCCTTGCCACTTTTCCTTCGTTATATATATATATATATATATATATATATATATATATATATATATATATATATATATATATATATATATATATATATATATATATATATATTATAATATATATATATATATATATATATATAACGAGGAAATTGTGGTGGGGAACCAGATGGACCATAACGCACCAGAGTGCTCAATACTTGGGGTGGTGGAGTGGGAAATGGGAAGAAGTATGACCTCGACGGCGGAGCTCAAGCCGTTTCGACGTCCAGAAATAGCCGTCGAAACGGCTTGAGCTCTGCCGTCGGGGTCCTACTTTTTCCTATATATATATATATATATATATAAATGAAGAAGTGCCAAGAGATCCCAGTGTAAGGAAGAAGCAGCAGTAGAGGAAGACCACGAAAAACATGGGCGAAGGTTGTGAGAGATGACCTTATATCGCTGAAGCGCACAGAGGAGATGACGAGGTGTCGTGACGAATGGAGAGATGCTGTGCTGAAGAGGACCTGTCCCACCCTTGCAAGTGGGCGTACACAAATGATTATGATGATGGTGATGATGATATATATATGGAGTATCCAGCAGCTATTCTATATTGCCTACCATTATGGCCAACCTCTCTTTTGAAACAGTTGAGATTTAGTGTCATTGGGAACATCATATTTTTTAGTTTTATATATTCTAAGTCATAACACATATATTCTTATACACACGTGCATACACACATAGATACAGACACACACACACACACACAGACACACACACGTATATATATATATATATATTTGTGTGTGTGTGTGTGTGTCTATTGAAATGAAGGCAAGAATGCTCCTCACATAGGGACGAGTGGAAATAACTGTAGAGGGAAAAAGGAGCGAAATGTAGATGAAAGGAAAAGTGGACTGAACAATTCATTAATAGAAAACGGTTTCCTGCCAATTTTGGAAAATAAAAGGTCAAATATTTATATTTGAAAGACGGTTTGAAAAATATTACTGTTACTATGAATTGGTATATGAAAGGTTAGCAAATGTAAGGTTTGGGTTAAATATTGAAATAACCACGATTTGTTTTCTTTATTTGGATTATCATTAACTTAGACTTTAAGATGTAATAGATAAGAATAATCTTACGTTCGTCCATTAGAAATTCTACTAGAATTTCAATAAAGCTTCTATACAAATTGTGAACCAGTTCTAGGTTTAAAGTTTTGTGATGACAGAGGTATAAAAGTACAGTTATCTTGAAACTTTAGGTCTAAGAGAATATATAAGTCGACTGTGTTTGTATTTTAGTAAACTGCTATAGTACGAATATTGCTTTGATTATTAAGGCCCATGTCTGTAGGAAATTTTGCAGAGTACAGATATGGTCTCTAATGATGTTTCCCTCTCTTTTTGTTCTGAACCATGCTGTGTAATGCATTGCAATTGCTCCTTCTTTTCGGGTTGTGGAGAAGCACGGGATTGTGTTATACATTAATGACCAATATAGCAACTGGAGCCGTGAAGTTTGAAACTTTAAAGCTTGTATTCGGCTATTAGTAGCTTGTACTTACATAAACATGCTTGTGGTTTGTTATCAATAAGAAGCTGTTATATTTTTATTTGCTGTATGTTATTAATGTTAATTTGGGTTTGTTGCAGTCAGTTTATGTGTAATTTGTAAATTTTAAATGGATATGGTGTTCGAAGTATTTCTTGCTTTGCATTTGTCTCTTGTTCTATGCTTTGCTTATTAGTTCGATAAAATTAACGTTGATGATTAATGGTTCTTTATATAGTACTTTGTGTGTGAAAAATATGAAAGTTCTTTTAAGAATAATAGTGGAAACAATGATCATAAAATAGTACAATTATATAATCAACCAACACACAACACTCAGAAAAAGAAATACCTGGCTGATTATATATAAATCTAATTCTTGCGGAAATGTTTACACTAATCATATGGCCTTTGCCTACATGTAGCAACACACACCAGCATGACTGTATGAAAGACTAGAAGTGTTGATGATTTATATAGACACATTATTGTTCCAAACTACAAGGAACATCTCTAAAATAAATGCTGCTCCATGCATCTATCTATCTATTTCTCTCTCTCTCTCTCTCTCTTCTCTCTCTCTCTCTTTCTCTCTCTCTCCCTCTCTTTCTCTCTCTTCTCTCTTCTCTCTCTCTCTCTCTATACACATATATATATATATACAATGATATTAAATAAATGGAAACTATGTTTATAAAACCTTATTTATTCTAAAAATAATTTGAAATATCTGGCTTTTCTTCTCTTATCCCTTCACTATCCAAGGAAAACTTGAACCGTTAAGGTATACTTTCCTTGGTTATGTCAACATTTATAAAACTCACTTCGTATTTTATCTGATGATAGCGTACCAAAGTTTTGGTACCCTTGAAATATATATAATAGAACAAATATGGTTTTATAAATATAGTTTCCATTTATTTAATATCATTGAATATTATACTCCAGAAAACTTGTCGAGTGCTCTGAATCAGTTATAAACATTTATATTTGTTGAATTACCAACAAATTGAATATCCCTTCTGCTTATATATATATAAGCAGAAGGGATATTCAATA
>OZ024740.1:170790360-170817860 GCA_964016885.1 Eledone cirrhosa | reverse complement strand
TGCTAGGTCTGTAGAATTTATTTCTATCTGGAATAAATTATATATATATATAAATTATATATATATATAAATTATATATATATAAATTATATATATATATATATATATATACATATATATATATATATATATATATATATATATATATATATATATATATATATATATATATATATATATATATATATATATATATATATATATATATATATATATATATATATAAATCAAGAAAGAAGAGTGACACGGTTTGCTATACAGAAAAGGTTTTTAATCACTTTGCTGACAATTGTTTCTCTGAACTGGTAGGTCTAGAGATCGCTACCCGCCTGTACTGGCGTCAATCGATCACCGATACATAGTTGTAATCAGTCAATTCATCAGAGCTAGCGAGAATTAAGGGAATACACAGGCATGGCTTCTATATATAGTAGTGGCATTCACACTATATATAGAAGCCATGCCTTGTGTATTCCCTTCATTCTCGCTAGCTCTGAGGAATTGAGTGATTACAACTATGTATCGGTGATCGATTGACGCCAGTACAGGCGGGTAGCGATCTCTAGACCTACCAGTTCAGAGAAACAATTGTCAGCAAAGTGATTAAAGCCCTTATTGTATAGCAAACCGTATCACTCTTCTTTCTTGATTTATCATTACTCCAAGTGTAAACAACATAGAAATCACCGCGTACTCGCAGCATCACTATGGAAACGCCTTGTTGAGTCAAACTTAGCCAAGCGTTGATACAATCCACTAGTCGGAGTACCCTAACTGGACTACACCTTAGTGGACTACGTATAACAATAATCTGTTATCCCGTATATATATATAAGTGTGTGTGTGTGTGTGTGTGTGTGTGTGTGTGTGTGTGTGTGTGTGTGTGTGTGTGTGTGTGTGTGTGTGTGCGTGCGTGTGCGCGCGCGCGTGTGTGTCTGTGTGTGGCTGTGTATGTGTGTGTATATGTGTGTGGACATGTATATATATGTATGGGTATATATATATATATATATATTTGTGTGTGAGTGTGTCTGCGTTACTGAGCAATTATTCACATATAATATAATCATTTCCTTCATTACTAATTATGAAACAATATACACAGAAATGTTTATTTGTCTTTGTCCATATCTTTATTGTTGTCTGTTTGTGTTCTCTATATCTCTCTCTCACTTCATCGTCATCATCATTATCATCATCATCATTACCAGCTTTTTCTCTCTCTCTTTTATACTCTTCATCTATCTATCTTGAAGCCTGTTTCTATGTATACCAGCATGGTCGTCTCTTTGTTTAATCAACACAATATACACGCAGTTACTTATATATATTAACATATATGCATACATTCATAAGTATATACATTCATGCAAACACACACACACACACACATATATATAAGAGGAACTATGCTAAGACGACGCCGACAGACCTTTCATCTGATAATCCTTTTGAGGTGAGGGGGTATTACGTGTAGTTTTTTCTTTTAGCTCTGCCAGATAGGCTCAATTTTGTGTGTAAAACGGTAGAGACGCCCTTCGGTTACGAATGACTATGGGATTTGACCTAGAAAGTTTCCCTCTGAGGCACAAGTCCGAACAATGTTGTTTGTGAAAGATCAGCAGTCGCCCATGTATACCAGTCTCCCCTCTCCACGCCACCAATGTTGCCAAAGGGAAAAGCAATGGCCGATACAGCTTGGCACCTGTGACATCTCATCTCATTTCTAAAGCTGAAGGACATAATGCTCAACGACATAATGCATCACCCGGTCCAAGAATCAAACTCACAACTCCTGATTGCAAGCCCAATGCCCTCACCACTAAGCCATGTGGGTATGATTAGACAAGAGAGACACACAAAACTTTCGAAAATGTTAAACAGAACAGACCAGGAGGGTCTTTATTCAATCCCAACAACTAAGTTGGGTGTAGAATGTAGAATATAATGTTTGCATTAGAAACATAACGAGTCGTCTGTGACAGTGTTTATGTCCTTTACTCATCCTTCAAGATTGGTGATAGATGTTTGGAAGCCCGTTGGAGGGACTGCACCTGTAATTGAAAGAGGCAGCTTTGTCACACACTGCGTTATGTATACACGTCTTAGTGGAATGCACATCCACTTACACGTTAATCTAAAGAGCAACAGGCTGTTCCGTTGATCGAAAAGCTGGAACATTCATCGTCGAAACCTACAGAGGTCCATTTCACAACTCAGTTCATTTTGCCTGTGGTACCTATTTACAACAAATTGTCTAGTAGATATAACTCATCGTCTTATGTACCAGGGGCACTTTGTAACTATCAAGTATTTTGCTGACTCTTAGTACTGAGTTCAGGTCCTTTTATCCTCTCCATTGATACTCGGAAACCACATCGCCTCGAGTTTTCTCACGACAGAAGAACGAAGAACTATTCAAAGTATTTCTAGATATATATTTAGATGTATAAGTACGAACATTTTGCATCAAATTAAATATCTTTAAGATTCTCCTTGACACATTTGAATAATTTGGAATGGATGCCATCAAAGTAACTTGGCAATAACTCGACGAAAGTGTCGTCTATAAAACTAAAATAAAAGAAAGTTTAGTGTAATTCGGAAATGTGGAGTATGTATGACACCGCTGATGATTGAGTCCTGTACTCAGAAATAAGACTGGTAGAAACATTTTGATAAAAAGCGCATCAAACCACCACTTATCCATGATACAAAAATTTATTTTAAAGCAATTATATTTCTAAAAAACTCAAATAATTATATTATATAAGAACCTTTGTTATGTTATTTTCCAAACGTCAACTCAATAAAGGGAAAATGAGTTACTTTACTAAATACCTCCAAATTCTTGATTATTCAAAATTTATTTGAAAATCATAGGCAAAATAAATCATTAGAAATATATATATATATATATATATATATATATATATATATATATATATATATATATATATATATATATATATATATATATATATATATATATATTATATATATATTATATATATATATATATATATATATATATATATATATATATATATATATATATATATATTTATATATATATATATATATATATATATATATATATATATATATATATATATATATATATGTATATATATATATATATATTAGGATTGGTGCTCGGAAATAGCGATGTATACATGAATGTATATATAGTATATTTGGCAATATACCGTATGTTTAATTAAAAACATTTAAAAGACCATACGCTATCAGTTTTAAAGTAGTGACTCTGTCACTTACTACTTTTCGGCGAAATAAGGGAGAGAAGCTGACAGTCTGTTTCACACTGGTTGGCCATCACCAGAGCCACGCACCCGCTTCTTCCGCCGAAAATAGTATATTGCCAAATATACTATACATACATTCATGAATACATCGCTATTTCAGAGCACCAATCCTAATACCTAATTTTTGCTGGACCGGCAATCGCTCTGTATAATCAGCTCCTGATTATTACTGGAATTCTATAAGAATCCAGCTTCTATAATTTTCGGCGGAAGAAGGAGGTGCGTGGCTCTGATGATCGCCAACTAGCGTGAAACAGACTGTCAGCTTCTCTCCCTTCTTTCGCCGAAAAGAAGTAAGTGACATAGTCTCTACTTTAAAACCGATAGCATGTTGTCTTCTAAATGTTTTTAATTAGACATACGGTATATTGCCAAATATACTATACACACACGCACACACACACACATACACACACACACATACACACACACACATACACCCCACCCCCCCCACATATATATATATATATATATATATATATATATATATATTACATAAAATATATTATATCTGTAATAATAATAAATAATTTTAAAGTATAATTTTAACTAGAATTCAATTCTGAAAAAATATTTATGCCTATAAATTATCTGGGGCCTTCTAGGATTTTTGGAGGTAAAAATATCAAATAATTCTGTGTTATAGCTGGTATTAGCTACTATCTATATACAAACCAGTGAAGACAGCAAATCAATGTTTACTACCTCTGTTAGAAATAGAAGCCACATCTTCAAATTCACACTACAGGTATAGGAAACATAAAATACATTGCATAATGTACTCTTAGCTACCCTATGTCTAAATAATATACAGAATGGTCACGATTAGAAAGTTTGATCATACGCCTTCTGTACTAGAGCTGACTTGGAGCCAAGTAACAGCAACAATACGATAAAAATGATAGTAGTAAAGACAGCTGTTTAGTTTAGATATGAGAATATCGCTTTCGCTCTCTGGAAGCAGTACAAGTACATTTAACCTTTCCAGGATCACGTGAACTTTATATGTAACTCCATACAGCTTAGAATTCACAGCGAAAAAAAGAAAGAAATTTATAACTGACTATAAATCCCATAGCCTTTTATTGCAAAGAAAAGGAACGAATTCCAGGATATCTTTATAGTAAATCTAAAGGACGCTGGTCTCTATGTAAACTATGAATCTCATTTCATCAGTATCATTCGGTAAAAGAAGTAATAATATTTTACAGCACCGAATAAAAAGCATCTTTATCAATGAATTCTTATTATCGCTTAGTCGAGTTCAGAGCACTTGAGACTAATGGAAGAAAGGGAAGAAGGAAGAAAACTTTAAACAGGTGACCTAACCCGAATACTTGCAACAGAATGGACTTCGTTAAAGATACCGAAGCATTAAATGGTGGTTTAAACATGGTGACGTGAGAAGTCTACCTTTCAAATAAGCCATACCTAAAGGCTTTTCACAATTGTTAGACCAGTTCCATATAGAAAGGATATAAATATGATGTTAATAATAGACGATAAAGGTTTTACGTTTCTCTTTCTTGTTTTTACATCTATAGTTGATTACGCTTCTCCAGGTACTATTGTTCGGTTTCTGGAAGAACTATTATCCCAGAAACCTTTTTATACGGTTTAACTAACCGTATATGTTCTCTTTTGAACTGAAGCAAGTGTTCAGGTGACTCTTCAAAAGATTTACACGTCTCAGTATTATTTTGTTTTCGATGTAGTTGTTGAAGATGGTGCGTTTTATAAAAAGTAATTATTGTTTTTTTCTGCCACTGTTATTGTTGTTGCTGCTTTTTGTGTATCATGCTAGTGTCACATTTTACAAATGAAATTTCGCTGGTATTTTCAAACATTTTATTGTTGCTGTACTCATCCTTGTCGTTGTTATTGTTGTTTATACCAGGGTAATTTTCCACATTAAGTGATCAAACATCCCATTTGGTAGTGAATGTATGCCATGGTCACCTTACCCCTCCCCATATATGTGAGAATTGGGCCGTCTCTCTGTAAAGAGCTGAATGTTGTTTGTTATTTCAATGAGGCCGAACGTTTCAGAGCTACTCTTGATTTGTTCGGATCACGGGCTGCATTGCTATCTCCAACCAGTTCTCTTGGATTCTCAATCAAGAAGAGTGGTTTCTTGTTTTGCTTTCAGAGAGGAATCTGACGTATTCCGTTATTGTTAGATACGAATGAAAACATATATTCTTTTCCAAATTGGCTTCTGACTCTTCTCTACATGAACATGTGCCCATCCTTCTATCTCTCGATACTTTATATATATATATGTACCAGTATGTCACTGTGCATAGAATGGTACATTCTCTTACCCCCAGGAACATTGAAAAGACATAAACCAACATATGCATATTGTATGACATCACTATATCCTGAAAATGAAAATACAACAGTATATTCATATAAAATCTGGGAGAAAAATAATCCACACAGCTCGACCCTAACATACATGCAGACCTAAGAAGACACTAAAAGTGAAAACGAATTTCAGAAATTGAAATAGAAAATCTAAAAGAACGAGTGCATCACAATTAAACAGAAATAACGAACACAACCCAACTAACAAAAACAGAAATACTAAAACCACCAAGATAGAACTAACATATTTAAAACAAATAAAGTAAATAACAAAATACAACAAACCAAAGCCCAATAAACTAATCTATAATAATAAGAAAATATGAAGAAGATTTAGGAAAAGAAACCTGAAATGACGAATTCAGGAGCTCAATGGGATAAAGATATAAATAACCCAGGAGTTCCACAAAATAGACACTCTCGATGTAGACCAAAGAATGTATCCAATCCGAAGATAAAACCCCTAGGAACAACAACAACGCTAACCTGGCCATCATGATCACAATTAACACGAACAGAAAGATTAATACCACAAGGCATAATATACGCAGCAGTCACTGTAGTTCCCAAAACAGTACGTACCCTCTCCTAGAAACATGAACAACAACTACAAAAGAAAGAAAAGAAGATAAAAACCTTTCAATCATAAATGAAATGGGAGAAGTACACAACTAAAAAAAGAGAAGAAAGTAAAAATAATAAAAACCTATAAAAAAACAGAAGAGGAAATAATTGAAATCTAAGAATGCAATGCTTAGACCAACAGATACATGCACAAAGAATTCACAGAAGTGAAAAACGCCAACAGTTCTCTGAACAAAGTCACCAGTTTCATTCTAATTCAAAACAATTCTACCGGGAATCTGATAGAAATAAAATAGAGGTCAATGTCGCCCCACTAGTAAAAGATGTGGAAGAATTCTGGGAAGAAATGTGGGCAGAAAGGGAATCTTCCCACTAAGGATTGGTTTGCCCAACAAACACAATTGACGGGAGATAACACAGCAGAAAAAGTGTCTAACACACTGAATAGAAACAAACAAGTGGAAGGTACTAGGACATGATGAGATACCAAACTGTTGCTTGAAACATTTAGCAAGGACAAATACAGTACTTGTATAAAAGTTCAATGAGTTGCTTGGAATCAGATTGGTTTACTAAGAGGAAAACCATCTTCGTCTCAAGTAAACCTCTAAATCTATAGGCCCATAGTTTGTCTACAATCTTCGAGACCTTAACTGCAAAAATATCGCAAGAAATAAGATATAGAATGCGGTTCATGAAAGACTGGCAACTCAATTGATTGAAATTGTCTAGGGAGGTGCAGTTCTCTCTTGGATGGTAAGGGGAAGGACAATGCTTGTAATAAAAAATAGAGGTAAGTAGATTTTTGTGGGAAACTGCCGTCCTGTAGCATGTCTGAACATAATATAGAATGCACATACTGGGGTATTTGCGGGGAGAGATGATAATAATTGTTTCTACTTGTTTGTTTTAATAATAATAACAGCAACAGCAGCAGCAGCAGAACCACCACCACCACCACCACCACCACCACCACCACCACCACCACCACGAACAACAACAACAACAACAACAACAAAAACAACAACATTAATAACGATAATAATAATGAATTCTGATTTAGGCACAAGGCCAGCAAATTTGAGGGAGGGGAAAGTCGATCAAATTGACCTCAATGCGCCACTGGTACTTTATTTTATCGACCCTGCAAGGATGAAAGGCAAAGCTAACCTCGGCGAGATTTGAACTCAGACCTTAAAAGGCTATGTAACTCTATGCCATGCAGAATGGCGTCGGATGCTCTATCGATAATGCCAATAACAATTGTTTCTACTATTGACACAAGGCCAATAATTAACCAGTTCATTACTGGTACTTTATTTTATCGACCCCGTAAGGATGAAAGGCAAAGTTAACCTCGGCGGGATTTGAACTCAGAATGGCAAGGGCCGTAACTCTATGCGTCAAAGCATGGCGTCCGACACCCTACCGATACTGCCAACTCACCGTGCAAATGATGTCAATGCCAATGATGATTATGTTATGAAAAAACAAACAAACAAACAAAAAAAACGAAATATAGCCGAATAAATATAACAAATTACCTAAAGTAGGATTAAAAAAAACAAGAGAATTAAAACAAAAGACAAGCTTCAAAGAAAATAAATATGTTAGATAATTATAGAAATGATGAATTCCTCTCCAGAATATTCTTTTCTTTTCAAGAGTATTTATATCGGGTTATTTTATAGACAATGAGATGATCTGAAGCTTTGCCATAGCAAAATATCTAAAGACACGTCATTTACTATCTAGCGGTGAAATTCGACTTGTCACGTCTTTCCTATTTTCATATATGAACGTTTAGCTGTATGTGTTGAATTAAAATAATGTCTGCAGTTTCACTTTCTGCTATTATTCAATAATGTGAATAATATTTAAATGCTGATGTCTCTTCTGAAGGGCATAAATAGCGTATTTGAATAGCATCTGTAGGTGAATTTAGACAAGCATATGGAAGTGAATGCTGACTGGCATCTTGAGGGGAATTTCGTATTTTTTTTTCTATAATACCATAAGCATAAAAGGAAAATACGGATATTTGAGTTGTTGTTGTTGTTGTTTAGCCTAAGGCCAGCCCTAAGCGAACAAACATATAATCAAGGGCATTCCCACCATGACCTTTCTCTCAGGTCTAAAGAGTCACCTGAGAGTGCACAAGAACAGGGAAGCAGGCACCTGTGGAGCTATAAGTATTCATCAAACGACGACATGGGATGTTTGTGGAAGGGTATGCAGGTCGAGTAGTGATCTCACACGACACCTTGGGTCACATGGTGCCATGGGCCCAGCACTAGGTGTCAATAATTGTCACAAGTGTAGTGTTTGTACCAGAGTTTTCAAGTCGCTGGCTAGACTAAAAAGCCACACTCGTTCAGCGCATCGGTAGGGGTTCTCCTGCATGGATATGAAGTAGTGGCCGTACTCGAAAACGAGTTGGCAGCCTTCATGTACGTATACATACTTATATTCAAGTATCAACCGGACTAACAGTGAGAAATGAAATTTCATTTTTTCCATTTATGTATATATGTATATACATATATGCGAGTATATATATATATATATATATATATATATATATATATATATTTGCTGCTTTAAATTCAAATTGGATGCCTCAAGTATTGTATAAAGATCTTATCTAACTTTATCATTGGTATAGGAAGCTCTATACTTGATGAATGTTCACCCGGTTATATATATATATACACATATTGTGTGTGTTATGCGTGTGTGTATGTGTATGTGAGAGAGAGAGAGAGAGAGAGAGAGAGTGTGTGTGTGTGTGTGTGTGTGTGTGTGTGTGTGAATGTTTGTATAAACAGGGAACACATTGATCATTCTTATTCAGGATATTTTTGTCTCATTATTGTATCTTTATTCTTAGTTTTGATCAATAACTTTTCTAAACCTATATGTATATTAACGTTTGGAAGCCTGCACATCCCCATCTTCAGAATCGGAAAATAATTATAGTAATGGCCTATTGGTCAGGTGCTTAGTCATTGTCGTAAAATACCATAAGAGTGGTAGGAAATTATGGACGATGAATTAATAAGGAAATAGGAAAACTCCTTCATAAAAATGATCAAATTTGAGCACAAGCGTCATGTGTGTGTATGTCTGTATGCGTATGTGTGTATGAATATATATATACATATATGTGTGTGTAATTATAACTATATATATATATATATATATATATATATATATATATATATATATATATATATATATATATATATATATATATATATATATATATATATATTATAATGAAATGACAGGAGGCTGGACTTGTGTAAATCCTTGAAAGGTTTATTATACTATGATCATTTCAATGACCGGGTTCCGTATGAATCCGGTGATATCATCAGGTATTCGAAATATAATACGTGAATGTAATAGATAAAATCCATGGGGCTGAAAATCAAAGACCCGAGGACGACCGCCATCCAGCATCTTCTACCATTGCTACTATCGGTCGCCCTCGAGTGACGTGTCTAAAGCCTACAGTGTGCTACATCGGTCGAATAAAGGAAAACAGAAAGGGATAGGAACATAAGTCAGCGTTAATATCATGTCACAAGAAAAAAGAAAGAAAGAAAGAAGAGAGAAGAAGGGGGAAGGAAGAAGACGAGAAGCCAGGGTTAATGTCAGCTATAAGAAGAAAGACAGAAAGAAAGAGGAGGAAAGGTCGGTATTACAGTCAGGCCAGGAATGTCGCGGAAAAAATTATTCTAAGGGACCCGTATCTTAACAACTACTACCGGTTAAATATAGGCAAACAAAGAGGGGTTGGGAGATAATTCAGCGTTAATATCATGCCACAAGGAGAAAGACAGAAAGTAGGGTGAAAGAGAAAGAGAAAAGGAAGAAGAAGAAAAGTCAGGGGTAATGGCTACAAGAAGAAAGATAGAAAGAAAGAGGAGGAGAGGTCGATATTAATGTCAGACTAGTCAGGCCAGGAATGGCGCGAAAAAAATATTTTCAAAGGGACCCGTGTCTTAGCAGAGGTAAATATAGTGGGGGTCAGTGTGTTATAATGTGTGAGCAGAAGATTGGAACGTTACATTTTTGTTTAGACTTATAGGATGAAGTTAAAAAATTTATATTTAATATTAACATTATAAAATTAAAGAAATTAGAAAATTGAAAGTTAAACAGTTTAACATTTTTAAGGTTGCGAGGTTTAGGCAAAGAAAGAGTCTTTTATGAAGACACTTAAGTTTTATTATAGAGTAAAGATTGTCTTTGTTTAGCCGTCAAACAGCATGCGGCGACTACAAGCTTGGGCAGCCCATCTCTCCGAGTGATATCGCCTAGCGAAAGATATGGAAATCGATTTATCCGAGCACTCTAGGAATGTATAACAGGCTTCAGTTGCGCCAGCAGGAAGTCAGCCCGCATCGTTAAGCCATCCTTGTACAAAACTAGTACTATTCCTTTACCCAGGAGGGGGATTTGCTTAAGTAGAGGGAGGCGTGATACATCTAATAGTTATGATTAGATCTGTAATTTAAAGGTACTATATGGCGGTCAAAAAACCTGCTGCGCGCCGGGCCCCCGGGGCGAATCAAACCACTCCGAGTAGTTTCATTTACCGAAAGCAGGGGAAATTTATTTTTCCAAGCACTCAAGGTAGGCCTATGCGCCAGGGGGCCGGTCCCGCCGCCATGAAAACCAACCCAACAGTCCGACAGAAAGCTGGAACGTTAAAATATTGTTTAGATTTATAGATGAAGTTGAAAGAATTCAGAATAACATTATAAAATTAAAGAGTAAGAAGATTGAGAATTGAACAATTAGAAAATTGAAAATTAAACATTTAAAAAACGTTTTTAAGGTTTTGGGTTGCGGGTTTTAGTTAAAGAGAGTCTTTTATGAAGAAACGTTAATTGTATTATATAGATCCTCTATAAGTTATCCTAGTGGGATGTAGAGTAAGGGATATAGTCGGGTAATATTTATTTTTGGTCTCAGGGGGAAACATTCTAGTGTCGTGTGCTAATGGGTACAAGTGAGTAAAAGTCCCAATAAGAGGAGTAGAAATACATGGACACATAGAAGTAGAATACGTGGAAAAGCACATTAATAAAGCAAAGGTATAAATATATAAATAAACCAACAAGAGTGGTGGTGGAGTAAGATGGAGAAATCAAGACATAGGAGAAATACAATATAGTTCAGGTTGCAGTATTTATGTTCCCAGGGGGAGACATTCTAGTGTCGTGTGCTAATGGGTACACGCGAGTAAAAGTCCAAATAAGAGGAGTAAAAAGTACATGGATGTATAGAAGTAGAATACGAGGAAAAGCATTAATACAGCAAAGGTAGAAAGATATAAAAATATAAATAAACAAACAAGAGTGGTGGTGGAGTAAATGGAGAGATCAAAACACAGGAGAAATACAATATAGTTCAAGTTGCAGTCAGTTAATACATATAGATCTGGAAATGGAATCAGTGTGTGTTCGAGTCTGAGATTTCAGTGTGAGTTACACAGGCCCTGAAGTATAGGGTAGCGAATTTAGTCAATACAGTACAGTACAATACATGTTGTGGTATAATCCGTAGAATTTCGTCGAAGTCTGAATATTCTGAGAGGGAAGTAGCAATGGGCCAGGTGGGCGGTAGGCAAAAACACCGAGTAGCCAAAATCCAAATGGTGGTTAGATATATTCAGTCCTTTGCCGCTGTTCATTATTACATTTGGAAGTGCTCAACATTTCAGGAGCATTATTTATTCAGGTTTGAGGTTCACCACTGGATAGAGCTGGTCAATTCCGTATGGTCAATCTTAATGTAATAATATGGAGAGTACTCAACGTAAAGCAGTTCAACCGTCTTTGTTTTTGTAGTTGGTGGTGCTAGTACGGAGTTAAATATTATAATGAAATGACAGGAGGCTGGACTTGTGTAAATCCTTGAAAGGTTTATTATACTATGATCATTTCAATGACCCAGTTCCGTATGAATTCGGTGATATCATCAGGTATTCGAAATATAATAAGTGAATGTAATAGATAAAATCCATGGGGCTGACAATCAAAGACCGGAGGACGACCGCCATCCAGCATCTTCCACCTTTGCCGGTCGCCCTCGAGTGACGTGGCTAAAGCTTACAGTGTGCTACTACCGGTCAAATAAAGGAAAACAGAAAGGGATAGGAACATAAGTCAGCGTATATATATATATATATAAATGTATATATATATGTACATAATATATATAAATGTATATATATATATATATATATAAATGTATATATATATATATATAAATGTATATATATATATAAATGTATATATATATATAAATGTATATATATATATATATATATATATATATATATATATATATATATATATATATATATATATATATATATATATATATATATATATATATATATATATATTCTTAGCCAGCGAACGTTTCCACGAACCAAAGTATCGTCTTCCTGTCTTCCTCCGGTTGCAACGTTTTTTGAAATATCCAGTTCTGCGTTTACAGATTGACTTTGTTAGTTTCAGAAGATCCCGTTAAGGGTGAAAGCAGCGATTCTTTGCTTAAACTTTAATCTGTTATTTTAATATATATATATATATATATATATATATATATATATATATATATATATATATATATATATATATATAACATTTAAAATTATAGATGTCATGTTTGAGATAATCTCGAATATGCGCCTTATCACCCAAGACTAAGCTCAAAGAGAAATTAAAGGAATAAATCCGAGCATTTATTCATTACAAAATAGTGAATGACATATATACAAACATAGAACATATCAAACTTTAACAAGAGACAATCTGTATAGGATGCGAGATTACATGGTTCATTATTACAGTATCATATTAAAATTTAACAAAAATTTAAAACAGATACCTGATAAAAATTATATATATATAAGAAAAAGAAATCGAAAACGCAACTGGAGACTTTTTTTAAATATTTATTTGTTTCCTTTACCTAGGAAACAAATAAATATTTTAAAAAGTCTCCAGTTGCGTTTTCGATTTCTTTTTCTTATATATATATAATTTTTATCAGGTATCTATGTTTTAAATTTTTGTCAAATTTTAATATGATACTGTAATAATGAACCATGTAATCTTGCATCCTATACAGATTGTCTCTTGTTAAAGTTTGATATGTTCTATTGTACATTTATATTATTAGATATATATGTTTGTATATATGTCATTCACTATTTTGTAATGAATAAATGCTCGGATTTATTCCTTTAATTTCTCTTTGAGCTTATTCTTGGGTGATAAGGCGCATATTCGAGATTATCTCAAACATGACATCTATAATTTTAAATTATAATTACACACACGTATATTTATACATATTCATACATACACACACATGACGCTTGTGCTCAAATTTGATCATTTTTATGAAGGAGTTTTCCTATTTCCTTATTAATTCATCGTCCATAATTTCCTACCACTCTTATGGTATTTTACGACAATGACTAAGCACCTGACCAATAGGCCATTACTATAATTATTTTCCGATTCTGAAGATGGGGATGTGCAGGCTTCCAAACGTTAATATACATATAGGTTTAGAAAAGTTATTGATCAAAACTAAGAATAAAGATACAATAATGAGACAAAAATATCCTGAATAAGAATGATCAATGTGTTCCCTGTTTATACAAACATTTACACACACACACACACACACACACTCTCTCTCTCTCACATACACACACACATAACACACACAATATGTGTATATATATATATAACCGGGTGAACATTCATCAAGTATAGAGCTTCCTATACCAATGATAAAGTTAGATAAGATCTTTATACAATACTTGAGGCATCCAATTTGAATTTAAAGCAGCAAATACTGTATGATCAGTAATATATATACATACAAACTTACAAACATACATACATACATACATACATACAAACTTAAATACATACATATATACATGCATACATATATACACACATATATACTTACATATATACATACATCTATCTATATAATTGTTTCTACTTTTTGGCACAGGGCCAGCAATTATCCAGTGTATAACTGGTACTTTATTTTATCGACCCCGTAAGGATGAAAGGCAAAGTTAACCTCGGCGAGATTTGAACTCAGTCTGTAAAGGGACGTAACTGTGCTGCAAAGCATGGCGTCGACCCTCTACCGATACTGCCAATCTAGCGCCCTACTAAAAGACTTTGATTGCTTTCTTGCTTGTCTGTAATGTAATAAAGCCAAAAGGGTGCATAATGGGAACATTCTTTGAAAGGAAGTTGCCCCTGAAATACCGAATACAAATGGAATAAAACAAGTATCGCGTAAATCGGACCACGGACTCCCGAGATATAGGTTTTTTCCGGGCACCTTCATAAACAAAGAGAGAGAAGTATAGAGAGGAAGAGATAGTGGTTGTGAGAGTAGATTGAAAGAGAGACATGGAGAGAGGGAGAGGAGACAGAGAAGGAGAATGGAAGAGAGCTGGTGGTTTTGTTGTGTATATATATATATATATGAATGTGTGAATATATATGTGTGTGTATATGTGTGTCTGTGTGTGTCTATGACCAGCGCATATAGATCACAGACACCTACATATATATATATATATATATATATATATATATATATATACATACACACATATATATATATACAGACACACACATACACATATATATATATGTATACACACTCACATTTATATATTTATATATATATATATATATATATATATATATATAAGAGACGTAAAATAAGAAAATTATAAAATTAACTTACTTACTAAAATATCACTTCCAACTAATTAGTTTCTGGAATGGAGTAAATATATTTTCCGAAGAAACATATAAAGAAGCATTCCGTCGTAAGTTAATTTTATAATTTTCTTATTTTACGTCTCTTATATTAATGTTCTGCAACCCCATGCATTCAACCACACTGTTATTAAGACAAAACCTATATATTTGCTAGCATTGATATGCATCTGTATGTATATATATGTTACTAGATATGAATTCTTTATTATTATCTCCAAATTATTTGTCGTGCAATATTGGCCCTGACTGCTGCTACGGTTGTAGGCAGGCCGCTGTCTTATTATCAAACCACTTTCCACTGATTGACCTCGATGTCACGTGTTCGATTCTTTTTGAATTTGCCACAGACGTAGAGGCAGTGATTTTCTCAATGGCTTGGAATTCAGTCCACGCTTTGCTATTTCCTATCCACTGAATTATTTTAATAAGTTTCCAGTGTCCTCGCTTTGCCTGGAAACTTACATGAGAATAGACTTTCCTGACGACGGAATGCTTCTTTATATTATTCTTCGGAAAATATATTTACTCCATTCCAGAAACTAATTAGTTGGAAGTGATATTTTAGTAAGTAAGTTAATTTTATAATTTTCTTATTTTACGTCTCTTATATTATTGTTCTGCAACCCCATGCATTGAACCACACTGTTATTAAGACAAAACCTATATATTTGCTAGCATTGATATGCATCTGTATGTATATATATGTTACTAGATATGAATTCTTTATTATTATCTCCAAATTATTTGTCGTGCAATATTGGCCCTGACTGCTGCTACGGTTGTAGGCAGGCCGCTGTCTTATTATCAAACCACTTTCCACTGATTGACCTCGATGTCACGTGTTCGATTCTTTTTGAATTTGCCACAGACGTAGAGGCAGTGATTTTCTCAATGGCTTGGAATTCAGTCCACGCTTTGCTATTTCCTATCCACTGAATTATTTTAATAAGTTTCCAGTGTCCTCGCTTTGCCTGGAAACTTACATGAGAATAGACTTTCCTGACGACGGAATGCTTCTTTATATTATTCTTCGGAAAATATATTTACTCCATTCCAGAAACTAATTAGTTGGAAGTGATATTTTAGTAAGTAAGTTAATTTTATAATTTTCTTATTTTACGTCTCTTATATTATTGTTCTGCAACCCCATGCATTGAACCACACTGTTATTAAGACAAAACCTATATATTTGCTAGCATTGATATGCATCTGTATGTATATATATGTTACTAGATATGAATTCTTTATTATTATCTCCAAATTATTTGTCGTGCAATATTGGCCCTGACTGCTGCTACGGTTGTAGGCAGGCCGCTGTCTTATTATCAAACCACTTTCCACTGATTGACCTCGATGTCACGTGTTCGATTCTTTTTGAATTTGCCACAGACGTAGAGGCAGTGATTTTCTCAATGGCTTGGAATTCAGTCCACGCTTTGCTATTTCCTATCCACTGAATTATTTTAATAAGTTTCCAGTGTCCTCGCTTTGCCTGGAAACTTACATGAGAATAGACTTTCCTGACGACGGAATGCTTCTTTATATTATTCTTCGGAAAATATATTTACTCCATTCCAGAAACTAATTAGTTGGAAGTGATATTTTAGTAAGTAAGTTAATTTTATAATTTTCTTATTTTACGTCTCTTATATTATTGTTCTGCAACCCCATGCATTGAACCACACTGTTATTAAGACAAAACCTATATATTTGCTAGCATTGATATGCATCTGTATGTATATATATGTTACTAGATATGAATTCTTTATTATTATCTCCAAATTATTTGTCGTGCAATATTGGCCCTGACTGCTGCTACGGTTGTAGGCAGGCCGCTGTCTTATTATCAAACCACTTTCCACTGATTGACCTCGATGTCACGTGTTCGATTCTTTTTGAATTTGCCACAGACGTAGAGGCAGTGATTTTCTCAATGGCTTGGAATTCAGTCCACGCTTTGCTATTTCCTATCCACTGAATTATTTTAATAAGTTTCCAGTGTCCTCGCTTTGCCTGGAAACTTACATGAGAATAGACTTTCCTGACGACGGAATGCTTCTTTATATTATTCTTCGGAAAATATATTTACTCCATTCCAGAAACTAATTAGTTGGAAGTGATATTTTAGTAAGTAAGTTAATTTTATAATTTTCTTATTTTACGTCTCTTATATTATTGTTCTGCAACCCCATGCATTGAACCACACTGTTATTAAGACAAAACCTATATATTTGCTAGCATTGATATGCATCTGTATGTATATATATGTTACTAGATATGAATTCTTTATTATTATCTCCAAATTATTTGTCGTGCAATATTGGCCCTGACTGCTGCTACGGTTGTAGGCAGGCCGCTGTCTTATTATCAAACCACTTTCCACTGATTGACCTCGATGTCACGTGTTCGATTCTTTTTGAATTTGCCACAGACGTAGAGGCAGTGATTTTCTCAATGGCTTGGATTTCAGTCCACGCTTTGCTATTTCCTATCCACTGAATTATTTTAATAAGTTTCCAGTGTCCTCGCTTTGCCTGGAAACTTACATGAGAATAGACTTTCCTGACGACGGAATGCTTCTTTATATTATTCTTCGGAAAATATATTTACTCCATTCCAGAAACTAATTAGTTGGAAGTGATATTTTAGTAAGTAAGTTAATTTTATAATTTTCTTATTTTACGTCTCTTATATTATTGTTCTGCAACCCCATGCATTGAACCACACTGTTATTAAGACAAAACCTATATATTTGCTAGCATTGATATGCATCTGTATGTATATATATGTTACTAGATATGAATTCTTTATTATTATCTCCAAATTATTTGTCGTGCAATATTGGCCCTGACTGCTGCTACGGTTGTAGGCAGGCCGCTGTCTTATTATCAAACCACTTTCCACTGATTGACCTCGATGTCACGTGTTCGATTCTTTTTGAATTTGCCACAGACGTAGAGGCAGTGATTTTCTCAATGGCTTGGAATTCAGTCCACGCTTTGCTATTTCCTATCCACTGAATTATTTTAATAAGTTTCCAGTGTCCTCGCTTTGCCTGGAAACTTACATGAGAATAGACTTTCCTGACGACGGAATGCTTCTTTATATTATTCTTCGGAAAATATATTTACTCCATTCCAGAAACTAATTAGTTGGAAGTGATATTTTAGTAAGTAAGTTAATTTTATAATTTTCTTATTTTACGTCTCTTATATTATTGTTCTGCAACCCCATGCATTGAACCACACTGTTATTAAGACAAAACCTATATATTTGCTAGCATTGATATGCATCTGTATGTATATATATGTTACTAGATATGAATTCTTTATTATTATCTCCAAATTATTTGTCGTGCAATATTGGCCCTGACTGCTGCTACGGTTGTAGGCAGGCCGCTGTCTTATTATCAAACCACTTTCCACTGATTGACCTCGATGTCACGTGTTCGATTCTTTTTGAATTTGCCACAGACGTAGAGGCAGTGATTTTCTCAATGGCTTGGAATTCAGTCCACGCTTTGCTATTTCCTATCCACTGAATTATTTTAATAAGTTTCCAGTGTCCTCGCTTTGCCTGGAAACTTACATGAGAATAGACTTTCCTGACGACGGAATGCTTCTTTATATTATTCTTCGGAAAATATATTTACTCCATTCCAGAAACTAATTAGTTGGAAGTGATATTTTAGTAAGTAAGTTAATTTTATAATTTTCTTATTTTACGTCTCTTATATTATTGTTCTGCAACCCCATGCATTGAACCACACTGTTATTAAGACAAAACCTATATATTTGCTAGCATTGATATGCATCTGTATGTATATATATGTTACTAGATATGAATTCTTTATTATTATCTCCAAATTATTTGTCGTGCAATATTGGCCCTGACTGCTGCTACGGTTGTAGGCAGGCCGCTGTCTTATTATCAAACCACTTTCCACTGATTGACCTCGATGTCACGTGTTCGATTCTTTTTGAATTTGCCACAGACGTAGAGGCAGTGATTTTCTCAATGGCTTGGATTTCAGTCCACGCTTTGCTATTTCCTATCCACTGAATTATTTTAATAAGTTTCCAGTGTCCTCGCTTTGCCTGGAAACTTACATGAGAATAGACTTTCCTGACGACGGAATGCTTCTTTATATTATTCTTCGGAAAATATATTTACTCCATTCCAGAAACTAATTAGTTGGAAGTGATATTTTAGTAAGTAAGTTAATTTTATAATTTTCTTATTTTACGTCTCTTATATTATTGTTCTGCAACCCCATGCATTGAACCACACTGTTATTAAGACAAAACCTATATATTTGCTAGCATTGATATGCATCTGTATGTATATATATGTTACTAGATATGAATTCTTTATTATTATCTCCAAATTATTTGTCGTGCAATATTGGCCCTGACTGCTGCTACGGTTGTAGGCAGGCCGCTGTCTTATTATCAAACCACTTTCCACTGATTGACCTCGATGTCACGTGTTCGATTCTTTTTGAATTTGCCACAGACGTAGAGGCAGTGATTTTCTCAATGGCTTGGAATTCAGTCCACGCTTTGCTATTTCCTATCCACTGAATTATTTTAATAAGTTTCCAGTGTCCTCGCTTTGCCTGGAAACTTACATGAGAATAGACTTTCCTGACGACGGAATGCTTCTTTATATTATTCTTCGGAAAATATATTTACTCCATTCCAGAAACTAATTAGTTGGAAGTGATATTTTAGTAAGTAAGTTAATTTTATAATTTTCTTATTTTACGTCTCTTATATTATTGTTCTGCAATCCCATGCATTGAACCACACTGTTATTAAGACAAAACCTATATATTTGCTAGCATTGATATGCATCTGTATGTATATATATGTTACTAGATATGAATTCTTTATTATATATATATATATATATATATATATATATATATATACACGCCCTCACACACACGTATATATATGGGCCTGCCAGTTTCATTTCACATTATATACATGTCTTTGTATATTTTTATTATTAAAAAAATAATTTTTAAGTGAACATGATTTAAAAAAAATATTTTGAAGTGAACATAACCAAACGGTCTAGTATACTACTAAAACTCTATGATTGTGTGATTGTCTGTAATTTAATACACACAAAATGGTGCTCAATGGGGAAATATTTTGAAAGGAAGTTGTCTCTTAAATGGGAATACAAATGAAATAAAACAAGTTTCACGTAAATCAGAGCACGGGTTCCCGAGATACGGGTTCTTTTCCGGGTACCTTCATAAATAGAGAGATAGAAAGATAGAGAGAAAGAGATAGTGGTTGTAAGGGATTAGATTGAAAGAGAGAGAGAGAGAGAGAGAGAGAGAGAGAGAGAGAGAGAGAGAGAGAGAGAGAGAGAGAGAGAGAGAGAGAGAGAGAGAGAGAGAGAGAGAGAGAGAGAGGAGACAGAAAAGGAAAATGTTGTTAAATGAAATTATAACAAGTGATTTCAAAGAACAGAATACAGCATTACTGTATCGAATTTGGTGACTGAATATTAAGTCATCTGTATCATATACCTTGTATTAGGACAGTATGTGTATAAGCATATATATATATATATATATATATATATATATATGTGTGTGTGTGTGTGTGTGTGTGTGTGTGTGTGTGTGTGTGTGTGTGTATGTGTGTGTGTGTGTGTGTGTATAAGCGTGTGTGTCTGTCACCAGTGTATATAGGTCACAGACACCCACATATATATATCAACACTCACACGCATATATATATATTTTTTTGAACGATCGACTTTCGTCAAATCGGACCGTGGAAACAATGTTTCCGTTGGTCTTTCCAATTGCTATTACTATCTATCTATATGTATATATGTATATATACATATACATACGTATTTACATATATATAATAAAGTGGTTATCGTAGGATCGGAACAAGGATATAATATTTTCCTTGATTATTTTCTCTCTCTTTCCTGTCCCAACACCTGGAAGAAAAAATATATACGTAAATGTGTGAATATGTGAGTATATTTTTTGTATTGCTACCCATTATATATATATAATGGAGAAAGGGATGTAGAACAAATGACGGTACTGCTAAAGTATGGATGGGAATGTTACAATTCTTTCATAAATCAACATTAATTTTATTCTTTATTTTATTTCATGTGGTTTTTAAAAGATCCTTTTTCTGTTTCGAATTTCGGATCTTCTGAATGTGTAAAAAAAAAAGTTAAATAAAAAAAATTCCAAATTTAATTCTTTGGTTTAGTCTTTTTTCCTGACAACGACCGTGGGATTGTATATGTTGACTGTAGAAGGGTGTACTATTAAAAACATCAATATACAAATCTAATAATATTGTTATCTAGATGCATT
This sequence comes from Eledone cirrhosa, assembly GCA_964016885.1. NCBI lineage: Eukaryota > Metazoa > Mollusca > Cephalopoda > Octopoda > Eledonidae > Eledone > Eledone cirrhosa. The sequence goes on along the minus strand of OZ024740.1, from coordinate 170,796,354 downwards.
GCACTGTGACAAAGAAAAATTTGCTATAATTCCTACTTTAGTGAAAATACTGTGACTATATTTTGTTGGTCAATTATTTTATAATATATGCCAATACAATTTATTACTTTCATAAAATACCCTGGTATTACCGGGTAGCTTTGCTAGTAAATAATAAAATCATTTCCGTTAACGAAAATGATTTTACAGAGAGACAAGGGAAGAGAGCACTGAAATCTAAAAGGGTTTTTAAAACTTCAATGAATTATTGGTATAACACCTGATATATTTCGGGTCTCCTAGACCTTCTCGCCGAAGCATAATATAACACGTACCTGCCAGATCTTATAATGACTGAAAATAGGAATATTTTTAAGTGAATAAAAAATTACTGGTTTATATTCGAGAGCAGACGTACTTGTCTTTCTCCAAAATAAATATCATTAACGCTAATAACTTTATATTTTCAGTGCGAGTTAGATCCCACTTAACAATGCATTTACCATACAGAAATATCTTCATATTAGTTTTTTTCTGTATATTACAATGAAATACCTATGGAATAGCTATAGAAATCTTTCAATTTTCATTAATAAATAACGAAACACTTATCACTCTTCTAGTACCAGAGAGGAATGTGTTACATATTTTTGGCCCCAATATGTTCAACCAAATTGAAGATGACCCGATTACAAAGCCCTAATGGGGATCTCGATCTCTTTGAAATAAAAATCAAATTTTCCTCTAATCACCCCATAACCTTTTGAATATTGGATAATATAGTCGTAGAAACACTGTCTGAAACAAAGATTAGATAATGAGATAGCAGTTATAGGTGAGAGGTCTTTCAGAATAGATCTGCTAAATCAGTACGTTATTAAATGATTGTCTTACTTGTTTAACAAAATTTAGAGATTCTTAAAGATTTGCCGATGTAGTTCCCGAATGATGATTTTACGAAACAATACATTAGGGAAAAAAGCTAATGTTACTTGCCTTAAATATATATACAATTTGAGTATGTGTTGGTTAGTTACTGTCACTTCAGTATGACACCAGTTCTTTGAGAAAACAACACCATACTTCGGTACTAGACATATCAAAAGATCCAAATAACAGAGATAAACTTTGTTCCATCATTATGTTTTTCTGGGTTTTTTTTCTGTTCAAGTTCTAGCTGTCTGATGAGGTCATAGGTGTGGAATAATGGCTATCACCGAAATATATATATCAGTGAATATGGATAAACAAAGTCAAGTTTAACCTGTTGACTTACACTTCTTGTTTATATATATATATATATATATATATATATATATATATATATATATATATATATATATATATATATATTAGACGGCTCGTGACCCGTTGTGTCACATTCACTTCAAAATATTTTGAAAAAAATCATGTTCACTGAAAAATAATTTTTAAATAATTAAAATATATACAGACATGTATATAATGTGAAATGAAACTGGAAGGCCCATATATATGTGTGTGTATATATAAATGTGTGTGTATACATATATATATGTATGTGTATGTATATATATATATATGTGGATGTCTGTGATCTATATACACTGATCATAGACACACACAAATACACACACATATATATATATACACACACTCACACATATATATATATATATATATATATATACACAGCAACACCACCAGCTCTCGCCCTCTCTTCCATTCCCCTTCTCTGTCTCCTCTCCCTCTCTCTACGTCTCTCTTTCAATCTACTCTCTCACAACGACTATCTCTTTCTCTCTATCCTGCTCTCTCTCTCTGTTTATAAAGGTACCCAGAAAACCCCATATCTCGGGAACCCGTGCTTCGATTTACGCGAAACTTCTTTCATTCCATTTTATTCCCATTTCGGAGGCAACTTCCTTTCAAAGTATTTTCCCATTATGCGCCCTTTTGGTTGTATTACATTACAGACAAGCAAGCAAACAATCACAGACTTTTAGTAATATATAGATATACAAATATGTGTGTGTGCGTGTGTGTGAATTTCGTATATCCAAAGATATACAGTATGTTTAATAAATAAACATTTTGAAACCCAGCTATGAATATAGAAGTCTGTCGGCCAGCGCTGTCTAGCGGATTTAAAAAAAAAACTAACAATGATAGGTTAAGATTTAAAATATAAAGATTCAAAATTTAATAACTATAAATTTTAAAATGCCTTTGAAATATGCCTTTGAAATATGAACAGTAAAAGTTTAAATATTTCGCTCCATGAGGTGTGCGAAATCCAATGAGAATTGTAGGGCCCATACAAGAATTAATTTAACGTGACAGAGAGCAGTAGTAACAAATCAAGGACCCAACTCCAAGGAATACATGATATAGTGATTAATTTGAATCATTCTTTTATTTTCTTACTGATTTCAATTAACAAACCACAGCCATGGTGCGGTATTGTCTTTATTTCATCGACCATTTGGCAATTGCCAAATATAACAACTATGAAATTATAAACTTGAAGTTTAATATGAAATATTTATTCACGGATCTTTCTTCAACAAGTTATTTTTTTAAGTACATGTTATTAAAGCACAGGATGTAATGTCAGGTCATGGACACTTAACTACTGTAGGAGTCGTAGTAGTGCTCTCGTACAAGACAACTTGTCCTGAGCATTTAAACCAAACTGAGCCAAATCCTCTTCAGGTTGGAAGACAGACATTTTCTTCTAGTGAAATACAGAGAGGCAGAAGCAACAAAAGTGTAAGACAGATATATAGAGGAGGAATCAACCCCAGTACTTGATAGACACTTCATCAACGGGTATCGAAAGGAGGAATAACAAAGTTAATCTTAGCGGGATTTGAACTCAGAACACACAACGTCGGAATAAAAGTTGCAAAGTATTCTGCTGGACGTTTTAATTACTGTGCCACTTTCAATTCACCTGAAAACACATTAGCCAAATCTAATTAAATTTGAAACTGTGAGTAAATGAAATAATATTTATATAAATACGTGCTCCATTTAGGAAAGTTTGTTTCATTTACTGACCAAAGAGACGATATGACGGCGAAAGCACTTAGATATCTTAAAGTTATTTATAAAAAACAAAAATCGTAGGATCATATATCGGTAGTGTGGACATGGAACTGCCACTGGCAGAATGAGGATTATTTTAATATGTGATGAAAGAATATACACACATACAAACACACACACACACACACACACACACACACACACACACACACACACACACACACACACACACACACACACACACACAATGTATATATATATATAGGAAGCAAATAGAAAAATAAGCAAAAGAGGTTATATTAACTCGACAAATAAATCGAAATTTCGTCGTAATGTTTAAAGGATAGGAAAAATAAACACGGCACACAACCTCGGTCCATCACAGTCGACCATCTCAGAGTACTCCACACCACAGTAGACTATCTGAGAGTACACCACACCACACCACACTAAATTCCACCATCTCAGAGTACACAACACCACAGCCGACCATCTCAGAGTACACCAGACGAGACCACACCACACCACACCACAGTAGACCATCTCAGAGTACACCAGACCACACCACACCACAGTCCACCATCTCAGAGTACACCAGACCACACAACATTCCACCATCCCAGAGTACACCACACCACAGCCCACCATCTCAGAGTACACCACACCACACCACAGTCGACCATCTCAGAGTACACCACACCACACCACACCACACCACAGTCGACCATCTCAGAGTACACCACACCACCCCACAGTCCACCATCTCAGAGTACACCACACCACACCACAGTCCACCACATCACACCACACCACAGCCCACCACACCACAGTCCACCACACTACGCACCAGTCCACCACACCACACCACACCACACCACACCACACCACACCTCACCACACCACAGTCCACCACACCACACAGCACCGCACCCCACCACAGTCCACCACATCACACCGCACCACACCACACTACGCAACGCCACACAACACCACACCACATTTCACCACAGCACAGTACACCACACCACATTTCACCACACCACACCACAGCGCACCACTCCACACCACACCACAGTCAAACCACACCACACCACACGCCACCACTCCACTCCACACCACACCACAGTCAAACCACACCACACCACACGCCACCACACCACACCGCAGTCAACCACACCACAACACACCCCACCACCCCACATGACCATACCACTCCACACCACATAACAGTCACCCCCCCTACCACACTCCACAACACCACCCCACACCACATTCCACCACACCACAGTCGACCACACCAAAGTCCACCACACCACACCACAGTCCACCCCACCACACAACACCACCCCACGCAACACCAAACTCCACCACACCACACCACAGTCCACCACACCACACCGCACCACACCACACTACGCAACGCCACACAACACCACACCACATTTCACCACAGCACAGTACACCACACCACATTTCACCACACCACACCACAGCGCACCACTCCACACCACACCACAGTCAAACCACACCACACCACACGCCACCACTCCACTCCACACCACACCACAGTCAAACCACACCACACCACACGCCACCACACCACACCGCAGTCAACCACACCACAACACACCCCACCACCCCACATGACCATACCACTCCACACCACATAACAGTCACCCCCCCTACCACACTCCACAACACCACCCCACACCACATTCCACCACACCACAGTCGACCACACCAAAGTCCACCACACCACACCACAGTCCACCCCACCACACAACACCACCCCACGCAACACCAAACTCCACCACACCACACCACAGTCCACCACACCACACCACACAACATGACACGACACCACACCACAGTCCACCACACCACACCACATTCCACCACACCACACTACACCAAATCACACCACACCACACCAGTCCACCGCACCCCACCACAGTCCACAACCCCACATCACACGACACGACACCTCACCACATTCCACAACACATTCCAGAACACTACACTACCCCACGCCACACCACACCACACCAGTCCACCACACCACAGTCCACCACACCACAGTCCATCACACCACACAACATGACACGACACGACACGACACGACACCACAGTCCACCACACCACGCCACATTCCACGACACCACACCACACCACAGTCCACCACACTACACCACACCAAATCACACCACACCACACCAGTCTACCACACCACAGCCACCACACCACACCAGAGTCCACCACACCACACCACAGTCCACCACACCACACCACACCACACCACACCACACCACATTTCACCACACCACACCACACCACACCACACCACACCACAGTCCACCACACTACACCACACCGCACCACTCCACACCACACCACAGTCAAACCACACCACACGACACTGCAGTCAGCCACAACACAACACACGCCACCACCTCAACCCACCCCACCACAGTCCACAACAGACCACAACACCACACCACAACACAGTCCACCACACCAGACCACACCACACCACAGTCAAACCACACCACAGTCCACCACATCACACCACACCACACCACATCACACCACACCACACCACACCACAGTCCATCACACCACACCACACCACACCAAACCACACCACACCACACCACAGTCCACCACACCACACCACACCACACCACACCACACCACACCACACCACACCACACCACACCACACCACACCACACCACACCACAGTCCACCACACCACACCACAGTCCACCAAACCACACCACACCACACCACAGTCCACCACACCACACCACAGTCCACCATACCACACCACACCACACCACAGTCCAGTCCACCACAACACACCACAATCCACCCCACCACACCACACCACAGTCCACCACACCACACCACACCACAGTCCACCACACCACAGCACACCACACCACACCATACCACACCACACCACAGACCACATCACACCATTCAA
>OZ024740.1:170740360-170782860 GCA_964016885.1 Eledone cirrhosa | reverse complement strand
TTAACTTAGGTAAAGTTGGAGGAAAGGATGGATTATTCTCAGAGATTTTCAGATATGGCAGGGAAAGGCTAAGAGAAATCATGCATGAAATATGGCGAGAGGGTGAAGAGATGCAGCATTAATAACAAAGGCCAGCAGAGCGAACGCGGAAATTATAGAGGAATAGCTCTTACGTGTATTTCCTCATGCTTTCAAGTCTAAATAATAATATATCAATCCTGATCTTACTAGAATCACAATGTGGATTTTAGACCTCCCCCACCCACAAATAAAAAAATAGATTGATCTTTGCAGCACCTCAAATTCAAGAAAAATGTTACAGATAGCAATAGGACCTGCATCAGGTGTTCGTGAATTTAACAAGAGCATTTGATTCGGTGAACAGAGCTGCTCTGTGGGAGATCCTTGTCAGATTAGGATGCCTGGAACACTTTGTTAATATAATCAAATCTTTTCATGGAGACGTGGGTAATTATTGTTGGTATCATTTTAGAGCCAATCAAAGTTCGATCTCATGGTACCTACTCTTTTCTCTATCAATTTCTTCGTGGTTCTCATTGATACATTTAGGAACTGTAATGAAGACATCCTAATCAGGTATCGCTCATCAAGAAAGCCTTTCAACATCAAACATTTTGCTGCAAAGGTTAAAGTCCTCCAACCTCTCGCTACCGATCTTCTTTGAGCTGATGACTGAGATCTAATTGCGTATCATTCAGATATTCCAAACCTCATTAATAGACTATCTTGTACATGTAAAGCCTTTGGATTAGCCATTAGCCTCGATAAAACAGTGGTAATGTTTCAACTTGCTCCGGAATCTCCATAGAACCATCCATTCATGTAGATGGACAGAAACACAAAGCAGTCCACAAATTTCCATATCTGGGAAGTACAATTAAACAGTATTGCTCATTAGATGATGAAATAGTCACCCGTATCAAAAAAAGCAACTGATTCTTTCGCAAGTCTTGGGGTACGCCTTTGGAGCCAGAAAGGGATTAGAAAAGAGATCCAAATTGCAGTATACAACTGCGTTTCAAGGATTATGTGAAAAATTCCTTAACACAGGGCAACATTGACCCATAGTGCTAGGAGGTAATGCCATTAGATAGAAACATTTGTCGTACTGCTATATCTAATGGTGAAAGACTTTTTTCAGGAATCTGCTTCTGAAAAGGCTAACATTGAGCGTGCAGCTATAAGAGGACAGAATATGGAGAACTCTGTACCTCAGTTGATGTGGCCAAACTTGCATGTCAAAAGCTAGCGTTCCATGTCACCTGCATAAGCACACAGAAAGACCACAGATTGAATACGACTAATTTCTTCTTTCTAATTTGACATGTGATACATATGGCAGAGAATCTTTGAATAAGTCAAGACATAGAACGCAATCAGAAGTATATAATCATGATCCGAATCACACTGAAGAGCCGAATGATGGAAGAAGTGAATTCCATTTTATGCAAAAAAAAAAAAGACTTCCAAGTCCATAGCTGGCTTTAAAAGCTACAACGGGTCTCATAGCCACCAGAGATATATTGTTTGTTCTTGATGGTCTTTCTCGGTTAACTAATTGACAGCAATTATATATGTATATAAGTGCGGTGGATTGGCAGTATCAGTAGAGCGTCGAACAACATGATTTGCAGCATAGTTACTGCCCTTTACGGTTTGAGTTCAAATCCCGTCGAGGTTAACTTTGCCTTTCATCCTTACGGGGTCGATAAAATAAAGTACCAGTAATGCACTGGGATAATTGTCTTGTGCCAAAAGTAGAAAAAAATTATATATGTATATAAGTATTATTTATGTATGTATGTATGCATGCATGTATGTATGTAGGTATTTATGTATGTGTGTGTGCATATATGTATGTATGTGTGTGTGTATATGTATGTATTTATATATGTATGTATGCATTATGTAGCTATGTATGTATCAATGTATGCATGTATATATGTTTGCATGCATGCATGCATGTATGTATGAATGTATGTATGTATGTATGTATGTATATATGTATGTATGTATACATGCATGTATGTATGTTTCCGCACTTTGATGCTATCGATCACTAATATTGATGATTGGCTTTATTGATACGCAGCTACCACTGTCATGGTATACCTTTGGAGGCGTTGTTGTATAAAACATAGACAATTGCTTGCATAAACGTCACCATTTATAGACGACCACAACCAACACTAGCAACGTCATACTATCTTGTAATTAGAGACATCATAAATTCTTCCAAGGACGATATTACCACCACTAACAACGCTATTAGGGAGATTGTGTGCAGTCGTAGCCGCTTAAGCTGTTAAAAATAACAGGTAAAATCTCCATCAATTCACACCCTACTGTCTTAAATAAAGAATGAAACATTGAACAAAGTAGTCTATGATATATATACAGTGGTGAACCACCAACTTCAATGAATATATATATATATATATATGTGTGTGTGTGTGTGTGTGTGTATGTATGTATATATGTATATATAACGTATTTCGTCATACGTCTGTATGATTGGGACTGACCAAAATCTAACAAAAAAACAAAACAAAACCCAAAATACCCTTAAACCCCCAAAACAACACAACAATGACGACAACGAATTTAACCAAACTACAATATATATTGACAGGAAATACAAAAAAAGCACAAATATCATTAGCACAGCCGCTGTATGAATAAATACGAAATTATTGATATACATTGAAGTAATATCAAAGATACGAAATGGAGTAACGTGTCATGATAGGGAGAGAGAATATGGCAAATTCCTTATCTTGTGCTCTTTGAAGTTAACTTGTATATAAACATGTTTATACATACATGTATATGAATGTGAATAACATGTATTTATGAATGCATGTGTATATATACACATACACACACACAAACTCACACACACATACATATAGGCATATACATAAACACAGATACACACACACACATATATGTGTGTATGTGTGTGTGTGTGTGTATGTCTGTGTCTTTATGTATATGTGAATATGTATTGTGTATGTACATGTACACATGCATATGTATGAATTGAAATATGTATGTGATATATATATATATATATATATATATATATATATATATATATATATATATGATATAACTATATACACGTATGTATATTGCCTATGTATTACTATGTATTACTAATATCACTCTAGTTTCCGTTATTCACATTTTGTAAAACTAAGCTATATTTATTCTCTTGTATATGCAATTTGATTTAGAATTATGATATTTGAAGGTTCGAAAGAGCAAATACACTGCAGATCGTTCAGTTACTAGGCCCTGAATAATCACAATTGTATTTTGTACATATAAGGATTTTTAACACATTTACAATAAAGCTTTGCTACTCTATTACACTCAATTTCCAACAAAGAAATAATGCATCAAATATCTCAAAACTTGCAACTGGCAGAATAATTGAAAATAGCTCAACAAAAAAATAGGGTACGAAAGCATTTACACGATTCTAGGTGACAACCTCATCGAATTTTACTAGCCATAGTTATAGAAATAACAAAAATAGGTAAGACAGTGAGGAGGCTAATGATAAAACGAGCCCTAGGGATACGACTGTTTAAATGGATCCTACAAATAATCCAATGTATAAAGACTCGAATTATCATAACGGGAGAGAAGATTGCTGTATTGGCTTTAGAGACCAGCATGTTACAAATTCCCCTCTGGACACAATCAACCGAAATTGTAGCTACAGTGTTAAGGGAGAATTCCCACCAAAAGGAAAATATGTAATTAATAGTATACAAATGTAAACTAGCAACTAAATATTATATTTAGGCGTAAATAAAAGCTACTGCTAAATGTTTTAAGGTATCATTTGAACCCACACTCTTTTAGATACAGTAAACTAGCTAATACAACATCATTAGCAGAGGCAGTCTACCGATGTAAATTTTAGAAAATCAAATATGACTTAGATTGGAATACTTTTTATAGCACCGAACCATATCAATAGCAAACACATGAAAAGCCCCGTATGCTCCCGGGAAATTTTCCAAATTATGATCTGTAAGGGATCTTTACTAAATAAGAAACAGGAATTAAGTTCTAAAACCTTTAGATTCTACAACCCTACAGGATAATAGCATCACACGGATAATAACAAATCATAATTTTACAGTGCTCTACAGTTCAATGGGTGCACTCACCCATCTATCTATCTATCTATCTATCTATCTATCTATCTATCTATCTATCTATCTATCTATCTATCTATCTATCTATCTATTATTCTCTCTCTCCCTCCCCCATCTCTCTCTCCCTCTCTCTCCCTATATATATATATATATATATATATATATATATATATATATATATATATATATGCAAAAGTTCTATTTAAATTGTTGGGATACAACAAGTAAATATTTTTATAACTGATATAAAGCACTCGACAAGTATTTGGAGTAGATATACGATATTAATAAATGGAAACTATATTTATAAAACCATATTTATTTCATTATACATATTTCAAGGATACCAAGTTAAATTATGGTATGCCTTCATCAGACAAAATACAATATATATCAGTTTTACAAATAAGCATTGACGTACCCTTTCAAAATGCGACCATTACTTTTGGAGGACATCAGGATAGACTGATGTCCTCCAAAAGTAATGGTCGCATTTTGAAAGGGTACGTCAATGCTTATTTGTAAAACTGATATATATTGTATTTTGTCTGATGAAGGCATACCATAATTTAACTTGGTATCCTTGAAATATGTATAATGAAATAAATATGGTTTTATAAATATAGTTTCCATTTATTAATATCGTATATATATATATATATATATATATATATATATATATATATATATATGTCCCAAGGCTCTGATACCATCAACACCATAAACACAGAGCTGGCATATCTAAGAACTGACTAACTGCCTGATGAGGTCATGGCCATTCAATGGCTATCATCGAAATATATATAGCAGTAAATAAAGGATTATGAGTTCATGCAATTGACTTATGTTTCGTCACTATATATATATATATATATATATATATATATATATATATATATATATATATATATATATATATATATTTGTATGTATATGTAACTAATATGACTTTTTGTACCTCTGATTTGTCGTCTCCTTGAACTATATATATATATATATATATATATATATATATATATATATATATATATATATATATATATATATAAACTTGCTTGTGTGTATATACATGTGTGTGAGTATGGGAGGTAAATTATGTTTTATACACAATGGCAATTTCTATTACACTGACGGTCCTCATGTTTCTCACTGTGAACTTTCGATTCCAGACAATTGTCTGACCGGGACCAGCACGACGTTGGCATTGTCAAATTTCTTATCTGATTTGTGGCCGTCAGTGTATGTGTAAGTGTCTGTATATATCTGTGTAAGCATTTATATATATATATATATATTTTTTTTTTTTTTTTTTTTAAATTTTTTTTTTATTAATTTTTATTTATATACATGTGATAAATATCACCATGAGTATTGGAAAAGAGCTCCACTGAAAGAAATCCCATCTGATGACCAAGGATAAAGACTCAGGGGAGTTGTACATCTCTACTTTATATCAGATCAAATCCAGACGAAATGCTTTCTATTTAAGCGAATAAAGAGACGCATGACCAACTTTAAAGTGAATATAATGTACATAACTAGATTAGTATTAAATCAATAACTAATTATATTTGTTTTCACTTTGAAGAGTAAGCTTTTGCAATGCCAACACAACAATTAACATAAAAATATCTGTTACTCTAAAGGAATACGAATGCATGTAAAACACCTAGATGCAGAATTTGTAGAATCAGCACAGATGATGTTACCCACATCCTAATGAGTTGTCCAAACGGTCCTCATCATAATTAATATAGATGAGGCATGATATAGTAGACAAAATATAAAATTCAATAATATGTCGGAAGATAAAAATTTATTAAACTATATGAAGTTACAGTGATGTGAAGGGCATACTTACTAATCATATGAATGAGTGCTGGTGGAATGTTCCTGTGAAAACCTCTCTAAAATGTAGCCACAACAAATCATACATAATGATCTGGAATAGAAAAATAAAAGTGTCCATATTAGTAGAAAATCAATTGTCCAACGATGGTTTAAATAATGTTAAAAATGAAAGGCAATGAAAACAACTTCAGAATTTCCACCCGAACTATAACATTAGTTTCGTACCTTTTGAATATTAAATACGTGACTAACCGACTCACATATTTAAAAAACTCTGAAACTCACTTGACTCAAACAAAATAAATTGTCACTTTTTTTTTGATAACCAGCTTGAATTCTGTAAACAGGAACTTAAATGCATCTCAAAGAAAGACATAAACAAATCGAAATACATGCAAGATAGACATGTTTCTGGGTTGAAAGCTGGCTTTCTCTGTTGGCGAAAAATGTTAGAAAGAAACTCTGAAAAGTATACATACATCCATAAAAACAGGCACACGCATACATATACAGGGTGTCCCCAAAAATGTATACACATATTTATCAGAATGCTGTTGAAGTATGTATACATTTTTGGGGGACACCCTGTATCCATAATTGCATACATACATAGATATACATCCACATGCACACACGCACACATACACATATATATGCATACATACATGCACACATACATACATATATATATATATAAACATTTCGATAGATAGCCCCCCCACCCCACCCCACAAAAAACACACACACACAGGTAGATAAACAGAAATCTCTGGATTTACCAACACTTTTTAAGTTCGACAGTATTGCCCATTTTAACCCTTGGATGGACTGAGAGAGAATCTAAGGAAGATAGTGTGTGTTTTGAAATACTGGAGGACGGAATAGGATTTTCAATATTTAAGTTTACAATTGACATTAAAAAATCATAAAATGTCATAAGTTTGCATACATCATACATACGTGTGAATAAGTCTGTACAAAAGTCTATGTGTGGTATATATAGACACAGTTTATATTTCAATAAACAGTTGAATGTGTAATCAACTATGTTTAGAATGAATGAAAAGCAAAGTTCATCTCATTGGGATTTGAACTCAAAAGACAGTGAGCCGGGACAAATACGAATGGATTTTTAATCCATTGCCTTAATAGTTCTGTCAGCTCACAGAATTTACAAGTTTGAGGACTTTCATTGAAAAATCGAATAGATATCAACATCAAGATTTCACTGTCCACAACTGTTGACTTGTCTACTTACATGGTAAACTCAAAACACTGAAATATATGAATGAGTTTGAAGATAATGTCGATTTCATTCCTAGGTCGAGTCATTGTGTCATTATTAACAGGAATTGTCGTGACAATAGTCCCAAGCACTTCATGCACGATCAGAAGTAATATCTCTCTTAAAGATTGGGGCTTAGGTACTCTTGTGATGAGTAACGAAACATTGTATGAGAGAATCCTGCTGCATTCTGAAATACCATGCTCAATGTTTTTCACTTCTTGAATAAAAATTTAAGTCGCAAAAGAATTGATACTTTTTGTGTGAAATTTTCGGGGAATTCATTCCTTAATATTTGGTTTCATAGAACGCCCATAGACAATTTACAGTTTTGGGGAAAGGCAAAAGTCTCATAAGATAATTAATGTTCTATCAGTGACATAATGTTCACTGGGAACACTGTCATATTTAAAGATTATGTTTGAACGTTATCTGGCTATATCTACGTACGAAGAAACGAAAAATTAGGCATGGGCATAATATCAAAATATATTTGCAATTGTGGTGAAATCCAAGATTTATTTGGAGGTTAGACAGAAATATGGAAAGCCGCCGGATTGGCTGTACATATAAGTTAAGTGATCATCCTTGTAAACACACTGTATTATGTAATGTTTTCCCAGGAGTACATTAACAATGGAATACTCAGTCAATTATGCTACAGTTGGTAGTTTAGTTTATGAAACAGCTCAAAGTACTCATCGTCAAACTGATGAAGTTTCAATTTTCTATCCCCCCCCCCCCCTGAAATTACATGTCTATATGAGCCTGTCTATATCTGTATCTGCTTTTCTCTATGTGTGTCTATCCCTGTCTCTCAATCTGATTGACTTTGACTATTTTAGAGGGCTTCTGTCTTTCATTACCAATCTCTCCTTCCAATTCTCTCTCTCTTCCTCTCTCTATATCTCACTTTCTGTCTCTCTCTCTCTCTCTCTCTCTCTCTACATATATATATATATATATATATATATATATATATATATATATATATATATATATATATATATATATATATATATATATATGTAAAATTAAACAGAAATAGCAAAGCAAACGACATAGTTCATATTTGCTTAAGACCTGATAGAGTAGGAAAAGAGACTTAATGTTTCAGACTCTAGTCCTTCATCAGAATATATAATGAGAAATCAAGGATGATTGTGAAAGATAGCGAGTGCGAAGATGAAAAAAAAAACACTTTTGATTAAAACACGTATGTATTTAGTCAGCCATATAAATTATTCCTTTTCAAATGACGTTAGTCGCTGAATACGCCCATCTTTCTGCCGCAATCAATATGTCTGTGTTTCTCCCAGCATATATATATATATATATATATATATATATATGTATGTATATATTGTGTATATATATATAATATATATATATATATATATATATATATATATATATATATATATATATATATATATATATATATATATATATTCATCTATCCTCTATACATACATAGATACATGCATGCAAACATGTATATATAATTAGCCGTCGAAACGGCTTGAGCTCAGCCGTCGGGGTCTTACTTGTTCCTATTACCCACTCTACTACCCTAAGTATTGAGTACTTTGGTGCGTTATGGTCCACTTGGTTCCTTACCACATTTCCTTCGTTATATATATATATATATATATATATTCATCTATCCTCTATACATACATAGATACATGCATGCAAACATGCATATATATATATATATATATATATATATATATATATATATATATATATATATATATACATACATATATATATCCAGCAATCTATATATACACGCACACAAAATATAAAAATGGGGGGTGTATACATACATTTATGCACATACACACAGACACACAGACACACAGACACACACACACACACACACACACACACACACACACACACACACACACACACACACACACACACACACACACACACACACACACACACACACACACACACACACACATATATATACATACATCCACATATGTACGACTATTTGAGTGTGTGTTTGAGTATGTGATACAGCCACTGTGTATTATTCTCTCCCTAGATCTGTCTTTCTATATGTTTATAAATATTTGTCGCAATGTAATGGTTCACAGAATGCCTGCTTGCAACTCTGTTCCTATATCTTTATATCTGTGTCCATATGGCTGCATGGCTATTTCTCGGTCTATATCCCTCAGCGATCTTCTCTCTAGGGCTCTGTCTGCATGCTTGATTTTGTTTGTGACTTTCTCCTAAATTCATTCCTCTCTTTATTCTTTCATTAACTTTCTCTATTTGTGTGTGAGCATCAGTACATCTTACCTTTGTCTGCCAGACCTCTTATATACATATACAAACTTTCTAGCTCTCTCTCTAGCCTGGCACACACAGGCACACACACACACACACACACATGTACACATACACACATACACACGCGCACACACATATAAGCATCTGTGTGCGTGTGTGTGTTTGTATCTTTTTGTTGTGTGTGTCTGAGCATATGAATCTGTATTTGTTTGCCTTGTTAGATCGTCTATTTGAAATCGACCTTGTACACACCCACACGCCCATGTATGTATGTATATGCATGTATGTATGTGTGTATGTATGTATGTATGTATGTATGTATGTATGTATGTATGTATGTATGTATGTATGTATGTATGTATGTATGTATGTATGTTTTCTCTTTCTCTTAATTTCGAGTATATTTTTTTGACCGGCCACCTTCCTGGTGGCAAGGTTGTAAAAGAAAAGAAATTGTCATCCCTTGAATCGCAAGAATGTTTTGCAAATTTTGAAGGTGCCAGCTATCGCAGCCATTTGTAGACTATGAATTAGGGAGCTGCGCTTTTTGTCCGCAAATCCAAGTTCAGTCATAATTTGGTCCAAGCGGGTTGGTATATAACCCGTAGCACCAATAATGATGGGTATGTATGTATGTATGTATGTATGTATGTATGTATGTATGTATGTATGTATGTATGTATGTATGTATGTATGTATGTATGTATGAATGTATGTATCTATATATGTATATATATATATATATATATATATATATATATATATATATATATATGTCAGGTCACCAGTTGGTGCTACTGGTAACATGTATCCCAGTACAACCTGTCTCATGGTCGGGTCGTTGGCGACTAAACTGGCAACCCCACCAAGGTTTCTTGGTGAGGAGGGTGACTTTGGACGTCCTGCAGGACTAAAAACAAAACCTGTCAAAGGGCAAAGGAGCTCTTAAAAGTCAATGGCCATCCAAAATCACCGGGAGAGATGACCCCTTAGCCTTTGTCACGGTAGAATTCTAGGAGAAGGAAAACTCTGATATAACACCTGCAACCCTGATGGTATCCAATGATGTTGACTTGTTCTTCTTTTTGGTAAATATCATCTTGGTTAAGAGAGTGGGACTGGCTTTGTGCAGTGTCTTTGCTCACTATAAAAGCTTTACGGCACAGGCATTGCTTTATATCTGGAGATCTCTCTGCACTTGTCATCACATGGTGCCATGGGCCAAGCACTATGTGTCAATAAGTGTCACAGGTGTAGTGTTTGTACCAGAGTTTTCAAGTCGCTGGCTGAACTAAAAAGTCACACTTGTTTAGCGCATCGGTAGAGGCTCCTACATGGATATAAAGTGGTGACCGTACTCCAAAACGAGTTGGCAGCCACCATATATATATAAACGGAAAAAATGGAACGAAATTTCATTTCCCACTCTTAGTACGGCTGTTACTTAAATATAAGTATGTACACGTACATACATATATGTATACAGACGAACAGTAGTATGTATATATATATACATACATGCACACATATATATATGTAAGTATGGATTCACCGAACATTTATTATAATTCTCGGTGTGTTTGTAAACAAACATCCCGTATTAAGCCGTAGTGTCTAGCAACCATCGTTGCTCGTTTGTTCAACACTGACAAAGGAACGCTGTACTAGTTTCAAGCTTATTAGCTATCGTCAGCAACGTATACCTTCCTGCCAGATTGTTGAACGTATATACTTACCTTATGCATATTAACGCTGAGTAGCCCAATTTGCATATCGAGTGGGTTAATCGGGTGGGTTAATCATTTTTTCCGTTTATCGTTTTCGGGGCACCCGGCCGATTTACATTCAATTTACATTCAATTCTCTACGTTTGACAATGAATAAGCGAAAGTAATTATATAGAAAATATTGCAATGTATTTGTGTGTATTTGTACAGATAGAATTTTGTTTTTGTCTCTATATATATTTCTTTTTGTTTTGGGGTGATGTGCCATCTCTGTGGAATTCAGTTCGAATAAGTCTGTTAGCCTGTGCTCATATTTGAATATTCTCTGAAATAGTTTATTCTGTTGATATCTCTATCTGTTTTTCTCAAGAGAAATCTAAAATAAGTTGAAGAGGTGAAGCTCAGAACTAAGAAACACTTTCAGATAAAATATATGAAAGGCATATCACGTAATGTTGTTGACCTTCATAGTCGCTGTTTAGTCTAAGGGCAATCCTTATTGAGCATACTCCTAATCAAAGTCTTTCCAGCCATCGCCATCATCCAACGCTTTTTTCAGGAATAGTTTATCTTTTTTGACTATATTATTCAAGATGTCCATTCTTTTTAAAGACGTTAATGTGAGATTTGAGGTAAATGTTTTGCTGCTATTTCTAGCAAGTCAAGTGACCTCATTGCCTCGAAGATGATGGCAATAATGATGATGATAATGACAATGTGACAACCTAAATTCTTAAAGATATTCAACCGTGTAATCCCAGTTTCCCGTTTGTTGTTTCATTTGTCACTTATTCCAATGAATCAGCACTGCAGACAAGTAAAATCCATCTGATATATATATATATATATATATATATATATATGTATATATATATATATATATATATATACATACATACATATGTGTGTGTGTGTGTGTGTGTGTGTGTGTGTGTGTGTGTGTGTGTGTGTGTGTGTGTGTGTGTGTGTGTGTGTGTGTGTGTGTGTGTGTGTAATATGTTAACATTTATGGCTAATCAGAATCACAGTAGGAAAAATATTCCAAAATGTCAAACATTTTAGTGCCAATAACATCGAATACATTTCAGTGAGAAGAAATGCGGCAAAGCACCATATTTCCGCTAAGGTAATCTCAGAAAGTCAACTATTTAGGAGCTAGAGAACTCTTACTCGTTCATTTGACTTGAGATTGTGACAAGTCTCCTTTAGACTAACATCATGGGCCCTCATTATTCACTTTGTAGGACAATATGGTTGATATACAAATGGGATGGACACGAATTGAATGCCAACCGAACGATGAAGTAAGTGACAAAACGCATACTTTCATGCTGAGAAACAGAACTCCTCCCTATATTTCCAAAATGTCGTTATAACAAAAAGCACTAAGTCTAAAATAAGCCAGAAAACGCAGGATTTCAATGCGAGAGATTAATATTTTAACTTCATTTGCGAGAAAACACATTCACAGTGCTGATATGAACAGAAACAAATATCATTGAAGTATTTCTGAAAGGTGACAAAATGAAAAGACTAAAAAGAAAATATAATTGACAAATACTCTGGCTGTTAACTTTAAGCCGAGTGAAATGGATAGGTTGTCACTGAAACAACGCTAGAAATATCTTTAGGAAACACAGAAAAGTAAACTGAAAGGAAATATACACAGATATTACAATAAAGGAGAAGGTTTTTTTTTTTTTACAGAACTAGCGAAAATGCTATAAGATATAATTGAATATTAGCTTGTAAAATCATTTCTATGACAAGCTTTTAAACCCCGTTATAATATGGCAATGTAAAGTACATGGAGATGTAAAGCAACATTTAAAATAAAGAACAGTTTAAATCCATACTTATATTAAAAGAAATAAAACGCATTAGTACGTAAAATAGAAGAAACTCTATTGTTACATAATAATCAGAGGTCAGACTGATAGAAAATTACAAATGTAACCGTTACTGATTTCTGAATATTTCTACAACGGTCATAGAAAGATTGTAGACATTGACTGGGACTGTGGTTTGAGCAGTTTTTCCGTTCGTATCCTTCAAATCTACTCCCCTTGAAAAGGATGTATTAGATCGAAAATTACAAAAAAAAAAAAAGAAAGAAAGAATAAGACAATGTGTTTATTAAACGCATAGTTGTGGCTCCCACGCATGTCAACATTTCAAAGGAAGTAATAATTTATAACACATGCACAAGGCAAGAAATTTTGGGGCTGTGAAATAATCGATTATATTGACCAAGGACGTAACAGGTATTGCATGTTATCGACCCCGGAAGGATGAAAGGAATTGGGAGCAACACGTATGCTATAAAAAATACCACAACACACGTTGTATGGCGCTCTACTATTTCTGCCTTTTATACAAATGAGTTAATATGGTGGATATACAGATACACCAGAAACGAAAGATAAAACATCAATTTCAGTACACACTGATTTATAATATTGCAGAAATGTTAAAATTAAATTTGATCCCAGTACTAATTCATCATTTATTTCATCGGATAACAAACTTGAAAAGTAGTCACTTTAATCGAATGAGCCACTCGATAAAATACGAAATGGCCCACTCAGTGTTACTAGTTGTTATTAGTTGTTATTAGTTATTAGTACTAACGTAGTATCCCACAAAGTATGGCATACATAACATAAACAGGTTTTGTGTGGTTTTAACTACGAATTCTTACAAGTCTGGTGTTGAACTTGGAAAAAACACATCATAAGAGCATGGAGA
The DNA here is from genome assembly GCA_964016885.1 of Eledone cirrhosa. Taxonomy (NCBI): domain Eukaryota; kingdom Metazoa; phylum Mollusca; class Cephalopoda; order Octopoda; family Eledonidae; genus Eledone; species Eledone cirrhosa. Next base: position 170,768,740 of record OZ024740.1, on the reverse strand, counting down.
ATAGACAGGCATATAGAAGAAAGGTTCAGATCTAAAAAAATAACCACCAGCCTGTTAGTATGTGTATTACTCTGGGTGAAAACGTATTAACCTTTACACCATTGAGTACTTTCGTGACTGCTTCAAACAATTCGTATATATATATATATATATATATATATATATATATATATATATATATATGTGTGTGTGTGTGTGTGTTTGTGTGTGTGTGTGTGTGTGTGTGTGTGTGTGTGTGTGTGTGTGTGTATGTATATATGTATATATATGTATATATGTATATATACTTTAAGTAGAAGCTCTATTCCGAAGTGACAAGATGATTAAAACCGCAATGTGCTATTACACGCAACAATTATATAGACAAAAATTATCCTTGGTAAAATCCAATATTCGTATTATCTCCTCTATGGAGAATAATCTTCTTTGTGTATCAACCGGTTATCATGGACCAACATGCATTTCTAATTGATAGCTATATGTCAATATAAAGATATTTTCGATTTGAAAACAAATGTACAGGGTGGGACATTATTTCTGAAGCAAATTTTTGAAATTTGATTTCTAAAAGTGTTGTAAGTATATCATTAATCATCTTTTACTTTCATCTGAAAACATTAGTCTATATAAACATATTGGAATTTGTATGAATTTCTTAAAGAATTTGAAAATGTAATCCAATAGAGGAATGACACTCAAACTTCATCGTGCAAGGAGGACAGATTCGGATACTGCAAAGTTACATTCGCAAGATTTACTATCTGGAAAACTGTGGAGCATGGGGATTTTTCAGATAGATTCAGAAGTGGAGGAACGCGAACTAAATGGACGCCTACTCTCATTAAAGCTGTTTAAGAAAGGATAAGAAGAAATCCGAAAAGGCCCATGAGAAAAACGGCAAAAGAGTGACGAGTAAAACATAGGGCAATGAGAAAGGTCATCAATGATGTCTTGGGAATGTTTTCCTTCGCCCTTCAGAAGAACCAAACTCTTTCTGAAAAGACAAAACAAAAAAAGGCTACAGAGGAGCAAGAATTTGCTTAAAGAAATGAAACGTGGCATGGCGGAGGAAATTATCTGATCAGATGAAAATATTTTCACTGTTGAGCAGAAACACAACCAAACAAATGATCGAGTCATTGGAAAGAATGCATCAGCAGTCTCCTCTAATTTTTGTGGAAGAAAGGACAAAAATCAGCTCCCAATCTAGAGCCTATGCTTGCTTCAGCATCTAATCATTTTGGCAATGATTATCTGTAATACAGCAAATATTACACAAGCTTGGTGCAATGACCATCTTCCGAGGTTCTCGTCAAAAGAAACGTTGCTTATTTGTTAGCCTGATGGACTTTTTGGTATAATCTATCCTTGAACAAAAATCCTGTTCAAAAGTCCATAAAACAGTCGATGAATTAAAAGCATCTTTACCGAGCGAGTGAAAATAAATTCCCCAAGAAATGTTGCGTGCTTCGGTGAAAGATGTTCGATGGAAGTTAGCTGTTATTGCTGCACGATGAGGTCATTTAAATAAACTCTATACATTATACTCTAATGATATTTATGTATAATTACATATATTTTGCTGGTTAATAAAGTTAGCAGTTTTGTTGTTTAAAACATTTTTATTTGCTTCCAAACATATTCCCCATCCTGTATATACATATATATATATATATATATATATACACATATAGATGTGTGTGTGTGTGTGTGTGTGTGTGTGTGTGTGTGTGTGTGTGTGTGTGTGTGTGTGTGTGTGTGTGTGTGTGTGTGTGTGTGTGTGTGTGTGTGTGTGTGTGTGTGTGTGTGTGCGTGTGCGTGCATGTCTATGCACACACACAGCACACAAAGACACACATTATTGATGGATTCCAAGGTTCAATTGGAGGTACATATCTTTACAGTTGAGAATCATAGAATCCATGATTCCCAACGAAGAAGAATCTGGTTAGATACCGTGAAAAAGTGTTTATTTCCTTTTCTGTTTTCCAGACGGTTCTCCATTTTTCTCCATGAACCATACCTTCCACGATGCCGTAAAACGATATTTAGATTTACTGCTCAGATCTTCTCTGCTCTATGGACGAAATTCCTTCCACATTTCTAAGTCCTTGGTGTTGATGGCACTAAAAATATGGATTTCCTTTTATGTTTCTATTATCGTTCCTGTTATTCTGAATGCAAGTATTGTTGATGTTGTAGAAGCAGCATGGGCCGTAGTATTTCACCTTACAATTAAAACTTCAGGAGCATGCTCTTTTTGATACTTTACCTGCTCTCTGTCATTCTTCTCCTATTTTTCGCTCACATTTTCCTGAGTAGGAGGCGCACAAATGGTTTGTACACTCACACATGTAGTATCTGAGTTGCATCACTTGTCTGATTGACATTCTTACTGCTCCTACAGTTATGTTAACTCTAATATAGCTGTGTAGCTCTCTGGATCTTTAGGACCTGGAGGTGAATGCCGACCTCAAATGGTAATATTTTGTTGTGTGTCACTTCCTCGGTCACCACCCGCTTCTAATATGTCGCAAACATAGCAGTTAATCAAGAGTCAATATCAGCACAAATATCTCTTGACCTCTTATATGGTAACGAGAAGTACAACGCTTATAATATGAAATAGAAGTAAGGGGAGTGTTGTGGCAATCTACCGTCTACCGTCCTATAGCAGCATGGCTGAACATAATTTGGAAGGTATTTATCTGAATATTTGTGGAGAAGGCATATACTTTTCTTTTTCAGAAATGGATATTATCAAGGGAACAAAAGAGTATAGAGGGAGATCTCAGGATACCATGTATCACCTGGTGATCGATAAGACAGTTTTAAGGCATTGTAAAAACATCACACCAGCATGTATATGATTTGGATTGACTTTAAGAAAGCATATATGGTACCTCATTTGTGGATTGTTGAATGTTTGCAGATATTTGGTACTGCTAGCAACAAAGCAATTATTTTTCTGACTAGTATGCTAGAGTGGCAGACCAAGCTTGTCTCGCGCAATGTGTTCCTTGGAGAAGTAAAAAAATAAAAGGAGTATCTTCCAATGTGACTCATTTTCACCATTACTATTTGTCATAGCACTTATACCTATGACACTGACACTTAGGAAAGTTAGAATGTATTACCAATGTGGAAAGAAAGAAACATTCATAAGCCATCGTCTGTTTATGGATGACCTGAAACTGTTTGAGAAATTTCAAAACCTGACAAATTCTTCGGTTAGAACAGTCCAGATATGTAGAGTGACATCGGTATGGAATTTGACATTTCCAGCCAGCAATGGATTATGGCTGCCATCGGGAGAAAACAGGGAGGAACCAGAAGATAGGTGATACAAGTGTTTGGGGATATTAGAACTGGATGAGATTTTAATGCAGCAATGAAAGTTTAGAGACATATTTACAAAGAGTAAAAATTGATTTTTAAATTCCAACCTGAATGCGAGAAATCTAATCGCTGCAATGTATATCTGGACAGTTGCAGTGTTTAGATATAGTGTGTCCATTCTCAGGTGGACTTAAGAAGAAATAGCAGATTTAGATAGAAAGACGAGAACGATAATAAAATTGCACGGAACTTCGTACCCTGAAGTAAATATAAACAGATTGTATATGAAGTGTAACAATGGTGATAGCATTCTCATCAGTGTCGATCATTGTGTAAGGAGGGAAAAGAGAACGCTTGCAGAGTATTTGGAAAACAGGGACGAAGAGTTGTTGCAATATGCAACAGAAAATATATGCAGATGAAATGGTTGGTGAGGAGGTGTTTAACCAAAGAGTTGAAGGGAAGAGAAACGAATATCTTCTGAAAATGAGAATGTATGGGCAGTTTGAAAGAAATGCACAGCATATCAAAGTTTGAAAGAAATACACTGGATATCAATGATAAAACAACATCGTCAACATGGCTTAAGCAAAGTGATTTGAAGCCTCCCATCGAATACATTATAATTGCAGCACAAGATCAAGGTCTTGCTACCATTTCGGTGAAGAATAGCATCTACAACTTCTGACAGAAATTCAAACGCTGTGGAAAGAATGTGGAAAATGTAACCCACTTAGTAGGTGGATTTGAGGGCTTTGCGCAAAAAGAATACAAGCGCCGCCATGATAAAGTCTGTTTGTAACTTTATTGGCTGTTATGCCGTAAGTAGCAGCACAAAGTAATAAAGAATTGGTATGAGCATGAGACTAGCAAAGTAATGCAAGAGGATGGGAAAACTACGATATTCTGAGATTATGATTTTCAAATTGATAGAGTAATTGAATCCCACTACCCGGACATTTTCGTAGCTATACCAAATGACAAATAAAACACTAAGTACTCCAAATTGAAAATGGACTTTACTGTTTCGAATGCGAGAGAGTGATGTGAAAGTGATACCAGTTATGAATGAGGCATTAAGGTCAATCGCATAGAAACTCCAAGACTTCTTTAAGCAGTTTCAAATACCATGCAAGATTGGTGTCATACAAAAATCAGCCTTGCTTGGCACTGCGCATATTTTAAGGAGAGTATTGTCAGGGGTCTGTGTTGCGACTTGACCGATGACTAAATACTCCTGTGTCTTTTCCATCTACATTGCGTGACAAAGTAATAATTGTTTCTACTTTAGGCACAAGGCCAGCAATTACCCAGTGCATTACTGGTACTTTATTTTATCGACCCCGTAAGGATGAAAGGCAAAGTCAACCTCGGCGGGATTTGAACTCAGATCGTAAAGGGACGTAACTATGCTGGAAAGCATAGCGTCCGACCCTCTACCGATACTGCCAATCCACCACCCTTGCGTGACAAAGTAATAATGATAATATTGGATTCTGATTTAGGCACAAGGCCAATAATTTGTGGGGTGGGGAAAAGTCCTTATATTGACCACAGTACGTGACTGGTACTTGATTTTATCGACCCCGAAAGGATGAAAGACAAAGTAGAACTGGGCGGGATTTGAACTCTCGACGTAATGAACCGGAATGAATGCCACAAAGCATTTTCTTCGACACTCTAACAATTCTGCCAATTCACCTCCATAGTTGTAATAATAATAATTGCTTCTACTTTTGGCACAAGGCCAGCAACTACCCCAGTGCATTACTGGTACTTTATTTTATCGACCCCGTAAGGATGAAAGGCAAAGTTAACCTCGGTTAAACTCAGAAAGCAAAGGGATTCTGATTTAGGCACAAGGCCAACAATTATTATTATATATATGTATATATATGTTTTTTTGGTGGGGAGCAATTAAATTGATAACAGCACATCACTGGTACTTTATTGATCCTGCAAGGATGAAAGGTAAATATAATTTCAGCGGGACGGTAAATAGAAATAGAAATGTTCGAAATAAAATGAAATAACAACTAAAATATTTGTGTATTTGTCTGATTATTGTACTTCTCATCTCCGTTGGTTTACTCATAGAATTTCAATTATGGATGACGAGATCCCACTTCATACAGCTCAATAAACATTCTTTATGTCCCTACCTTCCCCCATCTCCCCCCAATCGCTTTATATATATATATATATATATATATATATATATATCAGGACAGTTACACCTCCTGGTTGGCTCTCCACTGGTGTCTAGGTTATTTCTTCCATAGGGGTTGAGTTTTTTGTTGTTAGAGGAGACGATGTTGTAGTGGGAAGAGTTTTTCGAGCAGCCTAAAGAAGATTTTCCCGATAGGTGTTGTCACCTCGGCATTGTGGGGAGGATTGAACCACGGTGCCCCCTCAACAACAGATGCCGAGATCGTAATATATATATATATATATATATATATATATATATATATATATATATATATATATAGATATAGATATAAAGACTGCGGTGCCGAGACCAAGGGTACCACAAATCAGGGTAGTACTCTACGCATGTGAAGAATGGTATAAAGGAATGTAAAAGCTCGACATAGTGGCCAAGTCACTGAGATTTTACCTTCCTATGTATGTATATATATATATGTATATATATTTAAATATATATATGCGCGTGTGTGGTGTATGTGTGTGTGTGTGTGTGTATGTATATATTTACTGTATAATATGTAAAAAAAAAAAATATTTCTAAGTATATATATATATATATATATATATGTGTTTGTATTTATTTACTGTACAATATATATATATATATATATATATATATATATATATATATATATATATAAATATATATTATATATATACATATTTAGAGAAGGAGAGAGAGAGGAGAGGAGAGGGAATGGGAGAAAGAGAGGGGAGGGAGGGTGAGAAAAAGAAAGCAGCAAATACGTAGCTGGTTCGTTTGTAGAAACAGCTTAGTGTTCAAAGAATTCTAATACAGGAAGTGACCTCTGACTCTAAAAAAAAATGAAAATAAGGTGGGGTGGTCTTAGGTAGAACGCTTTGATCACAGGTTTGGCTAATGGCAGCTGACTTGGGGCAAAATATGTAAAAAAAAAACCATAACACCAACTTTATTATAACATTCAACATGTTACATACACACACTAGTCCTATCTGAAACAACAGAATTAATAGAACTAAAGCTAGAGCCGATGTTTACGTAATATTAAAACTGGTAATTAAACGTACCAATTCTTTTTTCCGGCATTCATTTTACGATGTGGGCCCTGATGTTAAAATCTGGACATGTCTAGGAAAACAAAATAAAAAATTCAAAAAGTAACATAGAAAATAAAAGCATAAAAAAGGAAGAGAAAACAAACGATCTTTCACTCTCAGTTTAAACTCTTGCGCCCCCCATTTTGAATAAATTATGTTAAAGTCTTGGTTGGTAGCTAACTCCACACACAACGCTTAATCAATGTCGTCACTGGGGTGGAACTAGGGAAACGGACATTCATCTAAACGCTAACGTATTCATACACGGACACACACACACACACACAGTCACAGGCGATTCGACTTTACGTACAGTGAAAAACAGAATACATAGCGATCCATATGCGTAATGCATTCGTGCATGCATGACAGGGACAACGTATACATATCTACATACAAATAAAGACATGCATGGGAGCACACACATTTAGAGATTTAAGAATCTCTATAAGGAAACGTAGATATTTTCCGTATATAAATTCATGCGTTGGTGCATCTCTCTCTCTCTCTCTCTCTCTCTCTCTCTCTCTCTCTCTCTCTCTCTCTCTATCTCTCTCTCTCTCTCTCTCTCTCTCTCTCTCTCTCTCTTTCCCTCTCTCTCCCTGTCGCTCTCTCTCTCTTTTTCTTTCTTTTTCTCTCTTTTTCTCTACCACTATATATATATATATATATTTGCTATGTATGTTTGTATTTACGTATGTATATACATGTAGATGTGTACTCATGTGTGGATGCATTTATGTGTGTGCCAATTTATCATATTAATAATGTCGGCATGTAGACAGAGGCATATTCGCACACACACACACTCACATATACACATTAACAGTAACACAGATATATACACGTATAATATATGTACATATATATATATAATTACGCTCTCTCTTCCCTCCTCTCTCTCTCTCTCTCTCTCTCTCTCTCTCTGTATATATATATATACAGAGAGAGAGAGAGAGAGAGAGGAGAGAGAGAGAGAGAGGAGGGAAGAGAGAGCGTAATTGCTATGGAGGGACACAGACAGAAATTTGCTTATACGAAATCGAAACCGGTAGACATCTAAACATGCCCGCGCATACCCACACAGACATATATATATATATATATATATATATATATATATATATATATATATATATATATATATATATATATATGTATATATGTATATAGAAATATGTAACCATATTATATATATATGCATATATACCTATATACATTTAGATGTATACATACACACACGAATACACACACACATATACATATATATATATATATAAACATCAATATATATATATATATATACATACACATACACATGTCAATTTTTATAAATTTTTTTTCTCCGAATATAAGTGCATATATATACTCAATATACGCGTTTGGAAATAGTATTTTTTTCTGATAGAGAACATTGTTTGAAAGTAAAGTAATGATATGAAACTACTTGGTGTCGTTTAATCATATTGGAAAGAGCATATGAAATCACCATAACATATTGTTTATATTTATTTTCATAACAGTATTATCTAGGAGAATAACAATGAAGACTATAATGACGATGACGACAATGCTGATGATCCTGAGGCCGATGATGATGATGATGATGATGATGATGATGATGATGATGATGATGATGATGATGATGATGATGGTAATTGTGGTGGTGGTGGTGGTGGTGGTGGTGATGATGATGTTGAAGATGATAATGGTGGTGTTGCTGACGACGATGACGACGATGATGATGATAATAATTGTTTCCAATCTAGAAAAAAGGCCATCAAATATGGGGGGGGGGGGGGGGCAAAGTTGGTACTTTATTGTATCGACCCTGCTGGCCGGAATATGTCATATTCAACAATAAAGACCAAATAATGTCACATCATAGACGTTACCATTCCAAATTAAATGAATATTAGGATAAAAGAGGTTGAAAAAAATCACCTGGTACTCAGAATTGAAAGTGTTTATCGTAAGACTGTGTGGAATGTGAGAGGGTAATGTGAAAATAATACCAGTTGTGATCTGGGCTTTAGGGTAAAGACCATTGAAACTACAAGACTTCTTAAAACGGTTGAGAATACCATGCAAGATTGGTGTCATACAAAAATCAGCCTTGCTAGGCACTGCCTACATTTTAAGGAAAGTATTATCTATTTGAGGTCCTTGTTGTGAGTTGACATATAACTAAATACTCTGGTGCTCTTCTACACTCCATGACAAAAGAAATAATTGTTTCTACGTTAAGCACAAGGCCAGCAATATCTCAGTGTATTACTGGTACTTTATTTTATCGACCCCGTAAGGATGAAAGGCAAAGTTAACCTCGGCGGGATTTGAACTCAGAATGGCAAGGGAAATAATAATAGTAATAATGACAAATAATAATAGTAATAATGACAAAAGAAATAATGATAGTAATAATAGGTTAAAGGGAATAAGGAAATTAACAAAGGGAGACAGTCGGAATAGTGATAAAAATAATGATAAAAATATTAATAATAACAATACAAAAAGATAAGTAGTAATAATATTAAATAATTTCAATAATATTAATAATATCATTAATGATTATGATATCACTATTTTTTGTAAGGGTTTAGGAATGATATTATCGTAATACAATTTATTCTCATATAATAATAAACTCCACAGAAATCGACAGACAAGCATTGTACTGAGATACGACAAATGCTTGTTTATATTGCATCGAAGTGCATATATGTTTGTAACATATACATTATATATGCAAAGGCATAGACGGATATACGTATTTATAAACCCACATATACGCACTTATATATATATATATATATAATATATATATATATATATATATAAATGGATGCCTTACGATTAAGATTCTACCATTTCAAAACTGTAAAAAACATAACTCTAGGCAGAAAAATCCTAATAATAATATAATAATAATTATAATATATATATATATTATATATATATATATATGTGTGTGTGTGTGTGTGTGTGTGTGTGTGTGTGTGTGTGTGTGTGTGTGTGTGTGTGTGTGTGTGTGTCCCGGGTGATGATTTCCTTCGAATAAAACAGTTCTAGTCCTGTAGAAGCCATTTCTATTTTAAAATATATATATATATATATATATATAGATATAGATAGGTAAATATACACGGGTGTGTATGATTGTGTATAGAAGATTATATTAATAAGAGGAATTCCAACTTTGTCTGATTTACTCGTTTTATTTACAATCCTTTTAAAATATATATAATGGTATTATAATGAAATAGTATGATAGAATATTAAATTCTAAGTGTTAATTGAACAACTACTTTCATGCTTTCACAATCTTCAGGTTCATGATATGTGGTGACAGTCGAGTTTGCAATTTTCAACTATATATATATATATATATATTTATATATATATAATTTAAGTTCGATAATGGTGTGAAAAAAGAATATTTACATTGTGGAATAAATATATTATAATCGATTCAGTAAAATGAGAGATATAAGCACAATAGGTATTATGCACCCAATAATAATTATGAAAATAAAAAAAATACCAATAACAATGGTAGTAAATACTATGGGTTTTGGTATTCAGTGTGTTCACATAAAGGTGGCATGCCTTTGTTTGAATGGCATACATGTACACCTATAGTGTATCAAATATATATATATATATATATACATGTGTGTGTGTGTATGTGTGTATGTATGTATGTGTGTGTGTGTGTGTGTGTGTGTGTGTGTATGTGTGTGTGTGTGTGTGTGTGTGTGTGTGTGTGTGTGTGTGTGTGTGTGTGTGTGTGTGTGTGTGTGTGTGTGTGTGTGTGTCCATTACACACGCATATACACATACACACATGCAGGCATGTATTTACATCAAGTGTATTTATTTATTCATTTTGTGCTTCGAACGTTGAAAGTGAATATTCAATCTATGTTTGTGTTCATATTTATATTTCTAGACGTCTCGAGCATTTTTGCAACATATCGTATGTGTTTTATTAGAATTTGTGTGCCCTTATTAATTACGTATTTATAAATCGACAATATAACGATCTTGCTTTTAGAAAATGTAAACACTGGAGCGGAAGTGATATTGATACGCTCTCCTGTAGTGGAAAGCAGCTTAAGTGGGGAGATGTGGCTGCGCAAGTAACCTGATCAAGGCAAAATTTCAGTGAAAACTTAGCCATTCATCAACGAATGTGTATTTAAGTACACACGCACTCAAATGCAGCTGCACACAGAGATATACACAGCTGCACACATACACTGTAACACACGCATATATTCATATATTCACTAATATGTAAATTCTTTGTTACGTAAATAAATATTTTATTTTCCCTTTAATTTATGAACAGACTTTTAAATGACACTTTCAATTGCAAATACTGCCGTAAATATAACTATATCTATATATGTGTGTGTGTATATATATATATATATATATATATGTGTATGTGTGTGTGTGTGTATTTAGTTATAAACGTTATTACGACCAAAATATTCCGTATTCATTAGGCGTAATCTACAATATTAGTCTTTATTAACTGTATAAAAAATACATTAAAATAGAAACGTGGGACATGACTGTATATGACTTTTCAGTGTGTTTTTTAACGAAATATACATCGGTACATATCTCTACACATCTACAATTCTTTATCTGAAATACCTGTTGTTAAAATATAACTTAACTAACTGTCTAAGATATTAGTGAGTCTTCTATATTAACGATTAGAATGAGGAAAAAAAAAAAAAAAATTTCCTCGGTCACTGAGCCTGCTAGAAATAACAGCCATGCATTCCTAAAATCACACCCTATGGAAAGAGGGCAGTGTATAATGTTGCTCTCTGCACCATTAAAATGACGGGATGGTTACGACTGGAACGATTCTGGTCAAATTGATGCCTAGTTACACTTGAACTGTGAGTCGTAAACTCCCGATTAATCTAATGTGTGGACCGATCTTGATATACTTCTGTTTCTAAATGTCTTTGTGAAATATATGAGCACCCGACTCTCACGACGTTTCTCCTTAGACACGGGGTACTATGGACGAACAGAAAGAAAAAAATAAATGGTACGATCTATAGAAATATGTACTATAATGTACTTTTATGCAAACGCTGTGGATATTTATACATACATGCATACGCAAACTCTACACACTCACATATAGAGGTGTATATATATATATATATATCCCTATCTATCTATCTATCTATCTATCTATCTATCTATCTATCTATCTATCTATCTATCTATCTATCTATCTATCACTATCTCACTCTCTCTCTCTCTCTCTCTCTCTCTCTCTCTCTCTATATATATATATATATATATATATATATATATATATATATAGAGAGAGAGAGAGAGAGAGTGATAGATAGATAGATAGGGATACACACACACACCTATATATGAGCGTGTGTGTGTGTAGTATTTACGTATGCATATATGTATATATATTTACATACATACACACACACACACACGCACACACACACACTCACACACACACACACACATATATATATATATATATATATAATATATATATATATGTATGTATATATATACATATATATATATATATATATATATATATATATATATATATATATATAGAGAGAGAGAGAGAGAGAGAGAGAGAGAGAGAATTATATATATAATTTTCTTTATTTTATGTTGACAACCCGACACAAAAAATAAACAATGTAAAATGAAAACAATTACGTCATCATCAAGTTTTGCGTGGTTGGTACGAAACACTGCACCCCCTCCTACCACCATATGCTGATGGATTCAATAAGCGTCTTGGTAACATACGTTTGTCTTCTGCCACCGATTTGGCGAATCGAAATGACCAGCAATCAAAGCCAAATCCTTCTTTTCCTGCTTATATTTCATAACAATTCGAAATTAAAAATTTCCTCTGAAACCTCAAAAGTTTCACTCGGTCAAATTAACTGCATAAGCATTTAAGTAGAAATAGTTTCCAGGTTTGACATAAATGTCAGAGCAACGAATTAAGTAGTCAATACTATATATTTTCTTCTTTGTCTCACATTTATTTATTTTTGTTTTTCTTTATCTGAATTCTTTTTTATAAGAACTAACACACACATACAAACACACAAATACAGACAACACAAATACAGACAAATTCACTTACAAATACGCAAATACACACACTGACTGTCTCACACATACATATAAATAAAGAGAGACAGGCGGAATGATACACACACAGGCGCGCGCGCACGCACACACACACACACACACACACACAACGAAACAATGTAAAACAAGGTTTGTAGAAGCAAATTTTAAATACCGTTATATAAAGATAGAAATATAGATTACTATGTTTATTTTTCTACGTGTAATTTATGAAATAAGTCTAAGAAAGATAATTCGTAATCAAGTTGTTGTTTTTTTATCAAATAAGATTTTTGTAAATCATCATAATTAATGAAAAATAAAATATACGGTTTTTTCCTGCGTGATTTGGAATTTTCCTACAACGATTAAAATGTAGATTAAAGTCTCCAATTTAAAAAAAAAATGTTTAATCTTTTACACAGCATATTTCAAATAACCGTCTACGATTTTGATTCATTCTAATTAATTGAAAACTGTATAAAGGGAATCAAGAAGCAGAATTGATAGAGAGTTCAAATACTTTACATTTAGTTAGGTCCCTTTGTGATCTGAGTTCATTTTCTGCAAAGAGCCGGTGTTGACATTTATCATTCAGGCATCGATTAAAATATCTGTCAGTGAAAGTTCCGATTAAATTCAAATTTACTGTTCTGTGACAATATTACAATATAATTATAATCTCTGACTTTCATTCGACATCTTTTTTTTATTTTGTTAATTTTTTTCAAAGAATGTTGTCGGTTAATTTGGGGGGAAAACTGTAATTTTTTGTTTTATTAATATATACATCTGAAAACGTTGTGGCCAAAATAAAGAAATTTTACCAAAATATTAACGAGAATATTTCATCAATATTCTCTTTGAAAATTGATATCAATCTACTCTAAGTCTATATTATTCCGTGTATTCATCATTTTGAGAATGAATTGGTGAAATAAGAAGGCGTACATGGCTGCTATTTCCAGCAGATCAAGTGAACACATAATCTCAGAGGGATTTGAACACAGAAAGTAAACGGACGTAACTATATGCTGCAAATAATGGTTTCTGATTTAGGCACAATTTTGGGGGAAGGAAAAGTCGATCAAACGACCCCAGTGCGTTACTGGTATTTACTTCATCGAACCTAGAAAGAGGAAAGGCAAAGTTGACCTCAGCAGGAGATGAACTCAGAAAAAGAACGTAACTATATGCCACAAATAATAATAAGGTTTTCTGATTTAGGCACAAAGCCAACAATTTTGGGGAGGAGAAAGTCGATTAGTTCGACCCCAGTGCATTACTAGTATTTATTTTATCGACCCCATAAGGATGAAAGGCAAAACTATCCTCGGTGGGATTTGAACTCATAACGTAAAAGGAGGTAACTATATGCCGCAAAGGTTGATACCTGACGCTCTACCGATACTGTAAATCCAGATAAATCATAATCACATATTTCCCATTTGAAATATATATTATACAGCCTATGATTTTCAAATAATTTAGAAAATAATCAAGAATTTAGAGAAATTTAGTACTATAAGAAATTTTCTCCTACTGAAGCTGGTATTTTAAGCCTAAATTAATAAGAATTATGAAGTGTAAGATAATAAAGTTTCTTACATAGAGTTATGAGCTTCGTAAATAAATATAAACAGCTTTATATCAAAGAACTAGGATTGGTTTCAGGTGGTAAAACAATAACATCTTTTCTTTGAAGGGATAACTTGTCGATAATTATTAGGATTGGTTTGTAACACTTCAAATATAAAATGATATTCAGAGTGTTTGAGAAACATCTGTCTTAAACCTGTTAGATAATGAGTCACTCTTTAATCTATGTCTTGTGAACTTAACGATGAGGATTTATTTCCATCATTTATGTAAGTTATAATCCCTAAATAAATAACATAACATTTTGTTTTTCAATCGCATAAATATTCACATTCATAAATTTGCACTTAGTTAATCCTCCTTTAAAATAAAGTATCAGTGATGTCAGGGGTCAATTTATTTCGCTATGTCCCTTCCTAACAAATGTCTGAGCACATATTTATATTTAATGAGAAATAAATATTTTGGGCGCTAGTAGCGTATACGTTTATCGCACAACCCAATGAGATAGTCTGTATCTGGATAGACCTGTTAGAAGTATGAGCCAAATATTTTTTTTTTAATATCACCTAATGTATTGTGAAAGACATTAAATATTATAATCTTACATACCCCTAAGATGAGAAGATAATCAGGGCTAAATTTGTTTTGGTTAAAGTTTCTCAATTCTTGGGTGCGTGGTGAGTAAGTGTGCAGAAAATAGTCGGCGTTTAAATGTTGGCGGACAGTGTATGATTTCGAAAATTAAAGTCTGTAATTAATTTAAAAAAAAAAAAAAATGAATCAATACCAACATTATTATTGTACTGGTCTTGTACTTATATTAGAAATAATTATTTATTTACAAAGCAACATTGTGATATTATATATTATATAGATGTGTAGAGAAAGAAATATATGTTTGTGTGGGTGTACATACGTCATACATGTTCATACGTCATACATACGTTTACATACACCTGGACCACACTCTGTTGATAGGTACATGGTACATATAGATGTAAATCTTTGACGTAATTTATCAATGATATATTTCAATAGGCAGCTGAATATCTAGAGAATTGTTAAGTACAGTTCAACATAAAAATATATAATGTTATTCTCTCAGCTGTTTTCAATTATTATTCTACAATTTTTTTAAACACTCCAATGTGCCCACTGAAGAACATATGTCGCCAAATAAGGAATTAATTAATTATCTTATGGGTTTATTGCTTCTCACCCCAAAGAGTCAAATACTTATGAGTACACTGTGGCCCAAACGTTAAGGTACAAAGCCATGAAACCTTCACTATAATTTAGATTTTTAAACTTATGGTTTAATTCTAGAAACGGAATACATTATTCTTGTTGTTCCAGAAGACTATACAGCGAAGTAACTATATTATGATGGCGCTCTACAATACTGTATGAATCATCACAAAGATACGATGCTTCCGAACAATAGGAGAGACATTACTTTCATATGTTTTTGAAGAAGTTCCGTAGACTGTAAAATATGAAAACCCTTATACCACTATCAACACAGTTCCTTTTAATAACGACACACACTCGGTGTATAAATTGAATGGTCACTAACGACAAGTATCGTCTTATACATATTCTCCAGTGTTCTGAATTTTACCATAAAGTTAGCAATTGTAGACAGTCAAATGCTTGATAAATATCCGGCTTTTGAATGAAAGTCTCCAAGACTACGAGAAAATGCTGCATATTGAATTACTGCTTCCGTATTTTAGAATTATAAAGACTTTTATATGAGCACATCACTTTGTTACCTAATTATCTAACATGTGCATCGAATGGAGCACTAATATGGTTGGTAGAAAAAGAGCTTCTCATCTGTTAAACCTGAAATTTAGCACTCTTTTAGCAATAAAATGTTTAAGTCACCATCAGTGTTTTATGACTGAAATATTGATGTTAGGCTCAACGATGCACTGCAAAAGATAATCAAGATGATCAGCAAACCAAAATGAAATTTATTGTTTGTTAGACATTTCCGTTAGCTGTGGCTTGATAATAATAATGACTATACGAGTATTTTGTATAACATCAAAGTACCCTCATTGTTAAAAGGCAACTGTGTTGTTTTCTTTTGTCAAATTGTTTGATATAATCCTAGAATTTTTCAAAACATTCAATAATTCCTACTATGATTGCTACACAACATTTTGATATTGCAAGCAAAGCAAAAGCCGCTTTAAATGTAAAGCGTCTATATGTGTCTTCATTTATGAATTGAGCGTCTATAAGATGAACATTGCCGGACATCTACTCCACTAATTTTAGCGAGTGGAAAGCTTGAAATATGAACTGGTTGATGAAGATATAATTGCTTATAATGTCTATTTACAATCCTTACGTGACAACATGGTACAGTGTTTCCTAGATATTGCATTGACTATTCTAGTTTGGTATATCAAGATGCTTGATGTACGACTAGTCAATTGCAACGACGATTTGCAGGAAGCATTAATAGAGTTACAAAATGACATGAATGCCACAGTACTATATTGGCTTCCCTGCATACAAGTCTAGTAGTCTTATTGAAGTATATTGATTTCTTACCCCAATCTATGGAAGCAGTTAATGTTGATATTGCTTACATTCCATGCCATACGTGATAGTAGCTAGTTTTAGCAACGAAAGTATTTTGTTATCTAAAAGTAGAGGTAGTTAGGATATAACTCAACGAGATAACTTTCGTTTAAAGACGACTAACTTAAAACCTCAAAGCCTCTCTACTAGGCACAAGAATAGAATTGATAATATATAAAAACAACAATACTTATGTACCAACCCTTTACTTTACTTACATTAAAGATTAGCTTTCCATTTCGACATTACAGGGCCGATGACATAAAGTACCAGTAATGCACTGCAGTCGATTATCGACTTTCCCCTCCTCCCAAATTGTTGGACTTATGTCTAAATTCGAAACTATTATTTTGTAAGAGTTATCAATGATTTCATATCATTTCAAAAATTACTATACAGCTGAGGATTAAAATGTGTTCCGCATGAAGGTCAGTGGTAGTGTAAAAATGTTGAGAAACCCCGCTTTTCAACGCTTATATGTGGCTAAACCACATCAACCTCAAACAGACGAACCAATGAAGAAGCCTTTTCCGTCAACCTAAGTTGCTAGAAAAAAATAGTCAGATCTCCGTTAAAAAATTAGTCTTGTAAATGGACAAATTTGATATTGCTGTCCTGAATACTGTATTTCAGGAATTGCCATCTTTGGTCCTTTTCTCACTCATAGTTGGCACAAACATGACTTTTTAGCCCCGCATATGCTGCAGCGAAAAAGGCAACCTTTTTGGTTACGGACAGCCAAGCTCATGTAACACAAGTGAAAGATGTTTAGATCAAGTGATGCCTGTGCTTGAAGCTTTAAGTGGAGAAAGGCCTTGCACCAGACCAATCACATTCTCTGTACAATGGTGATAGGTATACAAAAAGAACAGGTCAACATCATTGGTTGCCACTGTGTCGCAGGTTTTACATCGGAAAAGTTTTCTCCTAGAATGATGCCCTAAAAAAGATCAGATGTCTTGTGATGTGTAAAAATTATATCCGTGTTCCACAGTATAAATTAAAACAGCTGAAGTTATATAGTCCTAATACAGTTGTATTACAAACAAATGTTTTTCTAGGCACTGTTTTGTATTATAAAGCATATCACTGATTCCATCGTGTATCTGCAAGGGGATCTACTAAAAATATATAGTAATATATGTGCTGATTGTTATTCTCACAGTTACATATAAAAACGGCCATATTGTGTCGCTTCAGGTTACCTAATCTACGATGATTATGAATGCGAAGAAAAGAGGCATTTCCAAGTAGTTACTATGTTTATTTATAACTTTAAACTTTTAGCTAAAAATTATATAATTTTTAGGTAAGTCATAAACAATTTTGGTATTTACACTTAGTTTAATTGTACCTTTGATTTAATAGTTCCTTACAAAATAACCAATATATATGCATGGATTGGTAGAGGCATTACAGTGTTAGCTAAAATGCTTTCCTGTATTCGTACTGGCGCTCTGAGTTCAAAAGCATCCAATGTCAAATTTGCTTTTCATCCTTCTAGGGTTGATAAAATAAAGTAGCAGTCACGTACTGGAGTCGACGTAATTGAATTTTGAATTTCCTCTCACCACATAATGTTCGCCTTGTGCTCCAATTAGAAATCATTATTAGGGCGCTCATTACGGCCCTTTATGGCCTGAGTTCAAATCCCGCCGAGGTCAACTTTGCCTTTCATCCTTACGGGGTCGATAAAATAAAGTACCAGTCACGCACTGGGGTCGATTTAATGGACTTTCCCCTCCCTCAAAATTGCTAGCCTTGTGCCTATATAAGAAACCATTATTAGGGCGGTGAATTGGCAGTATCGGTAGAGAGTAGGACGCCATGCTTTCCAGAATAGTTATGTTCGTTTACAGTCTGAGTTCAAATCCCGCCGAGGTTAACTTTGCCTTTCATCCTTATGGGGTCGACAAAATAAAGTACCAGTAATGTACTGGATAATTGCTGGCCTTGTGCCAAAAGTAGAAACAATTATTAGGGCGGTGAATTGGCAGTATCGTTGGAGGGTCGGACGCCATGCTTTGCAGCAAAGAGTTACGGCCCTTTATGATCTGAGTTCAAATCCCGTCAAGGTTAACTTTGCCTTTCATCCTTACGGGGTCGATAAAATAAAGTACCAGTAATGTACTGGGTAATTGCTGGCCTTGTGCCAAAAGTAGAAACAATTATTAGATATTATTGAAGACGGTGAATTGTCAGAAACGTTAGAGCGGCATTGCTTTGCAATATTTGTTCAAGCACTTTACATTCTGAGTTCAAATCCTGCCAATGTCTACTTTGCCTTTCATTCTTCCTAGGTCGAGAAGATTAAGCCCTAGTTAAATAATAAAGCTCCAGCTTTACTGGAGATTTAATCGAATTTCCTCTTCTAAAATGACTGGCCATGTACCTAAATTAAATATCATTATTCCATATATTGTATTGTTTAACCGCATTATTTACTTTTACTTTTGCGAACAGTGATAAAAGAAAAAATAGTTATAGGAATATTAGGTGATTACATAGCATCGATTCACAATTCAACCTCCTACCCACCGCAAAATTCAAACCAAACAATATAAAAGAAATATTAGATTAGGCATGGAAGCTGTATTAATAGCTGAATATAGTCCAAAATTCATCATAGCAGTAAATTAAGACTTTAACAAATGGACTAACTATTTCCTTATTGTTGAAAGGAAACTGACATCAACAACAATAAAAAAAAATGCAGAAATCAGCCGATAAGGAATGAGAATCAGACACAAGATCGTTCCCATGATTCTCGTCTATAATAAAACAGCAATTACAACCACCTCTAAAATCCTTTCAACCAGAAGATAAGACCAGGAAGGCCATGAAAATGTCGATAGTTCTCGTGTATTTATTGTTTCAAACATAAAAGACTAATAAGTATATATGTAATATCATTAATATAAAAAAGTGTTAAAACTGGAACATAGTCATATAAAATATAAGGAAAGTTTTCGATATATATATTCATCTATGTTTAGTGATTCACCACTGGATAGAACCTGTATACACACACACACGCACGCACACACACACACGCACACACTAACACATACACACGCACACATATATATATATATATGTATATATATAATTGTTTCTACTTTTGGCACAAGGCCAGCAATTACTAGTGTATTACTGGTACTTTATTTTATCGACCCCATAAGGATGAAAGGCAAAGTTAACCTCGGCGGGATTTGAACTCAGAATGGCAAGGGCCGTAACTCTATGCGTCAAAGCATGGCGTCCGACCCTCTACCAATACTGCCAATTCTATATATAATGCTTTATAATTATATCTTTCATATGAAAGTCTTATATTAACTCGGCTTGTTTTGTTTTATTAAAATAAGGGGCTACATGACCAGTTTAATCGTTGCTGACACGATGAAATTATTTTTTCTTTCATTATTTACGGATTCAATCAAACTATTTATTTTCCCATTTCCCCAAAGTAAAAAAGAAATGGCGATTAAGAATGAATTTCGATCAATTTATTAGCAACATAAATATAAAAATGATATTTAGGCGAATGCATGAGTTGTATACACATGTGACTAGTTTGTAGTATTGTTATATTTTTACATTTGTTAAATACATTGGCTAGATTCATAGGGCGTATTTTTGAGTCTATCTATCTATATACGTTTAAATTTAGTGGTACCCCCACACACACATATATATATGTGTGTCTGTGTGAAGGAAGATACAGTTTTGCTTGAATTCCTACTTTCCTTTCTGGCCGAAGTCTATATTTTTCTTGCTCATATATTTTATAAGAATCCAGCTTCTACAGCTCGCAGCAAGAACAAAGGGATATATAGCCTTGATAACCACTAAACAGTGAGAAATAATTGTCGGTTATTTCCCTTTGTTTTTGCTGAAGCTAGGTGTGTGACTATAGTCATTACCATAAATTCATAGCGAAAGGCCTTCAAAATGTTTTAAAATAAATATACAGTATATTATTAAATATACAATACGTACATTCATATATATATTGGTATTTCAGAGCTCCAACACAAATTTTTAATTGTTGTTGGGCCCGCAACCGCTCTGTATGTTAATGAGTTCAAAGAACTCATAAACATAATAAGTATAGTATAAGAATTCAACTTCTACAGCTCACAGCAAGAACAAAGGGATATATAGTCTTGATAACCACTAAACAGTGAGAAACGATCGTCGGTTCTTTCCCTTTGCTTTTGCTGAAGCTAGGTGTGTGCTTATTGTCACTGCCTTAAATTCATAGCGAAAGGCCTTCAACATGTTTTAAGATAAACATACAGTATATTATTGAATATACAATACGAACGTTCATATATATATATATATATACCATATATTATTGAATATACAATACAAACGTTCATATATATATATATATATATATATACCATTTATATTCTGCCAGTTGACAGAACTGGTCATTACGTTTAGAAAACCGTGATGGAGGTGTTAAATCCCGTGGCTGATGCGGGAATAGAGTTAAATATTTATTTAAAATAACAGAAGGATGGCTTAGTGGTTAGAGTTGGATGCACAATCGTATTTTCATAAGAGGTAATTTTCTTCCTTAATTTGAAATTGTGCATCCCTTCTCCCTGACAAAATTTAAAACGAGTTTGTCGAATGAAATTTATTTCTACAATCAAAAACTCAGCCAAGAGGCATGTATATAGTTTCAACCCCTACCGAAAGTAATGTTGGTCTATTTCCGGTCACGGTGTCTAAAAAGGCAGTCAAACACTCTCCTAGGGTATTTTACAAGGCAAACAATACAAAACTTACGTTGAATAACATAGCGAGGACAATATATGCATATATATATATAAAAACCACAAATCCTCCATCTCAATTCTACTTTTGAAAAGCAGAAGAACTGCGAAACCGGTAAAGTAACCAAATAAATATATATATTAAAAAAAAAAGACTCCAGTTGCATTTTAGATTTCATCTTTTTTCCTTATACTTTCACTCATGTAGGACACCTGCGTTTTTTTCATTTTGTAAAAAAACCTCACTTTCTTATACATATACATATTTACATACATACATATATATATATTTATACCAAAAGCTTATTTTTTATATGCAGGCAGTATTATTGATTTAGGTGTTGCAGAAACCCAAATATCGGAGTATTCCATCTTCCCCGAGGTCCGGGTAACTATTTCAATCATATCTTATTTTGTTTGACCCGTTGAGCTTGTTCGCTTTTTTGGCTAAGGTGGTTAATGGCTTCTTAACCATCGTCTCAGTTTGTATGACCATTTTAACTTATGTTTATAGCTCTGGTATCTTCTTCATATCCATGGAGCGCTTGTCTGCACAATACAGAAGTTACGTTTCGCCAATTTCTACCCGCCGAAATGCGATTCTCGCTAAATTTATATTTCTATATATATATATATATAATTTTATGATTTACATATACAAGGTGTCCTCAAACAGCAATCTAATAGATATTGCATGCACAGGTAACCAAAGTGTGTATACATTTTTTGGGGAAACTCTGTATATGGAATGATTAAATTATCCAACCAAAGCTCTTCCGACAGTTTATAAACAAATATGCCGACCTCTGATGTACTTCTGCCATCACCTCTTTTTAATATCCTAACCGGACCTTATAATGATGATATTATTTATGCCAATTAAACCTTTAATGTGTAACTTATAATTCGTACTCCATCTTTAAGAATTATTGAAGCTAATGAAACTTTGTTTTCTTATTTTAATCAGATTATATCAATATTTCACTAAATCTTTAGAAAATAGCGTGTTAGCCTGCACTGCAATATCAATAGTAATGATGAGACAAGCTCGCTAAATTAACTTCTTACGAACTTGTTTCATCTCATTTTCATTTTTGTTTTAAATGTATTTTATCAAGCATTAAGAGTACATAATTCAGCTCACATAAACTGTACCAGAAGCATGTGGTAAGGAAGGAGCGAAATAGTCACAGGTGGAGTCAACCAACTAAATGATTATAATATTTAATTTAACTCCAAACTGATTGAGTCTTTACATAGTTGTTCGGCTTGTTAGCAGCTAAATTGTGTTCAAATGGAAGATCACATGATAACATAATTCATTTTAACAGTTTATTTGAATTGAAAAAGAAGAGATGGTGATTCGGTTTTGCGGATTAACGTTTCCTTCTCCAACTGGTGTTGATTATGGTTTGCCTAACATTTCATTAAATATAGCTATATACATACGGGTACCAGTCATGAGCATTAACCAGAAAAGTTGAAATCTTTTGAATGTCAGAATTATGCAATATGCCAGGTGTTCTAGTAAAGTAAACACGTTAACATACGTAACATAATGTGATTGTGTAGTGTGTGCAGCAGAATGAACTAAGCTAAAAGCACCGAAGGACCTTAAACATGGTGACAGATTAACTCTACTAGCCAAGAAATGAAATATATGAGAATTCACTCCGAATGATAGAATTGACTCAGCTTAGTGATTTTCAGAAACTTTTATCGAAGCACGAGACATATAAAGTGAAATCAGATCTTCATTTCATGTTTAATTTAAAACATGAAATCATTATCGGTTTCAAAAACGTATTTCATATTTTATTTCAGTTTTGATTTTGATTTTGTTGATTCAACTACAAAGCAAAGACAGCTGTCGTGCAAGAGATTTAGTCTGAGATTGGCTCAAACTAAAACAAGTAGAGTTATAATAGACATTTGAAATACAACCATATGTGCCACTTTTTAATGTATTATAGAAGAATTGGCAGAATCTATAGTGTGTTGGACAAAATGCATTGCAGTATGTATTACAGATTTTTAGTTTCCGAATTTAAATTCTCCTGAGTTTACCTTTGATTTTTGTTCCTGTCGATAGCTTGAATCGTTAAAGCATTGACCGAAATATCCTGCAGTATGTATCCCAGCACTTTATTTTCTGAGTTATTAATTGATGGCAAACTCTATTAACCATTGGCTTTCTCGTAGACAAAATCTGGAGTGTAGAGAGGAATGATTTACTTCATCAGCAACAGGAGTCTTCCAGAAAAAAACAAACTCTCCTTAGTCATGTGCCATAGAGAGGTACAGATACATGGCCATTCCTAACCGATATAAAAGTTTGATATATATAATTAAGTCTCAAAGTATTTCTTTGTATATCTACAATATCATTTCTCTTACTCTCTCCTTCTCAAATTATTTTCATTGACTAATAAATAATATATAAATATATATATCGGTAATAAAAGATGTGGATCTATATCACAATGCTTTCTAAAATTAGCAAAAGAGCCAACATTTCGAGGTATGCGGATAAGGTAATTCCACGCAGTGTTTGACTGGCACATATCTTTTTCACGATCTCAGAAATATGAAAGGCAAATTCGAACGCGGTGTCACTTCAACTTAAAATTTAATTCATTTAATTTGCTTAGCCATTACATAAAGTTATAGTACCGACTCCCTGTTGAGTGGCTGTGCACTTCCACTGATTAACCGTCTCGCTTGAAATTACCTAAGCCTATATTACATACGTTCATGGGTATTTGTTTCTCTCTCTCTCTCCCAATATATATGTATATATATATATATATATATTTATATATATATATGTATATATCACAAAGAGGATGACGTAAGATGCCAAATGGACCATAACGAAGGAGAGTACTCGATACTTGGGGTAGTAGAGTAGGTAATATGAAAGGATTCAGGACCCCGACGGCTGAGCTCCGGCCCTTTCGACGGTTCGGAGTTCGGATCTAGCTGTCGAAACAGCCGGAGCTCAGCCTTCGGGGTCCTGAATCTTTTCATATATATATATATATATATATATATATATATATATATATATATATATATATATATATATATGTGTGTGTGTGTGCGTCGAAACGTCCGAGACCCACACCAGACAACTGAAGAAGGGATCTGTCCTTTGTTTGTGTTTTCCTTATATTTCCAAACACTCGTTTTTTAGTAGCTACACAGAACCTTCTCTCTCTCTCTCTCTCTCTCTCTCTCTCTCTCTCTCTCTCTCTCTCTCTCTCTCTCTCTCTCTCTCTCTCTCTCTCCCTATATATATATATATATATATATGTATTTATTAAAATAACAGATTAATGTTTAAGCAAAGAATCGCTGCTTTCACCCTTAACGGGATCTTCTGAAACATATATGTATATGTATATATATATATATATATTTATATATATATATGTATATATATATATATCCGTTCTCCTGGTCACTATTCCCTACATGTCTCAGTCCTGGATGTCCTTGTATATCACGGATCACAAGCCTCGTGCACCAGGACTGAACAGAGTCTGATTTACCGCCTTGGGTCCTGTTTCCCTCATGGACTCAACTCCTCTTCCCAATTTCTTTAATACCCCGTCACCCCTAGATTCCTATGGCTCACTTATGTTCATAAATATATACCCTTACAACCAATACAGTACAACCAATACAAACCAACAAAATATGCACACTCCACTTTCCCCTTCACAGCTTTGTATATAAACACACACACCCATATATTAACATACTTTTGCTCGTAGCTTCGTACCTACAAGCACACACACACTCTTTTACTTACATATACACATATATCTTCCTAGCGTACGGACGTATAATAACACACACAGACACACACATGCGCATACGCATGCGCGCAAGTACAGCTCTTTATACAAAACGGTGTTTTCCCATTTCAGGTAAACGTACCACATCAACCACTTTTCTAAAAAAATATATCATACACAAAACGCCAGCATCAACAGTTTTCCAAGAGATGTCAACATAAATGGACCTGTTATTTTTATCTAGCGACTTTTTTTCCAAATCCACTTCGCCCGTCCCTTCAATCTATCTTATTTCTCATTCATTCTTCTGATGAAGGACTAGCGTCCGAAACATTATGACCCTCTTCCTGCTATTTCAAGCGTTAACCTAATATATTCCTTCCATATACTGTACCGATTGTGTTGTTATTTCTGTTTACCTTTTACACACACACACACACACACACACACACACACACACACACACACACACACACACACACACACACACACACACACACACACACACACACATATATATATATATATATATATATATATATATATTATATACAAATAAAAGGCAGAGTTAATAACTCATATCAATACCCTGTAAATTTAGACACAATTTACTGTGTTTATTACTACATATATATTTATTATTATTATTATTATTATATATACACACACACACACACATATATATATATGTGTGTGTGTGTGTGTATGTGTGTGTAAGGCAAAGCTGACATCGGTTGTATCTGAACCTTAATTAATAATTGTTTCTACTTTTGGCACAAGGCCAGCAATTACTCCAGTGCATCATTGGTACTTTATCTTAACGACCCCGTAAGGATTAAAGGCAAAGTTAGCCTCGGCGGGATTTGAACTCAGATCACAAAGGGCCATAATTGGTGTATGACGCTCTACCGATACTGCCAATCCAATAATGAAGAGAAACTATTTTTTAACTTACTCCTTAAATCATATTTTTCTGTTGTTATCTTTTATTAATGGATGAACACTGATTGACCAGAACATCTATATTTCTTCTCATTTCTATATGTATTGGTGGTGGTGGTGGTGGTGGTGTGTGTGTGTGCGGGGGGGGGGGGGGGGGGGAGGGGCTATACATTCGTCATGGAAAGAAGATCTGGTGACATTGATTCAATTTATACCTAGATATAATATCTGTAGGTCAATATCTACAGAGAAAATAATTAAGATACTAATTTTGAATCCAAACTTACCCCGTCGTTTTTTTTCTATTCACACTATTTGTTATGTATATATAAGGGACCATGCTTCATTATGCATATATAATGGAGAATGCTTCATTATGCATATATAATGAAAGATGTGCAATAGCGTGTTCATCTATTTTTGCATAAAAAAAGGCAACATAACAGAAAAATATGGTAGATGTCATTTTTGCTTTATCGGCCAGGTCAACTGCATGGCTTTCATAACACTTGCTTATGCATGCCCCTGTGAAGATTTCCTCATGTAGTTTATTGTTTCTGAAGATAAGCGGGAGTTAGTGATAATTAACTATATACCTGTCAAATCTCCCGTTCGACGGGGAGATCTCCCACCAACTTTGGGGTGGGTGACAGATGTCTTCTCTTGTGAAAATGGGTATAGCTTTCATTATGTAAAATATTCCCATTTTGCCTCATTTCTCCCCGTTTTAGGGCACATTTTTTCATGGTACTCCCCATTTGGGGTTTTAGAAATTGGCAAGTCTGTAACTAACCAATGCAACTATTCAAGTATATGGAAAGAAAACGAGTTACTGAATACATTACACACACACACACACACACACACACACACACACACACACACACACACACACACACACACATATATATATATATATATATATATATATATATATATATATATATAACCAGTATATATATATATATATATATATATATATATATATATATATAACCAGATAAATTATGAAATATTTGAAAAACAACATTGAAAACCTTAAATTTATTCGATACAATTCCAAAAGTACTTGTTATGTTTTTGAATAGATAGCTAAATATTGGTATGTGATAGATACAATTCAAGAGGATTTTAGTTAAATATTTGTTTCTACTTTTGGCACAGGGCCTTTCATAAATAATACTACTCTAACTATTATATCAAAGTTAATTTGAATTAAGCCAAACCAAATGGTTAATGACTGGCTGAACATTAATTGTAATGTTTTTATCTTCTTTAGTCATTTTAAAAATTCTAACTATTGTTGTGATCTGTATTTCATAGGCTTCCTAAGAATAATTGTTTCTACTTTTGGCACAAGGCCAGCAATTACCTAGTGCATTACTGGTACTTTATTTTATCGAGCCCCGTAAGGATGAAAGCCAAAGTTAACCTCGGCGGGATTTGAACTCAGAATGGCAAGGGCCGTAACTCTATGCGTGAAAGCATGGCGTCCGACCCTCTACCAATACTGCCAATCCACTCACTTCCTAAGAATAATTGTTTCTACTTTTGGTACAAGGCCAGCAATTATCTCAGTGTATTACTGGTACTTTATTTTATCGACCCCGTAAGGATGAAAGGCAAAGTTAACCTCGGCGGGATTTGAACTCAGACCATTAAGGGGCGTAACTCTTTACTGCAAAGCATGGCGTCAGACCTTCTACCGATACTGCCAATCCACTCACTTCCTAAGAATAATGACGTGAAGTTATTTATTTATCATCTACTTATTCTACGATTTTATTAGGTTGTTTCAAACACTTATTTCTCGCAATGGTACAAATCTATACATTGGTTTAGTATATATA
>OZ024740.1:170695360-170737860 GCA_964016885.1 Eledone cirrhosa | reverse complement strand
TTCACATGTACAAATATTAGTAACCCTTTCATAGATAGAATGATGTTCCTAAAATCTTGTGATTACAAGGTTATAGTACACCCATCATAGTATTGATATTTATCACACGCACGCCTGCGAACTTTCACATCCATGGCATCCCCGGACAGGTGATTATCTTGATGCGGAATTGGGTAGAAATTGGTCTTGTCATGCGCCTTTCTTTTATAAATTACGTTAGCAGTAACAGGAAAACGTCAAATACAATATTGAGCTAGTTTATTCTTAAAGAGTTCATCATCTGCTCTGCACAATCAAATGAACAGAATATCTTTTTTTTTTATATTTAGCAGCACAATATATATACACATGTATATATATATATATATAAATGGAATAGAATGAAACGAAATTTCATTTCTCACTCTTAGTACGGCACTTACTTAAATGTAAGTATGTATGTATACGTACATACATATATGTATACAGACGTACAGTAGCATGTATATATATATATATATATATATATATATATATATATATATATATATATATATATACATACAGGCACACATATATATATATGCACGTATCAGTTTACCGAACATTTATTATAATGTTCGCTTTGTTCGTTTGTAAACAAACGGACAGCCTGATTTACGCCGTACAGTGTTCAGGCAACCATGTCACCTTTTTGTTCAACACTGACACAGGAACGATGTACTAGTTTCAAGCTTGTTAGCTATCGTCAGCACCGTATACCTTTCTGCCAGATGGTTGAACGTTCGAAAGTATATACTTTCCTTATGAAAATTAACGGCTGAGCAGCCTAATTTGCATATCGAGTGAGTTCAGTCGGCCAGGCGCACCGAAAACGATAAATGGAATAGAATGAAACGAAATTTCATTTCTCACTCTTAGTACGGCACTTACTTAAATGTAAGTATGTATGTATACGTACATACATATATGTATACAGACGTACAGTAGCATGTATATATATATATATATATATATATATATATATATATATATATATATATATATATATATATATATATATATATATACACACATACAGGCACACATATATATATGCACGTATCAGTTTACCGAACATTTATTATAATGTTCACTTTGTTCGTTTGTAAACAAACGGACAGCCTGATTTACGCCGTACAGTGTTCAGGTAACCACGTCACCTTTTTGTTCAACACTGACACAGGAACGATGTACTAGTTTCAAGCTTGTTAGCTATCGTCAGCACCGTATACCTTTCTGCCAGATGGTTGAACGTTCGAAAGTATATACTTTCCTTATGAAAATTAACGGCTGAGCAGCCTAATTTGCATGTCGAGTGAGTTCAGTCTGTATACATATATATATGTACGTATACATACATACTTACATTTAAGTAAGTGCCGTACTAAGAGTGAGAAATGAAATTTCGTTTCATTCTATTCCATTTATCGTTTTCGGTGCGCCTGACCGACTGAACTCACTCGATATTCAAATTAGGCTGCTCAGCCGTTAATTTTCATAAGGAAAGTATATACTTTCGAACGTTCAACCATCTGGCAGAAAGGTATACGGTGCTGACGATAGCTAACAAGCTTGAAACTAGTACATCGTTCCTGTGTCAGTGTTGAACAAAAAGGTGACGTGGTTACCTGAACACTGTACGGCGTAAATCAGGCTGTCCGTTTGTTTACAAACGAACAACGCGAACATTATAATAAATGTTCGGTAAACTGATACGTGCATATATATATGTGTGCCTGTATGTATATATATATATACATGCTACTGTACGTCTGTATACATATATGTATGTACGTATACATACATACTTACATATATATATATATATATATATATATATAACGAAGGAAATGTGGTAAGGAACCAGGTGGACCATAACGCACCAAAGTACTCAATACTTGAGGTAGTAGAGTGGGTAATAGGATATATATATTTATATATATATATATATATATATATATATATATATATATATATATATATATATATATATATATATATATATATATAAATATATATATAGAGAGAGAGGGAGACGGATATATATATATATGGATATATATATGGATATATATATGGATATATATGTGGATATATATGTACATATATATATATAAGAAGTATTACAACAATTTGAAATATAAACTGTGTATGTCCCAATGCAGATGACATTATTGATAGTACATCGAGAGTCGGACGCCATGCTTTGCAGCATAGGGTTACGCCCCTTTACGGTTTGAGTTCAAATCCCGCCGTGGTTAACTTTGCCTTTCATCCTTACGGGGTCGATAAAATAAAGTACCAGTAATGTACTGGGAAAACTGCTGGCCTTGTGCCCCCCCCCAAAAAACAATTATAAAAGTAGAAACAATTATTGATAGTACATCACTAAATATTGGTTTAGAAAGTTGCCTAAAATACACAGACCTCTAGACGGAGAAAAGTGTTCAGAGATGCCTGCGCAGAATCGAACTCGGTATGTCCTCGATCCTAGATGAACACGTTACCCATTATGCTAAAGAGACGCTGGTCAATATATCTTTACACACACATATCACATATATATATGTGTGTATGTGTGTGAGTATGTGTGTATGTGTGGGTGTATATTGCGTTGGGACTCCGTTGTTTCTGACGACGAATGTTCTCGTGGATTGATCAACGAAATAGCTTACTCGTGAAGTTAATGTCCAAGATGCTGAACATTTAATATTTATCAGAGTGATTCAGCACGGCAAAGTGTGTGACAAGGTTTTAAATTAAGGGTACAACTAGGTTTGGCGAGCTGAATCGACTGGAGCAATGTGAAAAAAATTGCATTACTGAAGAAAGAATTCTGGTCTGAAGATTGCCGTCAGGTAAAACTCAAGTCACAAGAAAGAAATCAGGTTAAATTCTATATATATGTGTGTGTAGAGGGAGAGATAGTGAGTGAGAAAGAGAGAGAGAGAGAGAGAGAGAGAGAGAGAGAGAGGGAGAGAAAGTGGGAGGAGCGAGTGATATATATATTTAGTAAGCGAGGGAAAAGTGGTAAGGAACCAGGTGGACCATAACGCACCAAAGTACTCAATACTTAGAGTAGTAGAGTGGGTAATAGGAGTAAGTAAGACCCCGGGGTCTTACTTACTCCTATATATTTAGTATATATATATATATATTTATTAAAATAACAGATTAAAGTTTAAGCAAAGAATCGCTGCTTTCACCCTTAACGGGATCTTCTGAGACTAACAAAGTCAATCTGTGAACGCAGAAATGGATATTTCAAAAAACGTTGCAACCGGTGGAAGACAGGAAGACGATACTTTGGTTCGTGGAAACGTTCGCTGGCAAAGAACGGGAAAAAACGAATATAATACGTCATTAATAGGAGCGGTGAAAACAATTACGCGCAAAGACAGAACCACGTTTATGGTATAAAAGAAGTCGTAGACTAATGTTCTCTTAGGTGGTTCATAGAGACGTTGTCTGGCAATGAACGGAAAAAACGAAGAGAATACGTCATATGTGGAGCGTGGAGAACAATTGCAAGCAAAGATAAAACCACGTAAATGGTATAGCTGAAGTCGTAGTCTAAATTCTAACTAGGAAACCGAATGAATCTCCGCTACAGAGAGTTAAGAAAAGTAAATAAATACAATACAGAAGTAATATATATATATATATATATATATATATATATATATATATATATATATATATATATATATATATATATATATATATATAATATACGTATATATATATATATATATATATATATATATATATATATATATATTATGAAGAGAGAAGAAACATTTATATATATATATATATATATATATATATATATATATATATATATATATATATATATATATATATATTGTACTGCCTCTCTGTTCTGTCCCTGTTCAATTTTTTCATTATATATATTATATACGTATATATATATATATGTTTATACATATATTTATAGAAAGAGAATTTTTCTTAGTAATACACGATTATTAAATTACTCATTATAATTGCATCGCATTTGTAATTCACGATCTAAATTATTTCTTTTCAATACATCGAAACAAATGTTATACTAATAACATATAAAAAAATCAAAACGAAACAAAACAATTCTAATAAAATACTTTCGATGAAAAAATTTCAATTAATAGAGAATAATCAAACTAATTAAATAAACAATATTTTAACACATAACTTATTGCATACTATAAATTATTAAATACAGAAATCATATTTAGCATATAAATATAATTCTAAAACAAATAAATAAAAGTAACCCATAATATAAGTTGAACATATCTCAATCAGGCACTTGATCATATGAGACTGCAACAATTTAGTTAAGGAAACTGACATTGAATTCTATACGTATGACATAAAATCTGGGCTCACTGTGAAACAGACTCAGCTCGGTGCTGATCTCTGTTATCTGTCTATTCCTTGGATTTCTACGATGATGTGTTTTCAAAGAAATCCGTATTTTATGCTCTCGACATATGTTCAAATGTAGTTTAGCTAATATCTATAATATAAATCTGCTTATTCCCGTACGTTTGTTACAAAGGAGAGATAGAGATAGAGAGAGAGAGAGAGAGAAAGAGAGGGGGAGAAAGAGAGAGAGAGAGAGCGAGGGAGTGAGAGAAGAGTATTTATCATAGAGAAAGGGGTAATGTTTAGATGTAGAAGAAAGGGAACGCTATTTACGAGCAATATGTTACGAGATTGGAGAATAAAGCAAATAAAGAGATAAGTGTATTGCAGGGAAAACAATATTGGTAAGGGGCAGAAAAAAGGGAACGCTGTTTACTTCCTTATAATCACACGCATACACGCGGAAACATAAAATTTGCTGAAACATTCAGCAGCTGTTCGTGTTGTTAATTGGGGTGGATTTTGTGGTGGTAGGTGTAATAAGAAAGGAAAAGGCAAATATTAATTTTCTGTTGAATAAAAACTGAGCTTTGTTACTATTGTTATATCTTACATAATACCTGTTCGACACAACTCCGTAATTCATCAATACACGGACACCAGACGAGTGCACACAGAACTTTTTCGTCGCTCTGCATGCACTCGTCCAGTGTCCCTGTGTTACCGACTTGTGGAGTTATGTCAAACAGGTATTATCGCATGTAGGACGGATCCGTTTATTGGCCGAGTCTATCGCGAAGATCGCCCCACTGCCTCTGTTGGCCGTGAAGGGCAAGTAATTTTCCCCTGCCTGGTGGTTATAGTGAAAGATCATGTGTGGTGGGCGCGGCTGAAAGGACTGAAGACAGACATTTTCCTCTTCGGCCCATCTATCATCAACTTTTTGAAGTTTTACTGCTCCCCAGTACATTGTTCAGCGATGGGAGAATGTAGCAAGGATGGCCCATGTGAATGACCCTACTCTGACCATGTGCCTGTCGGCTGGCTAGTTTAGAGAGGAAAGAGGCATCTTTCTAGAGTGCTCATAGAGATTGAGGTGGTTTAGGATTGGTGGGGGTCCTCAGTCATCCTTCATTGTTATGAATTTTGTTGTTTATTGTTATGTCGTATATTTTTTACTAGATTTTATTGTAAACCCCCATTGTTCCTGTCTTTTGTATTGTCTCCTTCATGCCAGCCCCTGTGGCCAATAACAAATTACTACTACTACTACTACTACTACTACTACTACTACTACTACTACTACTATTATTATTATTATTATTGGTTGGTGAAGCCTCACTTCTTATCGCCTCCAGTCTTTTTCAAAGTTTTACCTCTTTTTCAACCGTTCTAAACCTTTTATTCAAGTTTTAAATTTGATAAAAGTTTAGAAGAAGTGACCCACCTAATACAGGGGTTCACTAGTAAATAATACGGCACCCCTTTACGGGGTGTCGTATTCGTATTTGTGTAAAAATATTTTTTGAAAAATTTCAACATGGATAACACAAAAAAGAGAGAGAGCGCTGTCAGACAACACACAGAGAGGGAAACTTTATCAGCATGTCAACAAGACAGCGTTCCAGCGGAGGTAAATATAAACAAAAATATTACAAAGGAAAAAAAGATTGTTACAGATTTAAAATTAACAAATATTTCTAACACAAACAACACCAACAACAACACCAACAACATCACCAACAACAACACCAAAAATAACAGCGGTAAAGTCGAGAACGACAATAACAATGACAATAACAACAGCCACAACAACAATAATAGTAGGAACAGTATCAACAAAAACAACAATAATAACAACAGCCACAATAACAGTAACAGCAGCAACAGTATCAACGAAAACAACACCAACAACTGTACCAGCGAAAAGAACAACAATGACACCGATACCTGTAATAGCGACCACAAGTAAGACCAGTAGCGGCAACAATAGTGGTGCTGCTGAAAAAGGGACCACTTCTTTTGCAGGTGTCGCCCGAAATATCGAGACAGTGTTAGTCACAGAGGAGGAGATGGCAGTCGCAAGGGCCATGGTGACAAGAAGCGCAAATAGAGTCTCCCTGAAATCTCCACCCGATATTTTCAAGGACCAGCAGCTAAGAACGGTGACTTACCGCACCGTAAGCAAAATCTCACATCGAGTGGAGAGAGCCACGGAGGCTAAAATCCCA
Source organism: Eledone cirrhosa (assembly GCA_964016885.1). Classification (NCBI taxonomy): domain Eukaryota; kingdom Metazoa; phylum Mollusca; class Cephalopoda; order Octopoda; family Eledonidae; genus Eledone; species Eledone cirrhosa. Next base: position 170,731,234 of record OZ024740.1, on the reverse strand, counting down.
AAGGCCTTGGGGTGCGTCTGGGCACGCAAAACCCACATCACCCGAGGCAGAAAGTACGCCACAGTAGACGTACTTTTCGCCACCCCCCAGGAAGCAAAGTCTCACTCTTTGGAAACCCTAAAGAGTGAGGAGTTAGTCTTGGTGCCCTCCTACTGCGGGCAGAAAATTGTGAGGGTCAAAGTGACACAGGTTCCACCCGACGTGCCCATACCTTGGCTGGCCGCGTCTGTCCTTGCTGGAATTGAGAACAGGGCGACCATGCTGCAAGTAGAAAAAATAGGGAGAGAGAACTGGTCAGGTATAGGCATACAAATGCTTATACAAACTGACCAGGAATGTATCGAGGCTATCCCCGATATCATAGACTTTGAGGAAGGACTCCAACTCCCTATAAGTGTAGAAGGAAGACGGCCAAAATGTTATCTCTGTGGGTCGAAAGGTCACTTCAGGGCCTTTTGCCCGCAGAAGACACCGAAGAGGGCCCCTCTCCTTCCAATACCTGGTCCGCTGCTACCAAGAGCAGGACAGGCAACAAACGAAGAAGGCCCTTCCACGGTGAGTAGGAGGGCAACGTCCGTAGCACCCGTACCAAGGCCACGGATAACTAAAGCAGCATCATCAGATAGCGGCAACACCAATAGCTAGATTTGAAATAGCTACACCAGCAACAAAATTGCTGAAGAGAGCTCCACTACCACCACCAACAGGCGTGGAGCACATACCCCTCCCAGACGCCACAGAATCCGACATGGCATTTGAGGCGGGAGTAACGTGGCAAACGGTCTGCCACAAAAAAGAAAAAAGAAAAAAACCCTTAGATTCACCCTCCAAAAGCGAAGGCATACAAAGAGGGGTAAAGGCAGCAAGGAAACTTGCAGCAACACCACCACAAACACCAACAACGCAAACACAAGACACACACACCAAACAGCAACAAGAAGAAAACGGCAACAAAATCACCCCTCCCCCCCAAAAGTACACAGCCATAAACATAGCAAAAAAAGAACTCATAAAATATATAAAGCAGCACACAGACATCACGGAAAAAAATTACTACACCCCACCAACACCAAGAACTCTCCCGACAAACATAAGCATCATCGAAATCTCATTAGAACGATAGAAACCTTTAAAACAAAAATTCCACAACGCAGTTGTACCAGAGGGACGGTTACCAAGAGGATATAAACTGACATCCTCTTGGAAACACCCATGACCAGCGAAAGGGACGGTTCTACTGTCCCTTCACCACACGAACAAGGTAAGTGACCCTTTCTCATTTGCCCCGTTTCTCATCCAACATGGCTGTACTCAGAATAGGCAGTATAAATGCACGTGGCCTGGGGTCATCTTGGAAGCAGGGTCACCTACTCAATGACCTCAGGTCACTAAACATAGATGTGGTGGCCATCAGTGAAACCAGAATCTCCGAGGCACGGGCCTTCGCACCGATCTTCGGCGGCTACGATGTATACGCATCTCCCAGCCGTCCAGGATCGGGGGGAGGGGTTGCCGTCCTTTTCCGGAGAGGCTTGGATCTCGCGATACGGGCCATCTTCCTGGACCCAGAAGGTAAGTCGGTGGTGCTGGACGTGACCGGCAGCGAAGGCAATGCTTTCAGGTTAGTAGCCGTCTACGCCCCAACGGGGGCAGGACGGCCAGATTTCTTCAGACGTCTAGAGACCTTTCTTGGAACATCCCGTTCTTTAGTGTTAGTGGGCGACTGGAACGGTATCTTGGATGCACGCTGGGATCGTGTGTGGCTAGTGGATAGGGGAGGAGGGTGCAGGAGCCTCACCAACCTGCTCAGACGTTTTGAACTGTCTGACAGGTATCAACTGGATCACCCGAATATGCCAATGTGGACATGGACAAACCGCATCGGGTCATCCAGATCGTATCTAGATAGGGTATTCTGCAGGGAACTAGATAAGGCTAGTATAAGTTGTCCACAATTTAAAATAGTCGACTACACAGACCACAAATTTGTGATCTGTGAGATCGACATAGACAGACTTCATAGACAAGGGCCTGGTTACTGGAAGCTGAACGCGTCTTTCCCGGCGCGCAAGGCCTACAGAGACCGGATTAGCGTATTAGTTAAGCGGGCGTTGACGGGAGCGGACGTCAACAACAGGTGGTGGTTCGCCCTGAAAAGGGCAATTAAAGTAGAGTCGATTAGGTTTAGCAAAGGAGTAGTGATAGAGGAAAATAGAGTAGAGGGAGAGCTAGTCAGAAAGCTAGAAGAGGCGTTTAGGACAGGCATCGCAACAGACGTGCTTGCGGCGAGATTGGCACTCGACCAATTCTTCAACGCAAAACACGAAGGCTACGTTGTCAGAGCTAGAGCGCGTGCTCTGAAACACGAGGGGACAAAAGCCGTCCAATGGGCCCGGGTGGCAGAGGCGCGACGTGGCAATAAGCCACCATTCGGTTTTTGTCTGACCAAAACGGGTGCGTGATGCTCGAACCCGAGCGGATGTGTGAAGCTTTTCAGCAGCACTTTGCTGAACTGTTCGGGAGCGGCGGCCCGGATCGGGACATGGACTTCAGTGCATACCTCGACGGACTGCCTCAGCACTCGGCGACCGCAGCACAGTGTTGCGAAAAGCCAATAACAACCGGTGAAATACGGGAAGCGATGGCTAACTGCACAAGAGGTAAATCGCCAGGTTTAGATGGTCTGCCCTACGAGCTTTATGCATTTATGCCAGACTTGTTCGGTGACCTCTTGGCAGACGTCTACTGCAACTGGCAGCAGAACGGGAGCATTCCCAGTTTTGTGAGCCGGGGAGCAGTGGCACTGCTGAGAAAAGACCTGAACAAGGGGGATGTTATTGATAATTTCAGGCCCATGAGTTCAAGATTTTGGCCAAGGTGTTAGCAACGAGGTTGGCGCTTGTCGTCGAGGGTCTGGTGGGAGAGGCGCAGATATGCGCCATCCCGGACAGATCCATACACGACAACCTCCACCTCATGCGATACATCATAGAGAGGGTGGTTAAGGAACCTGGCACGGGTGGGGCCCTGATCAATTTGGATCAATCCAAAGCATTCGATAGGGTCGACCATCGGTACCTGGCGGCGGTCCTCGAGGCAGCCGGTTTCGGGCCCGTTTTCAGGCGTTGGATCGCAGCAATCTACAGCGACATCTGCTCAGTTGTGAGGGTGAACGGTCACCTGTCGCAGCCGTTCAGCATCATGCGCTCAGTCCGCCAGGGTTGTCCCCTCTCGTCCCTCTTGTACGTATTGGCTCTCGAGCCGTTACTGCACAAACTGGGGGCGATGAGGGGCGTCCCACGCGAACTAGGATGCGGGAAATCAGAGTCGGCTTACGCTGACGACGTCACCGTGGTGGTGTCGAGCACCAGACACGTCCAGATGTTCGGCACCGCTCTCAAGGAATACGAAACGGTGACAGGAGCAAAGACAAACCAGGAAAAGTCGGTGGGCTTGCAGCTAGGCACCTGGAGAGGCAAGTCCATGACGTCCGACAGCGTCGTGGGGCGTTGGACGGACGGACCGGTTAAATTGCTCGGGGTCTGGTTCGGACCGGACCTCCAGATGGAGAAAAACTGGAACGAGGTGACGAGCAGGGTGGCCTCCCTCACCCAGAAATGGGCTGAGAGGAAGCTGTCCCTTAAAGGCCGGGCGGAAGTGGCGAATGCGTACATCGCATCCGTCATCTGCTACCGCCTCACCGTCGTCCCTTGCTCCAGCCCAACTCTCACCAAAATGGAGCGCCTCCTCTTCCGCGTTTTGTGGAAGGGACACGCTCCCATGGTCAGACGATCCATCTGCTGTCAACACCCGTTGCGTGGAGGACTGGGCATGCCATGGCTGATGATGCGCAAACATGCGCTGAGGCTGCGACATCTCTGGTGCTTCCTTGATGGTGAACGGGTGTGGTCGCCGTTCGCCAGGCACATTTTCCCACAGCTCGTCTCCTTGACCGAGCTGCAGTCCTGGGTCAAAAAAAGACCGAGGGATAGCGCTTGGAAACTGGAATGTCTCCAGGCGCTCACTGCCCTCTTCCAGTTGGGCACCAGTATCGGTGGAACATTCACCTCGGCGTTCTATAGAGGACTAGTGGAGGGGAAGAGCGACGACGTTCTCGGAGAGATCCTGGGCGTCGAAGAAGATCAGCTGCTTGCTCTCTTCCGGAGAACTTTCAGCCCGGGGCCTATGGATAACTTCCAAAAATCCCTGGCCTGGCAGTGCTGCAGGGGAGCGCTGCCGGTTCGAGATAAGCTCTACAGGCACGGAAGTGCCATCAGCCGAGCCTGTCCGAGATGCGCGCATAGCGACGAAACCGTTGTGCACGCACTCGTTCAGTGCCCTAGCATTGCTGACTTGTGGAGCTATGTCGAACAGTTGCTGTCACGTGTGGGACTGATCCGGTTGTCGACTGAGTCCATTGTGCAGATGGTCTCGCCGTCTTCCTTTGAGGAGGAATGGCAGGCGGTTGTCATCTGCCTGGTGGCCATGGCGAAAGAGATTGTGTGGTGGACAAGGTTAAAATGATTAAAGACAAACACTTTCCTCTTCGGCGAATCCCTGATTAACTTTTGCAAGTTTCACTTGAAGAGGAAAATCAAGGGTGGAGAGGCAAGTGCTGCTTTCTAGCAAGTTTGTTGAAAGGTGGGTGGATGTAGCGAGAATGGTCCGAGTGAACGGGACCACTCTGAATATATGTCTGTAGTTTGAGAGATGGAAAAATTGAGAGAGGGCGCTTGCCCTGGTAGTCAGGGTGGCCGTGGTCTTTTGTGTAGTTTTCGCCACGAGTAACCCTGGGAGGTTTCCCCCCTATTGGGGAATTTTTCATTGTTTCAATTTTCATTTTATTGTTTATATATATATATGTTTTATGTCTTTTTTCTTTTCTTATATAAATAATTGTTTCTACTTTAGGCACAAGGCCAGCAATTACCCAGTGCGTTACTGGTACTTGATTTCATCGACCCCGTAAGGATGAAAGGCAAAGTCAACCTCGGCGGGATTTGAACTCAGATCGTAAAGGGACGTAACTATGCTGGAAAGCATGGCGTCCGACCCTCTACCGATACTGCCAATCCACCATAAGAAAAATATTTACACGCACAAAACCCACATCGTACCCTCCTGTTCCGTCTGTGATGTTTTTCTTGATGTCAGCCCTTGTGGCCAATAAAGAAATCATTATTATTATTATTATTATTATTATTATTATTATTATTATTATTGTCCTTTGAGTCTCAGTCATTGATGTTAGTTAACTGGAAAGTTTGTTGAAATGAATATCAAGCAACTACCTGCAGCCTCAGATATTCAGGACGTATCGGAGGGTTCTTGCTGTTCCCACCAAGCATGCCTTTTGAAGCGTTCCAAAAAGCGTGGCGAGGCCAATTTTCTTTAACCATCCCTGGAAACTTTTTGAGATAGTCCCTAGTACGCCTATGACAATCGGGATCACTTTGACTTCATGGCAGTTCCAAATCCTTTTTACCTCCCACTTTAAGTCCTGGTATCTGTTAATTTTCTCCCTCTCCTTCTCTTGCACTCTCGTGTCGAATGGGCAGGCCACATCCACAATCAGGCACGATCTTTTTTCCTTGTCCAAAACCACCAGGTCAGGTCTATTGTGTTCCAGTTTGTTGTCCGTCTGTATCCTAAAATCCCACAGCACCTTCACCTGATCGTTTTCTATCACCTACTCTGGCTTATGCTCATACCACTTCTCAGAATGTGGTAAATTGTTTACTTTGCATAGGTGCCAGTGGATCACCCTGCCCATCACATCATGTCTCCAGCCTTTATAGTGAGCCTGGGCTATGTGTTTAGACTCGGATACAATGTGAGCCACAGTCTCCTCTCTCTCTCCACAGATCCTCTTTTCAACCAGTTCCATGTCTGTGGATCTCTGAATTCAGTTTTCTCAAAGAAGGTACTATTAAGGGATTTTTCATGAAGGTTGCTCTTTCTCTTTGTTGTTATTTTCTCCTTGGACATCCCCTGGTCTATTGTCCTCTCCTTTAGTACAATTCTGAACATTGGCTTCTTACTATCAGTCACGTATTTGTGTAGGTTGTTTTTCTCCATCTGAACACAGTCCTCTATGCTGATAAGACCTCTTCCACCTTCAGATCTCCTTAAGTAGAGTCTATCGACATCACTCCTTTTGAGGAACATGTTGTAGATAGTCAATAGCTTCCTAGTCTTCCTATCCATTTCTTTTTGTTCAGCAACATTCCATCTCAGAATTCCCGCACTGTACCTAATAATAGACACAGCTCGGGATTTATTGCACTTATGGCATTCCTACTGTTCAGATGTGACTTTAATACGCTCCTTACTCTCCGAATGTATTCAGATCTTATCAATTCCTTCATTTTTTGTTCTTGATGTCATCAGCCTCCAGAACGCCCAAATAATTGTATCCTTCTTCAGTGTCAATTTCCTTTATCATCTCACCCGTTGGTACCTGGATTCCGTTGCTTCTGCTCAATCTACCCCTCTTCATCACAAGGACTCCACACTTACTAATACCAAATTGCATACATATATCATTGCTGAAAATACGGACAGTGTCAACAAGCACATCCAACTCCTTCTCACTCTTCCCGAAGAGCTTAAGATCGTCCATGAAGAGGAGGTGATTGATGGTAAGCTCTCCCTTTCCCAACTTGTTTCCTGCTCTCACTTTTCGCAGTATAATGGTCAGGGGCATCAGGGCAAGGACAAACAACAGACTATCTCCCTGGAAGATACCTCTCTTGATCTTCACGCCTCCCAAGCATTCTCCAGCTGATTATTATTATTACAGTTGCATTTATCTTGCTTTATGTTCATACGAGTTATCACCAAGTCACAACCAGTGATCTCAAGAGACAACGAGGTCCGCCATGTTCAAGAAAGAACATACATACTCACACATGCATCTTTAGTGTTTAGACTTGTGATGTACTTATATTGACAGAATCTTCCTTAGTATATGGGCTGTTCCCATTAGTACTATCTTTTGTATTTCTCCTATACGCGGGTTTCCTGGGATTTGCGATAAGTAATCATTAGACCCCTTAGGTATCATTCCCAGAGCGCCTACAACCACTGGTATTGTTTTAGTTCTCAATTACCACATTTTTCCAATTTCTATCTCCAGATCCTTATACTTGCTCAATTTTTTCAAATGTTTTTATAGATACATTCTTGTCTATTGGAACGGACATATCAATTAGCAGGCATACCCTCTTTTTAAAGTCCTTCAATATTATATCAGGTCTATTTGCATCTATTTTTCGGTCTGTTTGGATGCTAAAGTTCCACAAGATTGAGATGTGATATTTTTCAAGTATGGGAGGTGGTTGATGCTCCCACCAATTCTTTTGATGGTGCAGGTCAAAATGCTTACACATTATCCAATGTATGTATTGTGCAGCTCTGTCATGCATGTTTAGGTATTCGGTTGGAGCTATAGGACTGCACATTGAAATTATATGGTCAATGGTCTCTGGTTGTTTTTTGCATACACGGCATAATGGGCTGCATCCACTTTTTATTATGTTGGCTTGGTAATTTTTTGTTGGCAGACACTGATCTTGTGCTGATATAATCAGTCCTTCAGTCTCCGATTTCAGTCCAGAGGATGCCAACCACTGATGGGTTAAAGTTTTGTCAACATCAGGGTTGTTAGCTCGTTCTGGGTATTTTCCATACAGTGGCTTTTCTTGCCATTTCTTAGCCAGTTTCTGTAGTAGTTCTTTCTTTGCAGTTACTTTTACCTGCTTTGTTTTTTCTGTGTTTTCCATTTCAGCAGTAAATGGGTCTTCTGGAATGTGTAGTCCATTACTGTATCTTTGTGCATCTTTTGTAATGGAGTATGATCTTTTGATGCTTTCGTGTTTCAAAACGAGTTTGATCATCCAATCATGTGATTCCCTTAGATATGTAGATAATCCAATTGTTGCAGTTTTCAACGCAATATCTAACTGGATTAACCCACGTCCTCCTTCTTTCCTAGGGAGATATATTCTATCTATATCTGCCTTAGGGTGATGCATTCTGTGCATGGTTAAGAATTTTCGAAACTTTCTATCGAGCCTACGGATCTCTGTGCTTGACCAGTTGATGACATTGTAACTGTAGGTTACTACTGGTATGGCAAGCGTGTTTATGGCATCGATCCTATTCCTTGCATTCAATTCCTTTCTTAAGATTGCTCTTACTCTGCAGTAACATTCCTTCCTTATCCTTTCCCTCATTGTCGAGTGCTTGATTCCGTCTCCTTCACAAACACCTAGATATTTGTAAGTTTTTTCTTGATCAAGTTCTCTTATCACATTCCCCCGATCAAGATTAATGTCTGAACTCTTCAGCAGCTTTCCTCTGGTGAACGTTGCTTTGGCGCATTTATGTAGTCCAAACTCCATTTTAATGTCATCACTGAACTGCTCCACAGTGGATAATAGCCCTTGCAATTGTTCATCATTTTTTGCAAATAGTTTCAGGTCATCCATGTAGAACAAGTGATTAATGGTTTTGTCATAGACTTTATATCCATGTTTTGTTTCATTGAGCATTTTACTTAATGGTATAAGTGCGATGCAGAATAAAAGCGGTGATAAAGAGTCACCCTGAAAAATTCCACAATTAATATTAACTTCTCCAGCTTCCAGTGATTTTGTTTCACTATTCAAAAGGAGTGTCGTTTTCCATGTCTTCATACTGAATGACAAAAATCTCCTGACAACGGGGGATATTTTGAAAATCTCTAAACATTTTTCAACCCAACTGTGTGGCAAACTATCGAATGCATTTTTATAATCTATCCAAGCAATTGGTAGATTTTTGTGTCTATTATGACAATCTTCCAGTATCATTTTGTTAACCAAAAGCTGATCCTTACAGCCATATGAGCCTCGTTTACACCCTTTCTGCTCAATGGGAAATAGGTCATTTGTTATCAGGTGGTCATATGTATATTAAGTTAGGACTAATGTTAAAATTTTATACATTGTGGTCAAGCAAGTTATCGGTCTGTATTATTATTATTGTTATTATTATTATTATTGTTATTATATTTGTTATTACTCTTTGAGTCTCAGTCATTGATGTTAGTTAACTGGAAAGTTTGTTGAAATGAATATCAAGCCACTACCTGCAGCCTCAGATATTCAGGACGTATCGGAGGGTTCTTGCTGTTCCCACCAAGCATGCCTTTTGAAGTGTTCAAAAAAGCGTGAAGGGGCCAATTTTCTTTAACCATCCCTGGAAACATTTTGAGATAGTCCCTAGTGCGCCTATGACAATCGGGATCACTTTGACTTCATGGCAGTTCCAAATCCTTTTTACCTCCCACTTTAAGTCCTGGTATCGGTTAATTTTCTCCCTCTCCTTCTCTTGCACTCTCGTGTCGAATGGTCAGGTTACATCCACAATCAGGCACGATCTTTTTTCTTTGTCCAAAACCACCAGGTCAGGTCTATTGTGTTCCAGTTTCTTGTCCGTCTGTATCCTAAAATCCCACAGCACCTTCACCTGATCGTTTTCTATCATCCCCTCTGGCTTATGCTCATACCACTTCTCAGAATGTGGTAAATTGTTTACTTTGCATAGGTGCCAGTGGATCACCCTGCCCATCACATCATGTCTCCAGCCCTTATAGTGAGTCTCGGATACAATGTGAGCCACAGTCTCCTCTCTCTCTCCACAGATCCTGCACAGTGGGCCAGCCTCCTCCTTGTAAATGTGGTGTTTCAACCACTTCGTTTTGAGGGCCTGCTCCTGCGCAGCCATTAACATTCCTTCTGTAGCCTTTTTAAGGTCTCCTCTTTTCAACCAGTTCCATGTCTGTGGATCTCTAAATTCAGTTTTCTCAAAGAAGGTACTATTAAGGGATTTTTCATGAAGGTTGCTCTTTCTCTTTGTTGTTATTTTCTCCTTGGACATCCCCTGGTCTATTGTCCTCTCCTTCAGTACAATTCTGAGCATTGGCTTCTTACTATCAGTCACGTATTTGTGTAGGCTGTTTTTCTCCATCTGAACACAGTCCTCTATGCTGATAAGACCTCTTCCACCTTCAGATCTCCTTAAGTAGAGTCTATCGACATCACTCCTCTTGTGGAACATGTTGTAGATAGTCAATAGCTTCCTAGTCTTATTGTAGATAGTCAATAGCTTCCTATTATTATTATTATTATTATCATTGAATGCTATGGTTGACGGAGGCTCGGCTCTGTAAGGTATTGTAAATTTTGAACGCTAAAACAATTGTAAATTGTTTAAAACTTTTACCAACTTATAGACAAAAACACCCTCCTCCTCGTGAGAGGGGTCTTTCTGCCCGTTATTTGGCTCTTCGGGGTTAAATAACTCCTTATTGGGGTTTTGTGCCCAATATTTATTTTAAACAAAAAAAAAACAACATGGCTACGAAAAATAATTTTCATAGGTCACTCCCACTCATTCCGTCTTCTTCTTCCTCAATCGTCACTACAGCAGAGAGAAGATTGTCTCTCTCCCTCCCTTCTTTAAATGTGTCTCTCTCCCTCCCTTCTCTTTCGCAAGCGGCGACAGAAAAGAAAAGTCTCGTGCAAAGCGTGCAAGGTTTCTCCACGACGACGACGACAGCGACGAAACAGGTGTGCGGGAAATATGAAAACCCATTTCATTCGTCTGACGTCAGGAATAATAGCAGTAGCAGCCGTAATAACAACAGCAACAGTGACAATGAAAACAACAGTAGCAGCCGCAACAGCATCAGCAGCAGCATAAACAACAACAGCATTAGCAGCAGCAACAACAACAACAACCACAGCAACAGCGGCGGCGGCAGTAGGCGTAGTACCTGCAGCAACAACAAAAGTACCAGCAGCTCTGACGACAACAACAACAGCAGCAAAGAAAAACCAATCTCGTTTGCAGGTATCGCGGAGAACCTGGAAACAATCCTCATAACAAATGAGGAATTAGAGGAAGCGAAGATGATGATAAAAACTGGACACCGAGCAATCTGCAAGGCAACGGAAACATTTTTCGAAACCCAACAGCACTGTACGGTCACGTACCGTACAGTAAGTACAAAATCCCGTAGGGTGGAAAGAGCCACAGAGGCTCAAATACAAAAAGCCTTGGGGTCTGTGTGGCAGCGGAAAACACACATCACCCGAGGCAAGAAATATGCCACCGTAGACGTACTTTTTGCCACACCCCAGGAGGCAAAGGCTCAATCCGTAGTGACCCTAAGGAGCGAGGAAATGGTGTTGGTGCCCTCCTACTGCGGGAAAAAATTGTGAGGGTCAAACTGACCCACGTCCCCCCTCCCCCCTGGGATGGTCCCTTCTTGGCTGGCCGCGTCTGTCCTCGTCGGAATCGAGGACAAAACAACTGTACTGCAAGTACAGAAAAAAGTAAGAGAAGATTGGGTCGGCACCTCCATTGAGATGTTAATCCAAACCAACCAGGAGTGCATCGAAGCTATCCCGGATGTGATAGACTTCGATAACGGCACTCAACTGCCCATAAGTGTTGAGGGCAAACGCCCGAAATGCTTTCGCTGTGGATCGAAGACTCACCTCAGGGCCTTCTGCAACGAGAAGACCCTGAGAAAGGAGAAAACCCCCCTCCTTCCGAAACCGGCTCCACGGCTACCAGCAACAGGACAAGCGGCAACCAGGAACGATAGGTCCGTGGCACCCATACCCACGCCACGGAAATCAAAAACAGCAGCAGCAGTGGAAGTATTAACAACAACAACAACAGCAATACCAAATGCAGCTGCAACAGAGACTCCAGTGCAAACATCACCAACAGCAACAAGTGAAAGAGTGGAGCTGGTACCCCTCCCCGACCTCACAGAATCAGACATGGAGTGTGAGGTGGGAGAGGGATGGCAAAAGGTCGTAAGAAGGCACAAACGCAGGAGCAGCGCATCGTCGCCTTTGAAAAGGGAGGAAAGAAATGAAAAAAGGGTAAAGTCTACTGCAAAGAGACTCACAGCAGCAACACCACCAACACCATCACCACCCACACTAGCACCACCATTACCACCGGCGACAACCCCACCGCCAACAACAACAACACCTTCAACACCACCACCACAAGCACCAACATCGCAAACACAACAACAAAACACACACACCCAGCAAAAACAAGAAAATAGCAGAACCACACCCCACCCCCAGAAAAACAATTGCACAGCAATAAATACACACAACAAGAAACTAATGACTTACATAATTGAACACACAGACATTTCACAACACGACTACATAATACCAGCACCAATCAAAACGCCAACTAACATAAGACTGCTAAAAATAGCACAGAAACAATACACAAACATTAAAACGAAATTCCCCAACGCAGTTGGTGATTAAAGAGACCTAGGAGGAACTATCAACCGAAGAGTATATTCGGACATACTCATAGAAGAGCCGATGACCAGCCGAAGGGACGATTCAACGGTCCCTTCACCAGACGATCAAGTGAAAAGGGATGTAAAAACCATCCCTCCTCTACCAAAAGTACGGTAAGTGGTCTTTCCCATCTTTTCCACTCTATTTTAAACATGACCTCACTCAGAATAGGCAGCATAAATGCGCGTGGCTTGGGGTCGTCATGGAAGCAGGGTCACCTGCTCAACGACCTCAGGTCACTAAACATAGAGGTAGTGGCCATCAGCGACACCAGAATCTCCGAAGCACGGGCCTTCGCACCGATCTTCGGCGGCTACGATGTGTACGCATCTCCCAGCCGTCCGGGATCGGGGGGAGGAGTTGCCATGCTTTTTCGGAGAGGTTTGGATCTCGCCATACGGGCCACCTTCCTGGACCCAGAGGGTAAGTTGGTGGTGCTGGACGTGACCAGCGGAGACGGGCAAGCTTTCAGGCTAGTGGCCGTCTATGCCCGACAGGAGCAGGGCGGCCTGATTTCTTCCGGCGTCTGGAGACCTTTCTTGGAACGTCCCGCTCTTTAGTGTTAGTGGGCGACTGGAACGGGATCTTAGATGCACGCTGGGACTGTGTGGGATTAGCGGATAGGGGTGGAGGGTGCAAGAGCCTCACCAACCTGCTCAGGCGTTTTGAACTGTCTGACAGGTACCGATTGGATTTCCCGAATGTACCAATGTGGACTTGGACAAATCGCATAGGGTCATCCAGATCATATCTAGATAGAGTATTTTGTAGGGAAATAGATAGGACTAGCATAGGCTGTCCACAATTCAAGATAGTCAGCTACACGGACCACAAATTCGTGATCTGTGTGCTTGACTTAGATAGGCTTCATAGACGAGGACCCGGCTACTGGAAGCTAAACGCGTCCTTACCAACGCGCAAGGCCTACAGAGACCGGATTAGCGAACTAGTTAAGCAGGCGTTGACAGGGGCCATCGTCAACAACAAGTGGTGGTTTGCTCTGAAAAGAGCGATTAGAATAGAATCGATTAGGTTTAGTAAGGCTTTAGCAATAGAGAAAAATAGAGCAGAGGGAGAACTAGTTAGAAAATTAGACGAGGCGCTTAGCAAAGGCATTGCGACCGACGTGCTTGCGGCGAAATTGGCCCTTGACCAATTCTTCAATGCAAAGCATGAAGGCTGCGTTGTCAGAGCAAGGGTGCGTGCTCTCAGACACGAGGGGACGAAAGCCGTTCAATGGGCCCGAGTGGCGGAGGCGCGTCGTGGCAACAAAGCCACGATCCGGTCTTTGGTGGACCACGACGGGCGCATGCTACTCGATCCCGGGCAAATGTGTGAAGCTTTTCAGCGACACTTCGCTCAGCTGTTCGGGGGCAGCGGTGGGCCGGGTCGAGGGATGGACTTTAGTGTCTACCTCGACGGACTGCCGCGGCTCTCGGCCACTGAGGCAAAGTGTTGCGAAAAGCCGATAACAGCCGCTGAAGTAAGGGAGGCAATGACTGGCTGCACAAGGGGAAAATCGCCTGGTTTGGATGGTCTGCCCTATGAACTTTACGTACAGATGCCAGACTTGTTCGGAGGCCTCTTGGCGGACGTCTACTGCAACTGGCAACAGAACGGGAGAATTCCCAGTTCTGTGAGCCGAGGAGCGGTGGCACTGCTGAGAAAGGATCCGAACAAGGGGGATAACATAGATAATTTCCGGTCCATAACTCTGCTAAACACAGAGTTCAAGATTTTGGCCAAGGTTCTAGCAAAGAGGTTGGCGCTTGTCGTTGGTGGTCTGGTGGGAGAGGCGCAGACATGCGCCATTCCCGACAGATCCATCCACGACAACCTCCACCTCATGCGATACATCGTAGAGAGGGTAGCTAGGGAACCTGGCACGGGTGGGTCCTTGATCAATTTAGATCAGTCGAAAGCTTTCGATAGGGTCGACCATCGTTACCTAGCGGCAGTCCTGAGGGCGGCTGGCTTTGGGCCCGTCTTCAGAGGCTGGATCGCTGCCATGCACAGCGACATCTGCTCTGTGGTGAGAGTGAACGGTCACCTGTCGGAACCGTTCAACATCATGCGCTCGGTCCGCCAAGGATGTCCCCTCTCGTCCCTCCTGTACGTATTGACTCTCGAGCCATTACTGCACAAACTGGAGACGTTGAGGGGCATCCAGCGCGAACTAGGATGCGGAAGATCCGTGTCAGCATATGCCGACGATGTCACCGTAGTGGTGTCAAACGCCAAACACATCGAGGCGTTCGGCACTACACTAAGAGAATACGAAGCGGTGACAGGAGCAATGATCAACCAGGAAAAGTCAGTGGGCCTGCAGCTCGGCACCTGGAGAGGCAGGTCCATGCCGTCCAACAGCGCGTCGGACGCTGGACGGACGGACCGGTTAAATTGCTAGGGGTCTGGTTCGGTCCGGACCTCCAGACGGACAAAAACTGGGACGAGGTGACGAGCAGGGTGGCTTCTCTCACCCAGAAATGGGCGGAGAGGAAGCTATCCCTGAAAGGTCGAGCGGAGGTGGCTAACGCGTACATCGCGTCTGTCATCTGCTACCGCCTGACCGTCGTACCTTGTCCTAAGCCTCGCCTGACTGCGCTGGAGCGTTTGCTCTTTCGCTTTTTGTGGAAGGGACGCGCTCCGATGGTCAGGCGGTCCATCTGTTGTCAACACCCGCTACGTGGAGGGCTGGGCATGCCGTGGCTGATGATGCGCAGGCACGCGCTCAGGCTACGACATCTCCACCTCTTCCTCGACGGTGATCAGGTGTGGTCGCCGTTTGCTAGACACGTCTTTCCCCAGCTCGTTTCCTTGACGGAGCTGCAGTCCTGAGTCAAGCGAAGACCGAGAGGGAGCGCCTGGAGACTGGAATGTCTTCAGGCGCTCACAGCCCTCGACCAATTGGGCAATGTGATCGGTGGAAACTCCACCTCGGCGTTCTATAGAGGATTAGTGGAGGGGAAGAGCGACGACGTACTTGGAGAAACTCTAGGCGTCGACGAAAATCAACTAGCCAATCTCTTCGGAAGAACTTTCGGGCCAGGGCCTATGGACAACTTCCAGAAATCTCTGGCCTCGCAGTGCTACCGAGGAGCCTTGCCAGTTCGGGATAAACTCTACAGACATGGAGGTGACGTCAGCCGGGCATGTCCGAGATGCGCGCAGGGCGACGAAACCGTCCTGCAGGCCCTCGTCCAGTGTCCGAAAATTGCTGATTTGTGGGTTTATGTCGAACACCTGCTGTCGCGTTTAGGACGGATCCGGCTATCATCTTAGTCCATCGTGAGGATTGCCCCGCCCTCCTCCTTTAGCCGGGAAGGGCAGGCAGTTTTTATCTGTCTGGTGGCCATGGCGAAAGAGATAGTATGGTGGACACGTTTGAAAGGGCTGAAGACGAGCACTTACCTCTTCGGTGATGCTCTGATTGACTTTTTCAAATTTCATTTGAAAACGAAAATCAGAGTAGAGAGGGAAGTGCTCTCTTCCCAGCATTTTGTTGAAAGATGGGTGAGAGAAGCAAGAATGGCCCGAGTGAATGGGCCTACTCTGAGTATATATCTGTAAATTAAAGGTGGAAAACTGGGAGAGGGTACTTGCCTTGGTGGTCAGGGTCATTGTGGCCTTTTACTGGGCTTTCTCCACAAATGTCCCTCCGTAGTCTCCCCCCTATTGGGGAAATTTTCATTGTTATTTTCTTGTTACATCCTCTGTTTTTGTTTTTTACACGCAAAAATGCCCATTTGTACCGTCCTGTATTGTCCTGCACTGTCCTTAATGTCTACTTTATGTAAACCCTTGTGGTTAATAAAGAAATCATTATTATTATTATTATTATTATTATTATTATTATTTATTTTTTTTTTTTGTTATTTTTTTGTTACATCCTCTGTTTTTGTTTTTTACACGCAGAAATGCCCATATGTACCGTCCTGTATTGTCATGTACTGTCCTTAATGTCTACTTTATGTAAACCCTTGTGGTTAATAAAGAAAGCATTATTATTATTATTATTATTATTATTATTATTATTATTATTATTAAGGGCGGTGGATTGGCAGAATCAATAGAGCGTCGGACGCCATATTTCATGACATAGAGTTACGGCCCTTTTCGTTCTGCGTTCAAATCCCGTCGAGGTTAGCTTTGCTTTTCATCCTTACGGGGTCGGTAAATACAACACCAGTAATACACTGGGGTCGATTTCATCGACTTTCTCCTTCACTATCAGGCTCCATCCCGGAGCTTAAAGTAATAAAAATTGCTTTCTTCTTTTCTAGGTGGTATTACCTTAACAGTGGTAAGGGTGATGGATTTGCAGTATTAGTAGAGGGTCGGACACCATGCTTTGCAGCATAGAGTTACGTCCCTTTACGGTCTGAGTTCAAATCCTGCCGAGGTTAACTTTGCCTTTTATCCTTACGGCGTCGATAAAATAAAGCACCAGTAACATACTGGGATCGATTTAATCGACTTACCCCCCCCCCCCCCCGAATTACAGGCCTTGTGCCTATACTAGAAATCATTATCTTAGCAGTGCTCTATGTAGGCATACTTTTTACACAGGCTCTATACTAAGGTCAAATTGAATTTCCGGCAATTTCTTTTTGTAAGATTGTGTTTTACACATCCTAGTTCTCCTATAATTGTCAGTGTAAGTATTACCATATTTACTTCACCCTTCCATACTTTCAAAATTATCATTATCGTAGTTTTTCTTCTATTTTTCTTTATCATTTATTCTCGTGTCAAAAGAGCAGGCTACCTCTACAATAAAGCACTCTTTTCTTTCTTGAATATCAACACTATATCTAGTTTGTTGTGATCAATCTTTGTTTCCATTTGTATTGTAATATCCCATAGAACTTTGACTTCATCATTTTCCAACATTTTCATTTCTTTTATCACCAAGTGGTCATATCATTTTCCACTACAATTAAAACCAAACTCTTTACACAGTCGTCAATGTATTACTGCTGTCACTTTATCATATCTTCAATTTTTGTATCCATTCTGAGCTAGTTGTGAGCATTCTAGGCCAATATGGTTAGTTGTCTAGTTCATTTTCCCCTCACATTATACATATTTCTGAAGTGAATACATTGATTTTTATCACTCGATTTTGAGCTGCTATAATAAAATCCTCAGTTTCCTTCTTTGGATATCCTCTTCGTAATCATGTTCATATGACTTTATCATTTCTGACATCTCTTGTGTTCTTTTCATAGGCTTATTGCAACGATTTTGCTTCAAATCTGATAATCCATTCTGTGACTATTTCGAATTTTTTTTTCTTTGAATCATCCTTCCCATAGCAGATCCCTCCCTTTACCACCTATCTTAACAACTTTTCTTTAGATTTCTTTCTCGGTACTCGCATACGCTTTCTTTCTCAACTGACATTATTTCCTTACTGTTGATCAGTTCTTTTCCGCCTTCTGCTCTTTTCACGTAGAGTCGTCCAGGGAGTGCAAGTTTCTATACATATTTAATATCTATCTTATTTTTCTATCTATGTTCTTTAGTTCACCAACAGTCCAATCAATGATTCCAGCACCATATCTTATTAGATACCCAGGTATGGAGTTCATTGCTATTATCATTTTCCCAGTATTAAACTGCGATCCAAGAATGACTTTGAGTCTTTTGAAATATTTTTCTAATTTTTGTCTTAAATTACTTGCTAAGTATCGTGTCACTGTGATGTATTTGAAAACATCTCCGTCTTCCAAAAACCGAATAACGTCATTGCTGAGTTATTCAATATCTTATGAGCTGAGCTTATTTCCTCTGACTATTTTAACAATGACACATTTATCAATTCCAAATTCCATTGCTCCCACTAAAATATTATTATTATTGTTCTTTGAGTCTCAGTCATTGATGTTATTTAACTGGAAGGTTTGTTGAAATGAATATCAAGCCACTACAATATCAACGCAATGTCTAACTGCATTAATCCACGTCCTCCGTCTTTCCTAGGGAGATATATTCTGTCTGTATCTGCCTTAGGGTGATGCATTCTGTGCATGGTTAAGAATTTTCTAATTTTTGTATCGAGCCTACGGATCTCTGTGCTTGACCAGTTGATGACATTGTAACTGTAAGTTACTACTGGTATGGCAAGCCTGTTTATGGCATCGATCCTATTCCTTGCATTCAATTCCGTTCTTAAGATTGCTCTTACTCTGCGGTAACATTCCTTCCTTATCCTTTCCCACGTTGTCGAGTGCTTGATTCCGTGTCCTTCACAAACACCTAGATATTTGTAAGTTTCCTCTTGATCAAGTTCTCTTATCACATTCCCCCGGTCAAGATTATTATTATTTTGACGTACATGTATGAAGACGTACAAGTAAGCGGGGGAAAAGCTTCGTAACTTTAAGCTGTTTTAAAGTATCATTTTTTTGTATTTTCTTGTCGTTAACGAAGCATAAGGTACCCACCTTGGTTCCAAGGTAGGGAGACCTCTCAATATTCGGGATTTAAGCCCGAATATTCAGATTTATTTTAAAAAACTTCGAAAAAATCGCTTCCCCACCAAAACAAATTATGGAAATTTTCGACCTTGAAACGGTAAGCAACCTTCAGGTCAAAAGTTCAAAAGCAGCCACTGTAGATCTCACCACAACAACTACTACTACAGATATGCCTGTCGACCATTCCACTGAATGTGAAGGCAAAACACAAAGGTTACCATCACAACCGCTCCATACTGTGATAGTAGCAGTATCATCTCAAAACGACATCACCGCCACCACCACCACCACAACAACAACTCAGAACAACAACGACAATAACACCGACAGCCTGAATGTAAACACGAATGGCGGTGGCAACAGAAACAACAAACAAAACAATAACAACAACAACAACAGCAAGAACGACAACACCAACAACAAGAGCAACTGAGGCACCCCCTTTGCAGCGGCAGCAGCGAAAACAAAGCGCTTATTGAATGATGATATTAGCGATAAAGACGAACAGTTGGCTCAGGCGTGGAGGTTAATTAAACGGGAGAAGTCCTGGCCAAACCTGTCCATCCCGGACGGAGCAATAGGGGCCATGCAAAGGAGGACGGTGTACTTTCGATGCATTTTAGTGCAGACACGCAAAGTGGAACTTGCCAGCCAAGCAGTGGTCGAGGCTGCTTTGCAGTGGATCGGAAGTGACATAGAGTATAAAGCAGTTTGGTACCATCTCGGTACTGTTCAAAACCGAGGCCCTTGCTATTAAGCACTCGGTGACCCCCTGCAGAACGGAACGCATTATTATGCACCCGTCCTACATGGGCAAAAGGGCAGTAAAGGTCTGCATTCCCAAGATCCCACCAGGAATGAACGTATGGTGGTTTCTGGGATGCGTAATCGAGGAGGGGACAGACACTACCCTCCTGAATATCAAAAGGACAGAGAGAGAAGACTGGTCCGGAATGGATATGGAGATTTCTCTCCAAATGAAACCAGAGGACATCAACAACATACCGGATTTTGCCCGACTGCAGGGCGGGACAACAATGCAGTTAATGGCTGAGGGTAGAAGGCCGCACTGCTTCGTCTGCGGAGAAGCAACGCATCTGCAAGCCTTCTGCCCTCAGCTCAAAAACGCAGGGGGTCGCAAACCTCCTTTGTTGCCAACACCAGTGTCAGCACGGAAAGCTGCACCACCACCACCACCACCACCACCACCACCAAAAACAACACCAACAATGACACGGGTAACCCCACCAACATCAAAAACAGTCGGACCACCCCCAGCACCGAAACTGACCCAAGGGGAAAACGAAGAAAGCTCTCCCACTCCTCTACCCCTCCAATTATACACATAGACAAAACAATAAATGCACACACAGACACAGATACACTCACAGCTACAGACCCTTTGTCTTCCAGCAGTGAAGATGAAGGAAAACCCAAAAGTGCCAAAACACAAAAGAGAAAACTCACCAAAAAAAAAGCCCCAACAAAACACAAAAACATACACGACAAAAAATACAGACACCACTAACGCAAACACTTCCCCAATAACATCAACACCAACATCAACAACACCACCCCCGAAACGCAAACCACCTACAACAGATACCACACCTACAACAGATACCACACCTACAACAGATACCACACCTACAACAGATACCACACCTACAACAAACACAGACATACCCGAAACAACACCACCAAAACCATCACCACCACAGTCACCAAAACGAAAACAAATAAAACCACACCAACAAAACATTAAAAACTTCGTGCTTCTCAGAAAGGCCAACGATAAATTGATGGCCCTCTTAGCACGAAGCGAGGACATCCAAAAAGAGGGGGAGATCTTTGAACTGAACACATTTTGTGTGCCAGAAGATTTGCTTCTGGTGCGAATGTCGCTCAATTCCTACAAAGAAATTCGAGAGAGCTTTCTTCAAGACGTGGGAACCCCGAATGTGAAACCCACATCAAGACTTTTAAAGGGGTTCCCAAAAGAAACCCCACCAACCATGGAGTTCGAACCACCCGACCTTCACAAGACCTCGGGAGGTAAGTAAACCCTCCCTCTCTCTTTTAGCTTGCCAGCATGGCTATATTAAGAGTAGGAAGTTTGAATGTTCGCGGCCTGGGGTCACCCTGGAAGCAGGGTCGCCTGCTCAACGACCTCAGGTCTCTGGAAATGGATGTGATTGCCGCCAGCGAGACCAGGATTTTCGACACGCGAGCACTAGCCCCCATTTTCGACGACTATCAGATCTTCCCATATGTTAGCAGGCCGGGAATGGGATGTGGGGTGGCAATGCTGTTTAGGAAAGGTCTGGATCTCGAGGTAAGGTCGATCTTCCGGGACCCGGACGGTAAGTTGGTGGTCCTGGATGTGAGCAGTAGCGAAGGTGGTGCCTTTAGACTGCTGGCCGTTTATGCCCCTACTGGGGCCGTACGACCGGACTTCTTTAGGCGCCTGGAAACCTCTCTGGGCACGTCTCGCCCTCTACTATTAGCCGTGGACAGGAACGGCATCTTAGACGCACACTGGGATTGTGTGGGAGTAGCTGATAGGAGCGGGGGGTGCAAAAGCCTCAAACACCTAATCCGCCAGTTCCAACTGTCTGACAGGTATCGACAGGATTTCCCTAATGCGCCAGTGTGGGCGTGGACCAACCGCATAGGGTCATCTAGATCGTATATAGACAGGATCTTTATTAGGAAAATAGATAGAAATAGTGTAGGCTGCCTAATTTTTAAAACGGTCGCCTATTCAGATCACAAATTTGTGATCTGTTTAGTCGACCTAGATAAAACGCGTAGGTTGGGACCGGGTTACTGGAAGCTGAACATGTCATTTCCGGCACGTAAGGCTTACAGGGACCGAGTCAATAATTTAGTTAAGCAAAAGTTGACAGGGGGGATCATCAACAGCAGATGGTGGTGTGGGAGTGGGGTGGGGGCTCTCAAAAGAGAGATTAGTGTAACTTCGATAGAGTTCAGCAAAAAACTAGCGTTAGAGAAAAATAGAAAGGAGGGGAGCTGGTAGATAAGTTAGACGAGGCTATTTGTAGTGGCATTGCAACTGACATGCTAGCGGTGAGAATGGCAGACCATTTCTTCAATGCGAAACACGAAGGCTGCATTGTCAGAGCTAAGGCCCGTGTGTTGAGAAACGAGGGAACCAAAGCTGTTCGATGGGCCCGCATAACAGAGGCGCAGCATGATAATAAAACCACAATTCGGTCTTTGGCGGACCGAGACGGACACGAGATAAGCGATTCCAAGCGGATGTGTGAGGCCTTTCGCCAGCACTTTTCTCGGTTGTTCGGGGAGAGTGGCGAGTCAGAGAGAGTAGCGGATTTCAGTCCCTACCTTCACGGCTTGCCGCGCATCTCGACCGTCGACGCTGAGCGCTGCGAAAGGCCGATTACTTCAGCCGAAATTCAGGACGCCCTTGTCGGCTGCATGAGGCGCAAGTCACCAGGTTTGGATGGCCTGCCCTACGAGTTTACGTAAATATGCCAGACTTGTTCTGCGATCTGCTCGAAGCACTCTACGGCAACTGGCAGCAGAATGGGAGTATTCCCAGTTCTGTGAGCAGGGGAGTGGTGACGCTGATAAGTAAAGACGAGAACAAGAGGGATACATTAGACAACTTCAGGCCCATAACTCTGCTCAACACAGAGTTTAAGATTTTGGCCAAGGTGTTAGCAAAGAGAAGGGCGCTTGTCGTCGAGGATTTGGTTGGCGAGGTGCAAACTTGTACAATCCCGGCCAGGTTCATACACAACAATATCCACCTCATGCGATACATCATAGAGAGGGTCGGGTGTAAACCTGGCTTCGGTGGGGCACTGATCAATTTCGGTGGGGCACTGATCAATCGAAAGCATTCGATAGGGTCGACCATCGGTATCTGGAGTTTGTCCTCAAAGCAGCTGGCTTCGGCCCTGTCTTCAGAAGCTGGATCGCTGCAGTGCACAGCGGCACACGCTCGGTGGTCAAGGTTAATGGCCACCTCTCGGAACCATTTCAACACTCTCCGTCAAGGGTGCCCTCAAATAAATGAATAATGAACTTCTTTACAGTAAAATTTAGCATTTTCTCCGAAATGGGAAGTCTCAAATAATTTCATGACATCTACGGGCTTACGGGCTCAATGAAAATAAATGACATGGTACAAATACGTTACAAAAACGGTGACTTCTTGCTTGAAGATTGCATACAGGAACATACAAGAACAAACAAGAAGGAATGGAAAATATTCCTGTTTTGACGTAAGGTTATATATATATGTATATATATATATATATATATATATATATATATATATGTATATATATATATATATATATATATATATATATATATATATATATGTATGTATATATATATATATATATATATATATATATATATATATATATATATATATATATATATATATATATATATATGTATATATATATATATATATATATATATATATAAAAGCCCTAAAAAACTGAAAAGATGAAGTTTTTCACCTAATGTGCGCCCTAGGCCATAAAAAGTTGGATTTTCTTTGCTCACGGTATGAAGAAGAGACTGACTAATACATAGTTACAATTTGAAGGAAATCGGTCTGACGTAACGCCTCAAAAAACCCCTAAAAAGCTTAATAAACGCACTCTTTCACCTAATGCGGGCCCTAGGAGATAAAAAAAAAGTTGAATTTTGTATGTGCATAACACTCCCTGAATCATAAGTAATAAACATGTAAAGTTTGAAAAAAATCGGTTGGGTACTTCTCGAGTTTTAGGGATTCAAACTCACACACACACACAGACATCCTCAGGGATGTGACGTAATGCAGACAGCTAGACATACAGACAGATATTATAAGGGCGCGACGTTATATGTATGTATCTATCTAAAAAGAGAAAGACTAAGAATTATAAAGAGAGATCGCTAAATCGCCTAATGCGGTCCCTAGGGCATTGAAAATTTGAAATTTCTTTTGCTCAGAACACTCCCTGAAACATAAGTATTACATGTGTAAAGTTTGAAAACAGTCGGTTGGGTGCTTCTTGAGCTTTAGGGATTCAAACTCACACACACAGAGACAGACATCCTCAGTTTTATATATATAGATTATATAAAACTTTGGGGAGGTTATGCTGACAATAATTTATTGGTAGTTTTGGGTCTTTTATCTGATGAAAGCATACCTTAATTTGGTATAATACGTATAATAAAATTAATATGATACTACAGTGATATTTTCCATTTATTACTATCAACAATATTATAATAAAAAAGAAAGTTTCGCTCTACATGGCTGAATACAATAAATGTAATCTGAGTTTTTCGAATATTAATAATTGTTTCTACTTTTGGCACAAGGCCAACAATTACCCCAGTGTATTACTGATACTTTATTTTAGCGACCCCGTAAGGATGAAAGGCAAAGTTAATCTCAGCGGGATTTGAACTCAGAATGGCAAGTGCCGTAACTCTATGCTGCAAAGCATGGCGTCCGACCCTCTAGCGATATTGCCAAGCCTCTATTCGTTTGCAATTATGCAAACAAGCCTCAATTTTATAGCCATGTCAGTAGAATGAACACTTTATTCTTGTTATTAATATTCGAAAAACTCAGATTACAACAATATTATATATATATATATATATATATATATATATATATATATATATATATATATATATATATATATATATATATATATATATATAATTGTATATATGCATGTATTATATATATATTTATATATACATTCATACATACATGCATACATGCATGTATATATATATATATATATATATATATATATATATATATATATATATATACTGTATATATATATACATTGTTTATAATTCCTAGATACCAATAATCATTTATATTTGTCACACGGGTCAATTCTGAACAATATATTTGGCAGTGCTCATTCCTACCGTTTATCTGGGTGCGGTTGTTAAAAAAAATCTATCACACATTCGATAGGAACTATAATTAGTACCTGGAGGTTTTAGCCCAGAACTAATCAAAAGGAAGAACAAAATAACATTAATTACCATTATTGTTTAATTAACTAATAATTATCATTAATTTAATATTATATATGAAATTATCATTAACCACCTCTCTTCTACTTATTAATATAAAGAGAAACGATCACCTTTCGTCAAATCGGACCGAGGAAACAATGTTTCCGTTGGTCTTTCCAATCGCTAATACTATCTATCGGTCGCAACTCCAGGTAGGTGCAACGTGAAATAAAATGCCTTACTCAAGGACATAACGCCTCACCGGGTCCGAGAATCGAACTCACAACCTCACGATTGTGAATCTAATTCTCTTACCACTCAGCCACACGCGTTCACATTAATATAAAATTGATGTTTAATATAGACAAAAAGACTACATATTCTGAGAAAGTGGTTGCAATCAATTAAATACCGACATTAGGACCTCCCTGGTGTTTTATTTTCTGAAACTCTGAAGAATAGAAATTAAAGACCCTCTCTACAGGATTTGACCTCAGAACGTTGAGTATCTAAAAAAAAAATATGGTGAATTATATGTTTCCACAACTTACCAATTGCACGACATTTACCGGAATTAATTGTAAAATAAGGATTTATTTATTATGTGTTAATTTATTATTTTTATAATATTTGTTAATGTATGTGACAAGGTGGGTAATTTGAAGGTCTCGTAAGGAGGGGAGGCAACGTTGACTTCGGTGAAATTTGAACTCTGAACGTATATGGCCGTAATTATATACCACAAAGCAAGTTGTCCGACGCTCTAGCAATCCACCGACATGACAACAACAACAACAACAGCAACAACAGCAACAACAGCAATAATGATTTCTACTATAGGCACAAGACCAACAATTTGGGGGGCGGGAGAAAGTGTGTAACTGGTGCTTTATTTTATCGACCCCCGTAAGGATAAAAGGCAAAGTTAACCTCGGCGGGATTTGAACTCAGGACGTAAAAGGGCTCTACTCGGGGGCTCTATGAAATAAACTGACAGTTGAGCAGTTGTTCAATGTAATCAGATGTAAACTTCTTCCCCACTCCATCATCATCTCCATCATCATCATGATCGTCGTCGTCATCATCATCAACATCATCATCAACATCATCATCATCATCATCAGCAGCAGCATCATCATCATCATTAACATCATCGTTGTTGTCGTCGTCATCGTCGTTCACCCCTTCCCATTTATCTTCTTCGTCATGAACATCATCATACAGATGATGATGATGATCATCACCAACATTATCACCACCATAATTTGAATTGCAGTGAATTCGTTTTGAACAACACAAACCCAATTTCATTTTGCAATAATCATTACAAAGTATACTCGTTGTACGCAGTTTTGTGTCTTTTCTACATATATGACCTGCTACATATATGCACTTGGGTTTTCTTCATGTTTTCCATATCAGGTACATTATTTTATATGTCAATATACCAGCAGACATGCTTTATTTAAATAAATAAATAAATGGGAAAAAGAAAAAAAATATATAAATAGCAAACAATGGCGCAATCTACATCCGGGCTTTTAGAAACATTTTAACTTGGAAAGAGAACGCAATGTAAAGATCACGTGTTTGCAAATGGTGTCTGTCGACAAGAGAGGTCGATAATTTATTCTAATCAATAAGCTTCAAAAGTCAGAGAAAAAATACCCACCAAACAAGCAAATAAATAAATAGAATCACTTAAAAGTAAAAATGATAAAAGCTCAATAAAATAAAAATAGCAAATAATTGAAACGAGGTAAATTATTTAATGGAATCATATTTAAATTATAGAAACAAAATTGTATCTATTTTATAGGATAGACAATTAAAGAGAAATAGTAAGAAACAATACGACTATTCTACGTTCGAGCCGATGTAGGGAGCTTCGACGTGTTCGCTCGATTAGTTAGAAATAGCAGCCAAATATTCCCTGACATTACACCATACCATAGGAAAATAAACCAAGTTATACACTAGGTAATATATTTCTAGACTCCTCATAAAAGGCAAGTTTGATGGAAGCTAAGGTGGGGAAAATGAAATGTTTCAAAGAGACCCGGGTACCTTTTAATAAGTTTTCTCCATCAAAGTTTCAGTTGAGTAAAGAAACAAGAAACACAAAATAATAAAAATAATAACATTCACTAAGCAACAAATATATGATACTTTGAATTAGCTACAATTAAATAACGTACGGTTGGAAGTATGTAGAAAATGTAACGAAGTTGGAGCAATGATGAAGTATAATAAATTAATCTAGAATATGATTTTTTTTACATTGGTGACAAGTACAGTAGTTAGAGAGAGTGTGAATGATGGGTCACAAATAATAGTTGAGACGCAAATAGTTGCATATTGAAAAGAGGAAGGAGGTAATACTGTGAAGGGAGACTGGGTGGGAGGAAACACATCAATGGAAAAGAAAGTGTAGAGATCGATGAGATGTAATAAGGTGAGAGGAAAATAGAAGGGAGAGAAAGGTAGTGACATAGACTGAGACAGAGTGAGAGATGTATGAAATGGTAAAATAACAGAAAATAGGCGAGGAAGAGACGTACTTAGTGGTCTCCAACAGGAATATAGAGAGGACAGAAACAAATGATACACAATTACAATTTATTATATACACTCCGTTCAGTTATTTATGCTATTTATATTGTTATATTGAAAGTATTTGGATAGCTATAAATATAAATGATACTATTGTGTGTTTAACACAACCGGCGGAATTCAGTATATAGATGATGGGTCGGGGTTTTGATTTAAGAGGGGAGGAGGAACGAAACAGTTCAATTTCAAACGTAGTTTGATAACTAAACTTTCAAAGTTATCATCACAATCCTCCTTAACACTGAGGAAATAGTGTTTATTTGTTTGCATGTATGCATGTATGTATGTATATGTGTGTATGTATGTATGCATCTATGCATGTGTGTTTATGTATGTATACACTTACGCATGCATATTTATATATATATATTTATATATATATATATATATATACGTATAAGCGTTTATGTTTACAATAATGAGAAATGTGTATTATATATATATATATATATATATATATATATATATATATATATATATATATATATATATATATATAAGATAAACAGAAATAACAACACAATCGGTACAATATATGGAAGGAATATATTAGGTTAACGCTTGAAATAGCAGGAAGAGGGTCTTAACGTTTCGGACGCTAGTCTTTCCTCAGAAGAAAGAATGAAAAATAAGATAGATTCAAGGAACGAGCGGGGCGGAATTGGAAAACATGTCTTTAGATGAAAATAACAGGTCCATTCATGTTGACGTCTGTCTAAGACCAACTTGTTACTTTATACTTATGAAAAGTAGATATAAGGATTGTCTGCCTGACGGCAGAGCTTTTACTATTTCGAAAGCAAATGAGAAAATATACATCGAACACTGCCTACAAAATTTCCATAAAATAAATCACACATTAAGATTAATGTACTGATACCGAAATATCTCCCAAATATTAATATACAAGTCAGGCCATATACAGGACTGATACCACATAGTAAAACATCAAAAGTTATACCCCACAACAATGAAGATATACATACACAACTAAGCACATGATAAAAGTAGCACCTCATTACAAAACGCTACTGCCCATACATTGCCAAAACCATCACTATTTAATAAGGTTTATATAGTGATAGGTATAACAACATCACCAACATATATCGTCCTTCGCAATAGCCCACCAAATTACATAAGCAACCAAAGGCTTGAACAGCAAGCCAGCAACATCCATTTAACTAATCCAAATATTAATTTAACCCAGAACCATTCCACTAAACTAAACCCACTTAACAAATACACAACACCCATACAACCTTCTCTCAGTAAAATAAACACACACATTCCATATCAACAGTATGATTTATTTAATTTTGACACTTAGTAAACGATAGTGAAGCTAATTTAAATAGACAATGTCTCGGGACTGGCGACTATACTTTATTAACGCATTGCCTCGTCTATAAAACATTACAAGGTACTTAGCTTATAGATCATGACCAATGATAACAGCCAACAAAGATATCAGAAATATTAATTTATATATACAACTCTTTCATTCACAACCTCAATCTCACCGTGTATCTGTTTGAAAACATGGATCAAATTTGGCCGGGCCTCTTATCCCTTTTTCTTCCATGTTCTCATGATATAGTTCCGTTCCGGATAGGTACTTCTACATGTCAATCGAACTTCAAACATACCCTCGAGGAGACAGATTTAAACCAAACTTAATGCATACATTTATCTCCTCATGTGCTATAAAGACTGTAATAGCTTAACCGTAGGGCAGAAAATCCTTATCATATATATATATATATATATATATATATATATATATATAAAGAAAAAAAGATGAAATCGAAAATGCAACTGGAGTCTTGTTTTTTTTTAAAATATATATATTTATTTGGTTCCTTTATCGGTTTCGCAGTGAGAAAAACCACAGACCCTCCATCTCAACTCACCTTTTGAAAAGCAGAAGAACTGCGAAACCGGTAAAGGAACCAAATAAATATTTAAAAAAAAAATAAGACTCCAGTTGCATTTTCGATTTCATCTCTTTTTCTTTATACTTTCACTCGTGTAGGACACCTCGGTTATTTTTCAATTTGTAAAAAAAACCTCACTTTCTAATATATATATATATATATATATATATATATATATATATATATATATATATATATATATATATATATATATATATATATATATATATATATATATGATGTATATATATATATATATATATATATATAATGTATATATATATATTTATATATATAATATAGAAATGGCTTCTACAGGACTAGAACTGTTTCATTCTGGAGAAATCATCAGGAAGCTTCCTATGATTTCTCCCGAATGAAACAGTTCTAGTCCTGTAGAAGTGATTTCTATATTAAATATTTATACTCTGCTATGTATTGAGTACTTTACTTACTGTGGTTACCCTCGATTGAACCCGGGATGAACTTTTATATACTTTTCTATATATATATATTCTTTTCCTGAGTTCAGTTTTTTTTTGTTGCTATGGCAATGCGGCCAGACTGTCGGTCGCTATATTTGATTTGCAAAGCTGTCTAAACGTATAGTTATAACTCTAGAGTAATATTCTCCATCGAGTGCTAAGCCGCATTCCGAATCTGCATTCGTTAGCTTGGCCGCAGCCAAAAGCTTCGTTGATGCTGTACTAAAATTTGTATATATATATATATATATATATATATATATATATATATATATATATATATATATATATATATATATATATTATATATATTTTTTTTTGTGTGTGTGTATGTGTAAAAGGTAAATAGAAATAACAACAACAATTGGTACAGTATATGGAAGGGATATATGAGTTTAACGCTTGATATAGCAGGAAGAGGGTCTTAACGTTTCGGACGATATATATAAGTATATAAAATGTTATACTTTGGAAAGGTTATGCTGACAACAATTTATTGGCGGTTTAACCCTAAAATAATATAACAATATCTGTTTTAACATAAGATTTCACATCAAGACTCTTTCGAAACACTACTATTAGAATTCTTTCCGTTTGAACCTTAGAAGGTCTGGTGATGTTGCTCCAACGCATGCAAATGAAAACGAGCGAAACCAGATAAATATTACTATATGTACATTCTTGTGTCTGTGAATACACCAGAGTTAAGAAAGGATAGGAGACTGTATGTGTAAGTATAGTTTGGGATATTTGAAAAAAATTATAGAAACTGTAAACATTTTAACAACACGCGTCACAATTGTGCTGGCAGCAAATGGAAAAAAATTCATAATGGGAGTATAAACAAGATTAACGAAAACATTTTTCTATTTAACTTCACTTATATATACATCTCCCTACCATGGTTTAATTTGAGGAAGAATTATTATTGGAACAACAATAAAACCTTCCCTTCTATAATATCTTTCTAATACTCCAGAAAAGGAAAAAAAAAGAGATCCTTCTTCGAAGTTCTAACCTAATATATATATATATATACTAGCAGCAGTACCCAGCGTTGCCTGGGTAGGTAAAATAATATCTGCTATGATGAAAAGGTATTGGTCTTAGTGACGGCTACTTGATTGGAAACCGATGAATTCTCAAATACACAACTAAAAGCTCAGACGACGTCGGTGGCCATCGTTTTGCCTTTGACTATCTATAAGATGTATAATGATAGGTTCTATCGTAGTATAAAAGTTGAACCAAATAAATTGATTTATGTGTGAGGTGCAGCCGAAGTTTCAAATTTGAACGAAATCGGTTGAAAAATGTGGGAGCTAGAGCCGAAAAGGCGGAAATTAAAGCGAAAAGGAGGTATTTTCGAATATTTAAGCGGCTGCCACGCCGTTCCTGAATAAAAAATCCAAAATATAAAGCAACTTTAAGACGTGAAATAATGAGATCTAGCGTAGTGTAAAATTTGAACAAAGTAGGTTGATTAATGTGGGAGCTAGAGCCGAAAAAGTGGAAATTTGAGTCTAAAAGTGGTATTTTTTAATATTTAAGCGGCTGCCACGCCGTCCCTAAACAACGAATACATAATATAAAGCCATTACAGGATGTGCAATGATAAATGTGCTTTAAAATTTTAACGAAATCGGTGGCAAAATGTGGGAGCTAGAGCCAAAAATCTTATTTTTTAATGCCTAAAAAAGGTGACCATCTCTATCGATTTTTATCTGCAGAATGACCCCGGAATAAAAAAAACCATACGCTGATATATTGAAAACACTCCCCGATGACTAATCTATGAACCTGTAAAGTTTCATGAAAATCGGTCGTAAGATGTAGGCCCCAATAGGTAATACAAAGACACACACACACACATACTTAATTTTATATATATACAGAAATATATATATATATATGTATATATGTATGTATATATATGTATATACATTGTATATATATGTATGTATATATATGTATGTATATATATGTATATACATTGTATATATATGTATGTATATATATGTATATACATTGTATATATATGTATGTATATATATGTATATACATTGTATATATATGTATGTATATATATGTATATACATTGGCTCCCTACCTTTTTATCATCGTAGTGGACTATTGTATGCGCCTTGCACTGGAGAAACACCAGGACTCTGGCTTTACTGAAACACCGGCTCAGAGCAGGAGAGTTAAGGCGAAAAAGGTATCGGATGCTGAATTTACCGACGACATAGTTTTGGTGACAAATACAGTGACGGAGGCAGAGGATTTGATGCAGGAAGTTGAGACTGTGTCGATGAGTGTGGGGCTGAGAATAAATGAAACTAAAACAAAATATCTCGTAGAGAATGTTGAGAAGCCAGAGGGGATCTCTAATGTAGAGCGGAAGCCGCTAGAATTGGTTGAGGACTTCCTGTATTTGGGAGTAAAGATTGGGAATACAGAAGATGATGTGGTTGATAGGAAGAGCAAAGCCTGGGCGGCGTGCCACAGCTTGAGATCGGTGTGGAAGTCGGACCTTCGTAAAGACCTGAAAATCCGCCTCTTCATTGCTGTAGTGGAGTCTGTGCTGCTGTAGAGGTCTGAGACTTGAACACTGACCAAGAAACTCACTCAGATGGTGGATGGGTGCTACACGAGACTGCTGAGGATGGCGCTGAACATTAATCAGTATACACTGAGGATGAAAAACTCAGAGCTGTATGGGAGCCTCCCAAATGTTAGCTCAAAAGTGACACAGAGGAGACTGAGGTTAGCTGGACATGCTCACCGACATCCAGAGTTGACATTGTACTCGGTGCTCCTGTGGGAGCCCCTACATGGACACACTAGAAGAGGGAGACCAAGGTTAACGTTGGAATTGGGAGACCAAGGTAATGTTGATGCCCTAAGGACAGACACTGGTCTGTTGGAGACGCAGGACATGGCAGAATAATGAGGGACAGAGACCGCTGGAGAGAACTCGTCTATGGATCTCGGGAATTTTACCCGCCCTAGAATATATACATATATATAGAGAGAGATATAGGCATACACACACACACACACACACACACACACACACACACACACACACACATATATATATATATATATATATATATATATATATATATATATATATATATATATACATATATATATATATATATATACATATATATATATATATACATATATGTATATATATATATACATATATATATATATACATATATATATATATATACATATATTTATATTTCGAAGAAGAGGTGCTCTATTTTTTCTTTTCTGGGGTGTTAGAAAGATATTATAGAAGGGAGAGTTTTATAATGAGGTATGGGAATAAGCTCGGAGTAGCAAGTTTGTTGATTGTGGCTGTCTAGATGTTATCCACAGTTATTCCAAATATGTAGGAAGTATTCCAGCACGTGGGGAATCGGCTGAAAAAGTCGTCCCTCATATTAGCAATATTTTCGAGTATGCAACCATCTTAAGTTATTTCGTCATTCATTGTTGCACAATATATATATATATATTCTTATTGTTCAGGTAAGGACTTGTTTTTTCTAGGATTTTCCATTTAATGAACAAGTCCGCACCTGCATCTTTAAAAATAAAAGATTAAGAACATCTAAGAGAATCTCTAAACTTTCTTCAAATAAAGCCATAACACCACTCTATCTAACAGTAGCTTTTCAGAAAAAGTATCTTACTTCCCTAAACAAGAGCCAACTAACACTAGGAAGACAAATAGACAGAAACCAATAATATGATTCTCCCCTCCATCTCGTTCAATATTAAAACCAACATAGGCAAAATATTCTTAGCCCTTATTGACTCCATAGACCATTAATATAGACACATTTTTAACCGACATACCCTAAAAATCAGCTAATCCTGCGTGAAAAAAATGTGAAAGCCCAAATTAACAACTAACGTCAAAATTGATAGTTTTGCTTTATGAACCATTAGTGATTCGATTAGTGTTTGTATAGAACAGGCTGAGGGACAGGGGTTAGTTTTGAACAGTGTGACATACCTAGTGATAACTTTTGACTATTTTATTGTCAAGTATTTCATTAATTTCAGTTACATAACTTAATACGGTAACAGCAGAATTAATATATATATATATTGTGAGAGTTCTCAACAATCTTAATCGAATTGAAGTCCTTAGTACGTCCCGTGTAACTTAACTTGCTATATATGTATCTAGGCTCCAAAGTTTCTTTTGGATACCCTGGACAGTTTCCGTAGTAAACTAATGTTTTTATTTTCATAAGAGGTTGTTAACACTTAGGTAAAACCACATATTTTACCGGCACTTAAGATAGACTGACATTATCCTTATCATCATTTGAAGGACAATAGTTAGACAGAGATCAGTCAATTCAGAAAGTGTGGGAGAGAATGAGAGGAAGAGGATTTTACTGGAACTTCATTTATTGATCTCGGACGGAAGAAAGCCAAACTTAACCTCACGGTGACTTGAACTCAGAATGCAAAGAACCAGAACAAATACCACAAGGAATTTGTCTGACGCACAAACAATTCTGCTAATCTACTGCTCCAGTGCAATGGAGACTGTCTATAGTGAGCAGGTTCAGGAGTACAGAGACCGTTATAGTAGCGATAAAAGTAACATGGGGGGATGTATCTCAACAGAGGTGATTTGCTGTATCAATTAGACTGCCGGCTTTTACTTGGATGACATGTTCTCTATCTGTGTATGCGTGTGTATAACTGCGTGTGTGATTAGAGTAATAATGCTTGATTTCAATAGTGAAGTAGAGGCTGGGCGATTCATTATTGTACGGTACTTGTTATTGACTGGTGGTGGAGATGAAGCTGAAGGTGTTGGTGATAGAGATATAGGTGATAATAGTAGAAGTGATGATGAGGGGTTTGGAGATAGTGGTGATGGTAATGCGATTGGTGGTGTTTAAAAGATGACGAGATGGTGAAGGTAGTGATGGTTGTAATGGATCCTATGGGGGTGGTGATGGTGTTAGAGTTGTTTATGAGAGTATGGTAGCTAATGGATCTTGGGGTAGCAGTGGGAGGGTTGGTGGTGTTAGTGGTGTTGGTGGTGGGGTAGTTGTGGTTGGTAGTTTTAGCAATAGCGGAGATATAGCTAGAACTGCAAATGTGATAGAGATCTGGTAAGGGGAATTGAGATTGAGACAGGGATGAGGTAGATGATAGCAGTGGTAGCAGTAGCCTAAGTGGTAGTAGTGGTTATGGCAATAGTGACAGTCAGTGTTAGTAGACACTGTGCTGGTGGTAGTGTAGTATCCGGGATGCAGGTGGTATTAGAGGTGGTGATGGTAGTGGTGCTGGGATTGGTGTTGCAGATGGTTGTAGTTGTTGTGGTAGTAGTGGTAGAGGTGATGGTAGTATTGGGGGCAATGTTGATACAAACATAGAGGTGGTAGGGGTAAAGATGAGTATAGTGGTGCTCTAGCTAGTAGTAGTATTTGTGGTAATATGTGCTGGTGTATGTGGTACTAGTGATATTGATGGTACATGTGATGGTAGTGGTGGTGGTGGTGTTGCTGATAAAAATGTGGCAAGCAGGTGGTGGTAGATGTGGTCATGTTAGTAAAAGCGATTGCAGCAATAGTGGTGGTGGCAGTATGTGGTGGTTGTGGTGGCATTGATGGTGGGGCAGATGATGGTAGCTGCAGGTGATGCTGATAATGGTAGTGCAAGCGATGGTAGTAGTGTTGGTGAAGATGGTGGTTGTAGTTGTGGTGAGAGTTATGGCAGTGGTGTTAGAGTTGTTGGTAGAGGAGATGGTGCTGTGGGGGAGAGATACAGGTGGTGGTGGTGGTGGTGGCGGACTAGGTGGTGGTAGAATGTTTACATATCTGCCTGCATCTGAGTACCCATGTCTGTGTCATGTATGTTTACGTTGTCA
>OZ024740.1:170660360-170690360 GCA_964016885.1 Eledone cirrhosa | reverse complement strand
ATGTACACAGCTAAGTATTCTATAAGTCTCTAGCTGTGTCATTCTCGATAAAAGCACTGGATATGTAGTCCTGAAGATTTCTAATAAGAATGAAACGCGTAGATTACTTCCCTTGCTTTTATCGAGAATCTAATTGTAATACGTGACGTATTCTATTCTATAGCGATTAGGTCTTCAAAATGTTTATTATAAACATACAGAATATTTTCGAATATTCTATGTCTATATTCACATATATATCGCTATTTCAGAGCATTTATTCCAATTTCTAATTTCTGCCGGACCGGCAACCGCTCTTTCAAACCAGTTCATGTACACAGCTAAGTATTCTATAAGTCTCTAGCTGTGTCATTCTCGATAAAAGCACTGGATATGTAGTCCTGAAGATTTCTAATAAGAATGAAACGCGTAGATTACTTCCCTTGCTTTTATCGAGAATCTAATTGTAATACGTGACGTATTCTATTCTATAGCGATTAGGTCTTCAAAATGTTTATTATAAACATACAGAATATTTTCGAATATTCTATGTCTATATTCACATATATATCGCTATTTCAGAGCATTTATTCCAATTTCTAATTTCTGCCGGACCGGCAACCGCTCTTTCAAACCAGTTCATGTACACAGCTAAGTATTCTATAAGTCTCTAGCTGTGTCATTCTCGATAAAAGCACTGGATATGTAGTCCTGAAGATTTCTAATAAGAATGAAACGCGTAGATTACTTCCCTTGCTTTTATCGAGAATCTAATTGTAATACGTGACGTATTCTATTCTATAGCGATTAGGTCTTCAAAATGTTTATTATAAACATACAGAATATTTTCGAATATTCTATGTCTATATTCACATATATATCGCTATTTCAGAGCATTTATTCCAATTTCTAATTTCTGCCGGACCGGCAACCGCTCTTTCAAACCAGTTCATGTACACAGCTAAGTATTCTATAAGTCTCTAGCTGTGTCATTCTCGATAAAAGCACTGGATATGTAGTCCTGAAGATTTCTAATAAGAATGAAACGCGTAGATTACTTCCCTTGCTTTTATCGAGAATCTAATTGTAATACGTGACGTATTCTATTCTATAGCGATTAGGTCTTCAAAATGTTTATTATAAACATACAGAATATTTTCGAATATTCTATGTCTATATTCACATATATATCGCTATTTCAGAGCATTTATTCCAATTTCTAATTTCTGCCGGACCGGCAACCGCTCTTTCAAACCAGTTCATGTACACAGCTAAGTATTCTATAAGTCTCTAGCTGTGTCATTCTCGATAAAAGCACTGGATATGTAGTCCTGAAGATTTCTAATAAGAATGAAACGCGTAGATTACTTCCCTTGCTTTTATCGAGAATCTAATTGTAATACGTGACGTATTCTATTCTATAGCGATTAGGTCTTCAAAATGTTTATTATAAACATACAGAATATTTTCGAATATTCTATGTCTATATTCACATATATATCGCTATTTCAGAGCATTTATTCCAATTTCTAATTTCTGCCGGACCGGCAACCGCTCTTTCAAACCAGTTCATGTACACAGCTAAGTATTCTATAAGTCTCTAGCTGTGTCATTCTCGATAAAAGCACTGGATATGTAGTCCTGAAGATTTCTAATAAGAATGAAACGCGTAGATTACTTCCCTTGCTTTTATCGAGAATCTAATTGTAATACGTGACGTATTCTATTCTATAGCGATTAGGTCTTCAAAATGTTTATTATAAACATACAGAATATTTTCGAATATTCTATGTCTATATTCACATATATATCGCTATTTCAGAGCATTTATTCCAATTTCTAATTTCTGCCGGACCGGCAACCGCTCTTTCAAACCAGTTCATGTACACAGCTAAGT
Source organism: Eledone cirrhosa (assembly GCA_964016885.1). NCBI lineage: Eukaryota > Metazoa > Mollusca > Cephalopoda > Octopoda > Eledonidae > Eledone > Eledone cirrhosa. Next base: position 170,688,484 of record OZ024740.1, on the reverse strand, counting down.
ATTCTATAAGTCTCTAGCTGTGTCATTCTCGATAAAAGCACTGGATATGTAGTCCTGAAGATTTCTAATAAGAATGAAACGCGTAGATTACTTCCCTTGCTTTTATCGAGAATCTAATTGTAATACGTGACGTATTCTATTCTATAGCGATTAGGTCTTCAAAATGTTTATTATAAACATACAGAATATTTTCGAATATTCTATGTCTATATTCACATATATATATATATATATATATATATATATATATATATATATATATATATATACACATACAAAGCATGAAGAATAAAGTGAAACCAAATCCTCCATAACGGATTACTACATGGTGGCAGAATTTGAGAAGTTTTTGTTGTTTTAAACTTAAGCTCTTCTTATATATATATATGTCCCCTCAATCTAACTTATTTCTCATTCTTTCTTCTGATGAAGGACTAGCGTTCGAAACTTTAAGACCCTCTTCCTACTATATCAAGCATTAACCTAATATATCCCTTCCATATACTGTACGGATTGTGTTGTTATTTCTGTTTAGATTTTACATACACACACACGCGCGCGCGCGCACGCACACACACACACACACACTCACACACACATATATATATATATTTATATATATATATATACATACATAGCTAACTTTGTTAAAGTTATTCTATATAAGCATATCATTCTTTGAGCTATCATTTATTGAGATTTTCAGAACATCAGTGATAAATAACCTGTTTAATATATTTGTATATATTTGTATATATATATATATATATATATATATATATAAATATATATATATATATATACACACACACACACATATATATATATATATATATATATATATATATATATATATATATATATATATCTTTACTCTTTTACTCTTTTACCTGTTTCAGCCATCCGGCTGAGGCCATGCTGGGGCACCGCCCTTGGTAATATATATATATATATATATATATATATATATATATATATATATTTATATATATATATATATATATATATATATATAATCAAAAAGTGAGAACAGCTCTGTGTAGTTACTAATAAATATTATTTAGAAAACTTAAGAGAAACACAAACACAAGGTCAATTCCTGCTCATCAGCTGTCTTTTCTGGACCATTGATGTTGTGAACACATTATGGATGGATTAAGTTTGAAACTGGTTAGAACATTACTCAAGACAGTACTCCTTACTTGGTATAGTAGAATATGGTTGTATATATTATAAAGAGTCAGGACACCGACGGCTGAGCTCAGCCGTTGTTCCCGACTCTTTATAGTATATATATATATATATATATATATATATATATATATATATATATATATATATATATATATATATATATATATATATATATATATAATAGGGTATAAGTATCGTAAGAGAAGAGGAAGCAGAGAGGAGGAAGCGTAGTGTGCTCAATGTTTGGGTTAGCAGAGTTAAATATTAGAGCAAGTTAATATTTAGCGTATAGTTTAAGCAGAGCGGGAATAATCAAATGAATGAATGAAGGAGTTACAACCGTTAAAACAAGTTCTTTATATAGCTCTTACACATGTTTCGCCCAGATGGTCTCTTCGGAGAGATAATAGTTTGTATGAAGACATCAGTAAATACAGATACCGTTGAGAATTGTTACTCTAACTTGACATCGCCCTGCATTATACCCGAAAAAGAGTAAACACGATGGCGTCGGTGAAAGGGGCATAATCAAATTAAGGAAGGTAATTATACGGTCCTAGGCCGTAGAATCCTTAAGTTTATTTTAACCTATCCCAGCCAGGGGAAATATTAGTAGAGTGAGTCTAACTCAGTAGGTGCCTTGGTGGAAATCCAATGGCTGGTCGATAGTGTCATTAGACACTGCTCATTGGTATACCTATTGTAGGTGGACTAAATTGAGGTGTGATGCAGAGAGCTGTGGGGATATGATGTTATTCCGGTTCTGGGGACCATCTGTAGAAGGAGTGCTGCAGTCTGTGGCCGCAATTGATAACCGTTTCAGCCCGACTATTAATGAGTTCCTGGGGTGCTTGTACTATATAGTATAACTCCATTAAGCAGAGCTGGGAATTTAATCGTGTACCGGTTTCAGCTTTATGTGTCACATTTCTACATCCCTCCCACATATATATATATTTATATATGTATATATATATATATATATATATATATATATATATATATATATATATATATATATATATATATATGAAAGACGTAAAATAAGAAAATTATAAAAATTAACTTACTAAAATTTCACTCCAACTAATTAGTTTCTGAAAGGGAATAAACATGGTTTCCGAATGGAACACATGGAGAAGGCCTTTCGTCATCAGGAAGTCTGTTCTCAGCTAAGTTCCCAGGCGATGCGTGGACACATAGGTATGCATCTGTATATATATGTTGGTAGATATACTAATTCTTTATAATTATCTCCAAATTATTTTGTTGAGCAAAAATTTGTTAAAACTGCTACTATAGTTCATAGTAATAGTTCGGCCTTTGTCTTCTTAACACCCCACTCCTCACTGATTTACCTCGATGTCACGTGATTGATTCTTTTGAATTTGCCACCGACTAAGTAGGCAGTGATTTTTTCAATGTCTTGGAATTTAGTCCACGCTTGCTTTTTTCCATCCACTGAATTATTTTTGTATAAGTTCCCTGTGTCCACGCATCGCCTGGGAACTTAGCTGAGAACAGAATTCCTGATGACGAAAGGCCTTCTCCATGTGTTCCATTCGGAAACCATGTTTATTCCCTTTCAGAAACTAATTAATTGGAGTGAAATTTTAGTAAGTAAGTTAATTTTTATAATTTTCTTATTTTACGTCTTTCATATAATTGTTCTGCATCCCCTTGCATTGAACCACAAAGTTACTAAGACAAAACCTATATATTTGCTTGCATAGGTATGCATATGTATATATATGTTGGTAGATATACTAATTCTTTATAATTATCTCCAAATTATTTTGTTGAGCAAAAATTTGCCAAAACTGCTACTATAGTTCATAGTAATAGTTCGGCTACTGTCTTCTTAACACCCCACTCCTCACTGATTAACCTCGATGTCACGTGATTGATTCTTTTGAATTTGCCACCGACCAAGTAGGCAGTGATTTTTTCAATATCTTGGAATTTAGACCACGCTTGCTTTTTTCCATCCACTGAATTATTTTTGTATAAGTTCCCTCTGTCCACGCATCGCCTGGGAACTTAGCTGAGAACAGACTTTCTGATGACGAAAGGCCTTCTCCATGTGTTCCATTCGGAAACCATGTTTATTCCCTTTCAGAAACTAATTAGTTGGAGTGAAATTTTAGTAAGTTAATTTTTATAATTTTCTTATTTTACGTCTTTCATATAATTGTTCTACATCCCCTTGCATTGAACCACAAAGTTACTAAGACAAAACCTATATATTTGCTAGCATAGGTATGCATCTGTATATATATGTTGGTAGATATACTAATTCTTTAGTATAAATATATATATATATATATATATATATATATATATATATATATATATATATATACTTAGTATAAATAAGTATGTATATATGAATAATGGTAAGGATGTCATTTCTGTTGATTACTATTTTTTGATAATCGTAAATGCATATATATATAATGATAATCGTATATGCATATATAATGTCTGTGCGTTTGTGTGTGGACGTTTAATATTCTGTGAGATTAGACTTTTGTTATACTTAATTCAATAACCTATTTGTCTCCCTTTGTAGGTTCTTTTTTTGTTATAATTTTTCTTTGTCTGAATGTCTAATATTGTAAATATTCTCTGTCTTTTGCCCGATGCAATTCCAACCAACAGATGTTGCAATATTTTACGCAACCTCATAAGATGTTTTTATTAGTACTAAAATTACGTGTGGGTTGTAAATTTATCTCTCTATCTATCTCTCAATCTATCTATCTATCTATCTATCTACCTATCTATCTATCTATCTATCTATCTATCTATCTATCTACACATAATTATATATATATATATATATATATATATATATATATATATATATATATATATATATATATATATATATATATATATATATATATATATATATATATATATATATATATATATATATATATATATATATATATATATCATAGATTGAGTTAGAAACTCAAAATAGTCTTTTACAATTAAATAGCTCAAGGAAAAGCACAGGAATGGTGGATTTCACTTAATAATTCTTGTGAGAAAGATTTTAGATCTGTCCGGGTATCAAAGGCAGTTGCCAGATATAGGTTGGTTATTTTTATTGATTTATTACTTTAAATCGAGACAGGAAAACCATATTGTTTTAAATTAGTATTTTTCAACCTAGCTAACTTGGTCCTTTGCAATTCGAACGCATGTATACTTGTATCGGTGTTCATCTCTCTCATATATTCAATTGTATTACACGGCTCGGAAAGATTCCCATCCTTGAGGTAATTAATTGTAAAATACTATTTTGAGTTTATAACTCTATCTATGATATTCTCAGCTCCATACGTAGAGCTAACTTTAGTCTCATAAAACTGGCTGTTATATTTATCGGCATGGGTATGAGACGCGCTAGGCGCTGCAACATGTGCTTTTGTATCAACACATAGTTCAGTCTTCTTAGATCTTTTGAAGTGAAAGGTACGAAATTCCTGGATACCCACAGAAGAGCACAGCAATCGTGGCTTTCACTTAATAATTCTTGTGAAACATATTTTAGATCTGTCCGGGTATCAAAGGCACTTGCCCGATATTGGTTTGTTATTTTTATTGATTTATTACTTTAAATCGAGACAGGCAAACCATATTGTTTAAAATTAGTATTATTTCAACCTAGCAAACTTGGTCATTTGTAATTCGAACACATGTATACTTGTATCGGTGTTCATCCCTCTCATATATTCAATTGTATATATATATATATATATATAATATAGAAATGGCTTCTACAAGTCTAAAACTGATTCATTCGAAGGAAATCATCAAGAAAGCCCATTTCCTGATGATCTCCTTCGAATGAAACAGTTTTAGTCCTGTAGAGGCAATTTGTATATTAAATATTTATACTCTGATACGTATTGAGTGCCTTACTTACTGTGGTTACGACAGACTGAACCAGGGATACACACACACACACACACACACACACACACACACACACACACACACACACATATATATATATATATATATATGTGTATATATGAATATATATATAAATATACATGTATATATGAATATATATATATGTATACATGTATATATGAATATATATATACATATGTATATATATGTATATATATATATATGCATATCTCTCTATATATATATGCATATCTGAATATATGTATATATATATATATATATATATATATATATATAAATACAAATACAAATTATTGGTATTTCGGCTCCTTATCTGTTGAGCTTATAAAAATGAGTGTAAATAGGCTATTATTTCTAGTATAACCACTCGCACCGCATATGACTTTCAACGCACGAGGTGTAAACTCTAGTGAGTTTCTCGTTATAGGTGTTGTGTATCATTTAATCTCATCTCTCGCTGACGAAATGCCTACGGATTATTTGTTACAAACACAATTCATTCAGGGCGAAACAGATTAAATCTTTAGTCTGTTTGGGAGATGAAATGGTTATTGATATGGTATGTATGAGAAATCTTGTAACATCCCATATGATTCAGGTTAAATGATATATAACATTTGTGGTGTAATCTACCCTCGTAATTTTAGACACAGGATTTACTGTGTTTACTTCTACACATATTTATATATATATATATATATATATATATATATATATATACATATATATATACATATGGCTGTCTGTCTGTATGTATATATATATATCCATACATACATATATATATATATGTGTGTGTACATATATATATATATACTTCACACACACACATATATATAAATATACAAAAAAAAAATATATATATATACATATACATATATATATATATATATATATGTGTGTGTTTGTGTGTGTGAGTGCATGTCTGTGTGTTTGTGTTTCTTTGTGTATAACGGAAAGGTAAACTTGCACACGCGCTTACATGAGAACTCTACGTTATATATAACCGCCACCATGACCCACACAAGTATAACAGAATGCATTTCAACAGTTTCAATCAAGAATATTTAGACACACACACACATACATACATATATATATATATATATATATATATATATATATATATATATACACTGTATATAAGTGTGTGTGTATATGAATATATATATATATGTATGTACATATATATATATATATATATATATATATATATATATATATATATATATATGCATTTCTAAATTTAGCATTGCTCTTGAGATAAGAGCTTTCCAAGGTGACCTCTGGCTAGTTTATCAAAACACAATATTTTCTCATTTGTGTTTTCAATCAACTCTTTTTTCTTGACATTTGTCATTTTCGAGACCTCAACAATTATTCGTTGCTTCACCTGTCTTGTCCGAATTTACCTGCATGTGCAAAATGTCGTCCCAAGGTCTCATTTATTATATTCATCTATTTTAAGTGTTTCTCTGAAATTTAACATTTTCCTCTTATCACCGGCAACCTATGTAAAATATATCAACCCATGAAATAGATATAATGTGTTTTTTAATTGAAGCTCATAACCAGAATTTCAGCCGAGACGAGAAAGTCGATTATATTGTCACTAGTACTTGATTGGTAATTTTATTTTCTCGACTCCTAAATGATGAAAAAAGAAGTTAACTGTGAATTTGAACTAAGTGCCGACAGATTGAACATATGTCACAACCATTTTTCCTGACACCCTTTACAGTTATACCAAATTCAGGCTCCTTGTGAAACAGATATAATGATAACGGAAATACCAATTGTATAAATATATATTTATTATTGACTTCAGTAAAGGAATGTGGACAGGCAGGGGCGTTAGAGCGCCAGAAAAATACTTAGCAGAAGTTCAAATCTCATTGGAGTTGCTTTTCATACTTCTGGGCTCAATAAAATGAAGTACTTAGATTGATTCGAATCGCCCCCCCCCCCCCCTCAAATTGCTGGTCTTGTGCCTAAATTAGAAATCTTTATTTCCTACCAAAGAAGTTGAGTTCTATTGACAATGTACTAAACAAAGAAAATATATTAAAATTGATTCTATTGGAATTATATGTAAGGTTTCTACGTCCTCTGAAATAATATAGTTAATAGTCGTAGGAACACGTGCAACCCTGTAGTTAGTACTAACTGTAATTGTAGGAATCGGGCTGATTGTCCCCTATCCGGGAAATGCGTCTCTAGTAACATTGTCTACAAATGTAAGGTTGTAACACCCACGTCCCGTAGGGCCTACATAGGGTTAACCGCCAATAGTTTCAAGCAGCGTCTTTACATGCATACCCATTCTTTTCGTTACCCTCTAAGAAGGAATATGACGTCACTTTCAGCTTATATCTGGAGTCTAAAAGACAACCACACCCAATATAAGTTACACTGGGAGATCCTAGCTAGGGCTAGATCGTATAACGGAAATAAAAGACCATGTGACCTCTGCGCCGCTGAGGCCCTGGAAATACTCTACGCCACCGACCACATCTTAAACAAAAAATCTGAGGCAATTTCGGCTTGTAAACATAAATTGCACAAAACTTTCCTGTATTACAGCCCTACGTTATACCCTAACGGATAGCACGATCTATACGTGGATATTTACGTCTTGATGTGGGAGCTAAGTATATGTTTTGTTTATTCCTTTACTTTTTGCATAGGTAAGTATATATTACCCGTATGTTTTGTGAAGGTATGTATACCTTCTCGTACGTATATTTGACTGTTTTGGCGTATCATTTTTACATATTCTGGTATTTAGGGCTTGGTTATGTGTATATGGGAGTTTTGCGTCTGCGTGAGTATGCAGGTTCGTACGTATGGTGGGTGTGTGTATATGTGTACTTCTTGTTTTAGTTGACTTACGTCTCCGAACCTTCATGTATTTATTTGTAGGTATGTGTGTGCGCTTGTTATATACGTATTTATTTACTTATATACGTTTATATAATTATTTATTTATTTGTACACAAGCATACACACATACACATATTTATATGTGCGTGGTTTTGTATACCTATGGTAAGGTTATGCGTATGCTTGTGTATGTACGTATCTGTTTGCGTGTATGTATTTATTTGCTCCTATTACTTCTGTATTGTATTTATTTGTTTTGTTCTTAACTCTGTAGCGGAGATTCATTCGGTCTCCTAGTTAGAATTTTAGTCTACGACTTCTGCTATACCATTTACGTGGTTTTGTCTTTGCACGCTATTGTTCTCCACGCTCCACATATGACTTATTATCTTCGTTTTTTCGTTCATTGCCAGAGAACGTCTCTATGCACCACTTAGAGAACATTAGTCTACGACCTCTTTTATACCATAAACGTGGTTCTGTCCTTGCACGTAATTGTTTTCACCGCTCCTATTAATGACGTATTATTCGTTTTTTCCCGTTCTTTGCCAGCGAACGTCACCATGAACCAAAGTATCGTCTTCCTGTCTTCCTCCGGTTGCAACGTTTTTTGAAATATCCAGTTCTGCGTTTACAGATTGACTTTGTTAGTTTCAGAAGATCCCGTTAAGGGTGAAAGCAGCGATTCTTTGCTTAAACTTTAATCTGTTATTTTAATAAATATATATATATATATATATATATATATAAATATACAAGTTAATATAAATTAATATATGATAAACATATAAGTGTTTGTATTGTAAATGACCAAGTTAGCTAGATTGAAAAATACTAATTAAATTAATACAGTTTGCCTGTCTCGATTTAAAATAATAAGTCAATAAAAACAAACCCATATTGGCAATAACCGTGATACCTGGACAAATTTAAATTTCAAAATCCAAACCTGTTCCGCAGACAAATTTAAATTTCAAAACCCAAATAAGTTTCGCAACGATAATTTAAAAAAGTGAAAGATTCCAATTTCTGTGGTCATCGGCAGGTATCCAGAAAATTAGCATGTTTCACCTCGAAATATTTAGGAGGACTAGTATTCAAGTGTTAACGCACGTGGTTTTCCAGCTCCTAGCTATCCCCATACTCATGGTGCTAGAAATAACAGCCGTTTATACGGGATTAACTTGGTCATTTACAATACAAACACTTATGTGTTTATCATATATTAATTTATATTAATTTGTATTTCACGGCTCAGAAATGCTTCTTTCTTTGAGCTAATTAATTGTAAAGGACTGGTTGAGTTTATAACTCTAAATATAATATATATATATATATATATATATATATATATATATATATATATATATATAGAGAGAGAGAGAGAGAGAGAGAGAGAGAGAGAGAGAGATTTTGAGTTTATGTTGGTTGTATACCAACACCTCAGTATGCAGGCTGGAGCACTCGACGAAGTGCGCAGGTTGGTTTGGTTACTCCGGAGTAGTGTAAAATAAAGTTAAATAAAAGTCAAATGATTAAAATTTAGCTTCGTTTATTACTGCTATATATATTTCAGTGACAGCCATCTTTGGCTGTGACCTCTTATAGACAAGTACATATGTTGTTTAGGTGTATAATATTGTCAATACTCTGATATGCCCAGTTCCTAGTTGGGTTGTTAATTCACTGAGGAACTGGAGTCATATGACTCCAGTTCCTCAGTGAATTAACAACCCAACTAGGAACTGGGCATATCAGTGAATTAACAACCCAACTAGGAACTGGGCATATCAGAGTATTGACAATATTATACACCTAAACAACATATGTACTTGTCTATACCATACTAATTCAAACTGCCTGAAGAGGTCACAGCCAAAGATGGCTGTCACTAAAATATATATAGCAGTAATAAACGAAGCTAAATTTTAATCATTTGACTTTTATTTAACTTTATTTTATATATATATATATATATATATATATATATATATATATATATATATATATATATATATATATATATATAGTAATAACAATAAATTTGAAGATTAAAATCCAAAGAGGACTCGATAAGGATAAATATATATCAAATATATAAGAACCGTAGAGCATATATTTATTAAAATAACAGATTAAAGTTTAATCTGTTATTTTAATAATTATATTCGTTTTTTCCCGTTCTTTGCCAGGGAACGTTTCCACGAACCAAAGTATCGTCTTCCTGTGTCCCTCCGGTTGCAACGTTTTTTGAAATATCCACTTCTGCGTTTAGAGATTGACTTTGTTAGTTTCAGAAGATCCCGTTAAGGGTGAAAGCAGCGATTCTTTGCTTAAACTTTAATCTGTTATTTTAAAATATATATATATATATATATATATATATATATATATATATATATATATATATATATATATATATATATATATATATATATATATATATATATATATATATATATATATATATATATATATATATATATATATATATATATATATATATATATATATATATATATATATATATATATATATATATTAATATATATTTATATTTATTAAAATATATATTAATATATATATATATATATTAATAAAAGGAATTCCAACTTTGTCTGATTTACTCGTTTTGTTTACAATCCTTTAAAATTTATAATGGTATTAGAATGAAATACTATGGTAGAATATTAAATGTTAAGTGTTAAGTGTTAATTGAACAAGTACTTTCATGCTTTCGCAATCTTCAGGTTCATATTCTGTGGTGACAGTCAAGTTAGCAATTTTCATATGTATATATATGTATATATATATATATATAAATAGAAATACCAAAGAAAACGACACAGAACATTAAAGAAATATATTGTTTTAACGCTTGAAATGACAGGAAAAGTCTTAACGTTTCGGTCACTACACCCCACACACACATACACATATACAGATACAGAGACACACAGACACACGCACACACACACACAAACACACACACATACACATACACACACATACACAGACATATATATATATATATAATATAAAATGAAAAATCAATGATGCATCTGAACTCAATTTATTTTGTGTTACAATTGTTTCGCGCGCAGACAGCTCGAGACACGATCAATGTGTGGATCTGTCTGACTCTGGATCTTAGAGGTTAGACGGACACTTCTAATGACTTCGGATCAAATTTTCTCACTAGGGTGTTAGCGTCAAAAAACGATGCTGTCTGATGAAGTCGTGTTCGGGTTTGTATTGCGTAATCATGAAGACTACAGTAATATGTACCACGGAAAATTTTGAAGAAATGTTTTATGAATTCTTACATTTGTCCTTTGCAATTATTATCATTGTTCGTAAACCACCACATCTCATTTGGAAATATACATGTTACTGAGGGCTTGAATCTAATCGCATCATCGTTTACTGACTGGAGTGTGGTATACACAGCCCGGCTGGTGAACATCTTATACAAAACGGTATATTTATATATATATAGACTCTGCTATAGCATAGAGCGCTAACATTGGTACCTTCCTCAGTAAACTACAAATCAACTGAATCACCTAATATATCTATCTATCTATCTATCTATCTATCTATCTATCTATCTATCTATCTATCTATCTATCTATCTATCTATCTATCTATCTATCTCTGGGATGGACACACGCGTATAACTTGCTGAGTAAGTTCTGTTTAAATTTCTATAGAAATTCTTGTCTGTAAACTTTAATTTTTGTACCATTTTGTAGAGGGACTGCCAGGTCAAACTTTGATCTGGTCAGTCTCTCAAAATATTCTACGCCTTTAGGCGAAATAGTTAAACAAAAAAAGTTTTTTTTTGTTGAAAAGTTAACATTTTTTAAAATGGCTGAAGCTTCTTCACCAAAATTCGAAGGAGGAAAGGGGAAGATAAACTTACAGCTTCCCCCTGCCACTGTCACAGTAGCAGAGCTCAAAAAGAAAGGTCAGCCAGAGGAAGGATTTTCTCCACCTGTTGACCGACAACTTGACGTTGCCATGGCAACAACCCAAAGAACCAGCGGCACCAGCAACAGCAACAACAACAACAATACGACGGACGAAAACAACACCAATAACAATAACAACAACAACAAGACCAATAACTGTGATAACAACAACAATGATAACAACAACACCACCAACTACAACAGCAACACAAACAAAAAAAATTTCTCCTTCGCCGAGACGGCAAGGAAAACCCTCGACTATCTGCCAGTAGATATAACCAAAGCGAAGGAGCTACTGGCAGATGCCAAAAAATATATAGTGTACGGGGAAAATGGTTCATTCATGATCCACCCACCACCCCCGGAACTAAAAAGCCAGAGACTCCTAAACACTGTCATGTTTAGGACAATCTCGAATAAAAGCAAAAAACCAGCTCAACCATCACAGAGTGAGATAGAGCTGGTTTTAAAAGACGTCATGAAGGACATCACCTTCATTCAGAAGGATAGACTCTACGGGAGTCTATCCATTCTCATGAAGGACAGGGACACAGCAGTGAAACTGTCCATCAAACCAATCACATCCACCGCATACACCTTCTACCCTACGTACATGGGTAGAAGAACACAAAAAATAAAAATCCACACCATCCTGCCGATTATGGACATATGGTGGGTTTTGACAGGTTTCCTGGACCTGGATGATGACACGCTGGTGTCCATGGGAAAGGCATCGGGTGACGCGTTCAGTGGAACGAGCCTCGAACTTGTAGTTCAAATGAGGCCCGAAAGGATCGCCCAGATCCCTGAACGCGTCATACTGGATGATCAAACTTTCATCAACATTACCGTTGAGGGTAGGCGGCCCGTGTGTTACCTCTGCGGAACCAGAGGTCACCTGAGGGCTGTCTGTCCCCAACTTAATAAGAAAACCCCAATCCTGCCTACACCACCAACAACTGCACAACCAACACAATCACCACAACTACCACTACAAAAACAACCACCACAGCTCAAACCAAAACAAAACAATGTCCAACCCATCCCCCCACTCAAAAAACAAAAACAATTTCCAAAACACCCGCACCGCAAACACAACCCGAAAATATACCCCTCCCCTCCAACGCGGAAGATGACCCTAGTTCGTCGTCAGACGAAGAGGAGCACTTCCACACAATCAAAAGAAAAAAAAAGAAAACACACCTCAGACACACAAATGAAAACAACCCCTCCCCAAAACATAACACTGACACCAACACAAAAGAGCTCACAACAACAGCAAACAAAAAACACCACACAAAAACAAAAACATGCATACACATACATAAACACAAGAAACAAAAAACTGTTAAACATTGTGTACAACAACAATCTAATAAAAACCCAAGGGCCTAACTTCACCCAGGCAGGGGATTTCCCCCACCTCAAAATGATTAAGGCCCCACAGGACACCTATAAAACTTTAAAAAACAACTTTAAAGAGGACGTGGGTCCCCCCTGCGTCGGGCCCATTAACCGCGTCCTCCTAAAAAACTACCCCACCCCCTCCCCAAACACCCACACAACTCCAAACTCCCCAACCACACAACACACTGATGCCCCTACACTTCCACAAACCACCACCCCACCCAACAACCCATCCCCCACCCTAATGGAAATTGTGCAGCCCGATACCCGGGACGCAGAGAGGTAAGTGCCTTTTCTCTTCACCACCAACATGGCTATGCTAAGAGTAGGCTGTTTAAATGCGCGTGGTCTGGGCTCAACTTGGAAGCAAGCAATGCTTCTAAATGACCTCAGGTCACAACGTATAGATGTGATGGTTATTTGCGAGGCCCGGATCAGCAACGTGCGACAACTGGCCCCCACCTTTGATGACTTTGAGATGCACGCATCTCTCTGTCAGCCAGGAGGTGGGGGTGGAGTTGTCGTTCTGCTGCAAAAACATCTGGGTCTCGCAACACAGATGGTACATTTGGACCCGGAAGGTCGACTAGTGGTTCTGGACCTTGGCAGTGGTAAAGGCGGAGCGTTTAGGTTGGTAGCCGCCTACGGCCCTTTCGGGTCAATGCGGCAGGACTTCCATCGTCTGGAGACTTTTCTAGGGACGTCCCGCTCCTTGCTATTAGTGGGGGACTGGAATGGTATCCTAGATGCACGCTGGGACTACGTAGGGACCTGTCCCGATAGAGAGGGGGTGTAATAGCCTCAAAGGGTTAATCGGTCGATTTGACCTGGCCGATAGATATCGACTAGATTTTCCGACTGCGCCAACCTGGACTTGGGCAAATAGTAGCGGATCATCTAGGTCGTACCTAGATAGGTTCTTAGTTAGAATTAAGGATAAGGACTTTTTAAGTTGTCCAAAAATGCGCATGGTTGGCTATTCAGACCACAAATTAGTGACCTGCATGGTCAACCTTGACAGAACTCATAGACAGGGACCCGGTTACTGGAAGCTCAACTTGTCCTTACCGGCAAGTAAGGCTTATAGGGACCGGATTAGCACTTTAGTTAAGGAGCGGTTGACGGGCGCCATCGTCAACAGCAGGTGGTGGGCATCTCTCAAAAGAGAGATTAGAGTAGTCTCTATAGAATTTAGTAAGGAGTTAGCCTCAAATAGAAATAGGAAGGAAAGGGTGTTGGTAGATAATGTAGAAGAGACAATTAGAAGCGGCGACGTGGCCAGAGTGCTAGCGTCGAGAACGGCCCTGGGCCAGTTCTTCGACGCGAAACACGAAAGCTGCATCGTCCGAAGCAAAATACGTGCTCTGGGAAACGAGGGGACCAAAGCTGTTAGCTGCGCCCGCGTAACAGAAGCCAAAAGAGGGAGCAGATCTACTATCCGGTCTTTGCGAGACCAGGATGGACGGGTGATCCTTGAACCTAAGCAGATGTGCGAGGCTTTTCAAAAGCACTTTGCCGGATTGTTCGGAAGGGGCGGGGAGCCGGTTGGGGATGTGGACTTCGGTCCATACCTCGACGGCCTGCCGCGTCTCTCGGACAGGGAGGCGAAGTCCTGTGAGGAGCCGATTTCAGCCGCTGAGATAGAGGACGTGCTGAGCCAATGCGGCAAACGCAAATCCCCGGGTCTCGATGGTCTTCCATACGAACTATATCTAGCTATGCCGGACTTGTTCCCCGATCTCCTCGAGGCGGTCTACTGCAACTAGCAACAGAACGGGAGAATTCACTGTGCTGTGACCAAGGGCGTAGTCACGCTAGTGAGGAAGGACGAGAACAAGGGGGACGATATAAATAATTTCAGGCCCATAACTCTGCTAAATACAGAGTTACAGATTTTGGCCAAGGTGCTAGCAAAGAGGTTGGCGCTTGTCGTGGGTAACCTGGTGGGAGATGCGCAGACATGTGCTATCCCGTCCAGGTCCATCCACGACAACATCCACCTCATGCGATACATCATAGAGAGGGTTGGGAACGAACCCGGTTTTGGTGGGGCTCTGATCAACTTGGATCAATCTAAGGCATTCGATAGGGTCGACCATGGTTACCTGGATGCGGTGCTAGCAGCGACAGGCTTCGGACCCGTTTTCAAGGGCTGGATCAATGCCATGCACAGCAGCCGCATCTGCTCTAGGGTCAAGGTGAACGGCTACCTCTCGGAGCCGTTCGAAATCGCGCGGTCCATCCGACAGGAGTGCCCTCTCTCCTCCCTTCTGTATGTAATGACTCTAGAGCCACTGCTGCGGAAGTTGGAGTTGTTGCAGGGCATCCCGTTGGAACCGGGATTGCGGAAAGCGGTTTCAGCCTACGCCGATGACGTAACAGTAATGGTGTCGACGGCCTCGGAAATCGGGGCGATCGGCACCTTACTGGAGGAGTACGAAAGGTTTACAGGGGATA
Source organism: Eledone cirrhosa (assembly GCA_964016885.1). NCBI lineage: Eukaryota > Metazoa > Mollusca > Cephalopoda > Octopoda > Eledonidae > Eledone > Eledone cirrhosa. The sequence continues at coordinate 170,672,618 of OZ024740.1, read as the reverse complement.
AGCTGAACCGGGACAAGTCGATCAGTCTGCAACTCGGCACGTGGAGGGGCAGATCGATGCCCTCCGATGGCGTCGTCGGGCGCTGGACGGAGGGCCCGGTGAAGTTGCTCGGGGTCTGGTTCGGACCAGACCTCCAGGTGGAGAAGAACTGGGGTGAGGTAACGAACAGGGTGTTTGCACTGACCCAGAAGTGGGCCGAGTGCAAACTGTCCCTGAAAGGTCGGGCGGAGGTGGCGAACACTTATATAGCGTCCGTCATCTACTACCGCCTGACCGCTGTGCCTTGCCCAAGGGAAACGCTCACCAAAATGGAGCGCGCACTCTTCCAATTCCTTTGGAAGAAGTGGGCTCCTATGGTGAGGAGATCCATCTGCTGTCAACACCCTTCGAAAGGAGGGCTGGGGATGCCGTGGCTAATGATACGTAAACACGCATTAAGGCTACGGCACCTTCAGGTATTCCTCTCCGGTCAACCGGTGTGGGCCCCGTTTGTGAGGCGAGCCTTTCCCCGACTCGTCTCACTCACCGAGCTGCAATCCTGGGTCAAGCAAAGACCGAGAAAACTGGGCGCCTGGCACACCGAGTGTGCCCAGGCGCTCACGGCTCTCTGGCAGGCGGACCCGGCTGTCAGTGGAGAATCCACCTCGTCATTCTATAGAGGGCTGGTGGTTAGCAGGTGCGACGGCGCCCTCGGAGAAGCCCTAGGCATGGAGGATGACGAACTGGCCAACCTGTTCGGTTGGACATTCAACCCGGGACCCATGGATAACTTCCAGAGGTCCCTGGCCTGGCAATGCTACAGAAGGGCTCTATCCGTTCGAGAAAGGCTCTACAGACACGGGCGCCCGGGTAGGGACCCCTCGAAAAAGATCTGTCCCAGATGCGTGTGCGACGAGGAAACCGTTGCACACGCATTGGTACACTGCTCGGGCATTGCTGATCTGTGGGGCTATGTCGAACAACTGCTGTCAAGGGTGGGACCGATCCGGTTGACCACCGAGTCTATTGTAACGATCAAGCCGCCTCCCCTCTTCAAAAACGAAGAAGATGCGGTGTTTCTGTGCGTAATAGCCATGGTGAAAGAGGTTGTATGGTGGACAAGTCTGAAAGGACTGAGGTCAGACACCTTTCTCTCTGGCCAACAACTGGTCCGTTTCTTCCGATATCATTTCGGAAGAAGGATCAGGATGGAGAGAGAGGTGCTGCACCCCAGCCGTTTTTATGAAAGATGGGTGAAAGTGGCGAGAATGGCCCGTGTGAATGGGCCTTCACTCTACATCAGACTATAGGTGAGGAAGATGAAAGACCAAGGCAGCACCCCTTCTCTGTGTTCCCGAGGAAAAGGGTTGCACACTTTTTTTCGGGGGTGTGTGCGACCCCACAAGGCGCCTCCTCTCTATTGAGGACTTTGTTATAAATTTTATTTTTTGTTATATTTTATTTTATTTTTATATATTGTTATTGCCTCCTCCTTATTGAGGACGCCTTGTTTTGTAAACTCCCCCCATTGTACTTGTTCCACTTTTGATGCCCTGGTGGCAAATAAAAGAAACATAGCTATCTATCTATCTATCTATCTATCTATCTATCTATCTATCTATCTATCTATCTATCTATCTATCTATCTATCTATCTATCTATCTATCTCTCTCTCTATATGGAAGAAGAATCAGGATGGAGAGAGAGGTGCTGTACCGCAGCAAGTTTTATGAAAGGTGGGTGAAAGTGGCGAGAATGGCCCGAGTGAATGGGCCTTCTCTCTATATCAGCCTGTAGATTGAGGAAAAGGAGGAGGAGAGGAAAGGAGTACAAGCTCTTCGTACTCCTGGAGATGAGGGTTGCACATTTTTTCGGGGGTATGTGTTACCCATATAAACTGTCTCCCTCTATTGGGGAAAATCGACTAACTTTTAAATTCCATCTGTGATAACATTTTACACGTTTTTATTGTATGTAAACTTCCCCCTTTGTATTTGTCCCCTTCTTTTGTGCCCCTGTGGCTAATAAAGAAATATATCTATCTATCTATCTATCTATCTATCTATCTATCTATCTATCTATCTATCTCTCTCTCTATATATATATATAGTGACGAAACATAAGTCAATTGCATGAACTCATAATCCTTTATTTACTGCTATATATATTTCGATGATAGCCATTGAATGGCTATGACCTCATCAGGCAGTTAGTCAGTTCTTAGATATGCCAGCTCTGTGTTTATAGTGTTGATGGTATCAGAGCCTTGGGACATATGAGCTTGTTAGGAATAAATTAATGTTGTCAGCAGGAATAGTCTTGATTCTCATTGGTCAGATTGTAGATGGTAGTAGGGTTGGTATTTAACCTGAAAGAGGCAGGTGGTTTTGTATAGTTCAAACCGTCAGGCAAGATGACAATAGTTCCATATCACTGATTTTCACAAAGGCATTCCTGGTCATATATATATATATATATATATATATATATGTGAACATTTTCCTATTACCCACTCTACTACCGAAAGTATCGAGTACGCTGGTGCGTTATGGTCCACCCGATTCCTTACCACACTTCCTTCGTGATATATATATATATATATATATATATATATATATAGTTATTTATTTATTTTATAATGTGTGAGATCCTTGGTACAGTTAGGTATATTTGAAAAAAAGGAAAAGAATGACTTCACTTCTAGTTCTAAATAATTTGATTTCATTTTATAATATAATATTATAAAATTTTAGAACTACAAGTGAAGTCATTTTTTCCTTTTTTTAAATATATATATATATATATATATATATATAGACGTTTAAATTTGGTGGTTTACCACTGGGTAGAATTGGTCATTCTGCAACCTAATACGAGAAAAGCACTTGACGTTATGAAACTGATCCATTTTCGATGTTGAATCATGTTGGTGCTGCGGAATGGATCATTTGGCCTCCTGTCATTTCACTTTATAATATATATATATATATAAATATATATATATATATATATATATATATATATATATATATATATATATATATATATATATATATATATATATATATATCATTAGTAGAGATGATACATATTTATTTCATATAAAAATGACATTTACACTCGGGCTGTTTTAGTCGTATGAAGTTATCATTATCCTCATCGTATATATATATATTTTAGTCCTAGGAAAGGAAAATGCTTTCTGATGATCCAAACTTTTCCATTGGAGGTCCCTATGGATCTCCAATCTTTTGTGAAGTGAAACCGATCGGTAAAAGCAATTAGATTAGGTAAATATTTAAATTATATTTTTTAATTTATTTTTAAAAATTGTTTGAATCTTGCTTGTTCTGCTTATCTCAATATTATAGTTCTGGTATGTCAAATTAATACCATAGAACAACCCATGTATCATAGACACCCTATATATTTCCAGGGGTACTTAGTACCTGTGGGCATATTAACTTCTTTTAATATCCTCCGTTATGTAGAGAACAAATCTGTTGTTCTATTTAGGTGCTATTTTTAGTGGTGAGGTAGACAACACGTCTATGTTTACTTCCGCTTATACTACGGACTGGTTCATGCATAGGTCAAATTTTCGGCCCCATTCGATCCTGTGCTATCTGGCAGATGGCAATATATTTTGCCGTTCCTGGGACTTTTAGTCCTAGGAAAGGAAAATGCTTTCTGATGATCTAAACTTTTCCATTGGAGGTCCCTATGGATCTTCAATCTTTTGTGAAGTGAAACCGATCGGTAAAAGCAATTAGAATAGGTAAATATTTAAATAATATTTTTTTAATTTATTTAAAAAAATTGTTTGAATCTTGCTTGTTCTGCTTATCTCACTATATATATATATATATATATATATATATGTGTGTGTGTGTGTGTGTGTGTGTGTGTGTGTGTGTGTGTGCGTGTGTGTGTGTGTGTGTGTGTGTGTGTGTGTGTGCGTGAGTGTGTGTGTGTGTGTGCGCCTGCATGTGTGCTTACTGGATGAATGATAAATCAATGTAATAATTCAAATAAATTTAAAATTTAATAATTCAATAAAAGTTTTGCCACTCTCTGGAATGTAAATGTAGGCGAAGAAATGCATTTTTATCCTCTGCCAATGAAAAAAATTCTAGGGATAATACTGGTAGGTTTCGGTTCTTTGAATATGTTTATCAGAAGATAATTATCCCCTTCCTCTGTTCCCAGAGTGAAATGTGGCTACAAACCAGCCAAAAGATATGCGCTTTAGGGACAAGAAAAGGGTTTCTTGTTCTTTGCTGAGATTTCAGAAACAATCCCAACGAGTCGGTACATTTCTAGTTTACTGATATTTCTGATATACTGATATTGTATATTATATTAATTTCTCCGACATTGAATGAAATATACTGCACGAGTAAACAAACAAAAGTAAAATCAGGGTAGTACTATATGAAATTATATTTAAATATAAATTACTCTTGAAGAATTTGTCATTTGAGCTAAATATAATGTCTTAATTAACACACCCATAGTAGATATTGCATTGTACACTTACAAAATTTACTTCATGGGGGAAGTTAAAGGAGAGAGACTAAGATACTTTAATCAGCAGCACTACAGAGTGTTGAACAGAATATGACTCATACACATGGCGGGAATATTGCCGCACATGCATATATCAACAGATCGCAACAAATAGAAAGTCAATCGTACGGTTGACAAAAACCTACCAACATGCTACCATCTCTGACTCAAAGATGCTTTGCTTACCGTATTACTTCTATAATGAATTCGGCTCTCCTCTGGTAATTTGTAGTAGTTGCATATCAGCAACCGAGATACATTTATTTTCTTCCTCACCTCATTACAGTCGTGACCATCTTGTCAAATAACTCGCTTAAAACTACATTATTCGATGTCTCTATGTTTAGAGATAAGGTACGATGATGAGGTAAATTTAACAGCTATTTCTAGAAGGTAGAACTCCCTCATTTGTTCGAATTAAAATTTTCTCCATGATAATAGTATGAAACACAAAACATAATCCGATTTCTAGTACCCTTCCCATACATCTATCAATGAGCAATCCATGCTCGTTCCATGTATAATACTCTCGGTATATCAAGATAAACATTATTGGTGTTGCTGTTGTTAGTCTTATCTCCATGGCAACCGTATAGAGCAAGAATATGGTCTTAAGCTACCTAATCATGACCGTCCATATATGTAGGACATTATTATCCAATAAGTTTATCTGTTCTGTTTTTACGATGGCAGGGTGTGTTTTGAGGAAGATTTGGATGATGCTTCTTACAGATCTAGCGACCACATTAATGCACTCCTGATTGTACATTTCAGACAATATAATAAGGATGAAAAGCTAGAAAGAATGTTTAATAATATTTTGTTTCCCCCATCTCTGTTGTGAGTTGAAACATCACCGAAGTCAAATTAGTCTTATATGTGACCATATTCAATGAAGAAATTTAAATTCCTATTAGTGTTTATGTTGGTCCCAGCTCATCTCTCTGATGGGTTACATCTGTGATCAAAAGCGTTCTAGCCATTTCTATTCTATCGTTTTCTTTCAGATATCATGTATTATATTATCAAATATAATCTTTAGATAGCATATGTAGTAAAGTAGCAAGGTGTGATTTGAAGGAAATCTGGCTGCTCTTCCTAGCATATCAAGCGACTACATAGACAAACATCCATATTAGTGACCCCTTATTACTATAGATGAGGTGATTTCTGGATGGCTGCAACGGTACACATCTAGAATAAATAGCTAGGATTAATTAATTCTTCTCTTTGTTTTTCATTGATCTGAGTTCAAATAGCATGCATCAGCTTGAAAACTGGGCTGTTTCTATAAAATAATTTAAAGGCATGTACGCCATAACCTGCAGTCATCTTTTTGCAATGCCGTAAAACAAGTTTTCAAAACGATTATCAATATTAACATTGATTGAAGGAGAGATTTAAAACAAAGCAATAGTAAAATCGAAAACAATAGAAAGCAAAAATATCAAACTGGGAGCATTAGCATATAAAAATTATGCTCAACCACTGCATATAAAGCATATTTATATGCAGTGACATGAGACACACTTCATAGATTATATGTAACAGAGAATGATAGCATAGGCAGCTCATAAATCAGATCAGAAGTAAAAGAAGTATCAACAATCGTAATCATGATACCTTATTATAAAAATAACAAGTTAGATCCTAACGTATAATCTCTCTACCATATTTCGTCGAGTAATTGATTATATCAAATGGAAATATTTTAAGCTTTCTTCTACAGCAAATATTAAACTACTACTACTACTACTACTACTACTACTACTACTACTACTACTACTACTACTACTACTACTACTACTACTACTACTACTTCTGCTGCTGCTGCTGTTGCTGCTATTGTCGCAGGGAAGGGGAAAGTCGATTAAATCGACTCATGTGCATTACTGGTACTTTATTTTATCGACCGTAAGGATGAAAGGAAAAGTTAACCTCGGCGGGATTTGAACTCAAAACATAAAGAGTCATAAGTCTATGTTGCAGAGCATGTTGTCCAAAACTTTATACAAGGCCAGAAATTTTGGGAGAGGCGAAAGTCGATTAAATCGACCCCAGTGCATTACTGGTGATTTATTTTATTGACCACGTAAGGATGAAAGGCAAAGTAGCCAGCGCACTTGGAATGATAAAAAAGTGAACTGAAAAATATTTGGACTAAATACCGGAATACCTCTGGAAGAGATACAGAATATTGTGCTGACTAACACTGTCCATGTCCTGAGGATGGTATTATTAATTTAAAGACCCCGCAAAGACATTTACTGATGTGTGTGCCTTAGTGGCATCATCTGTATGACAATTGATTGTAAAACATATGCATTATCAAATTTTGTCTCGGGTGACAGGTTGACACTCGGCATGATTTGGGAAAGAAGCAAAAATGAAAGCAAGTTTTAAATAATTGTTTCTACTTTTGGCACAAGGCCAGCCATTATCCCAATGCATTACTGGTACTTATATTATCGACACAATCAGTGTGAAAGGCAAAGTTAACCTCGGCGGGATTTGAACTCAGACCGTAAAGGGACGTAACTCTATGCTAGAAAGCAAGTTTCAAATAATATTAACAATAAAGATTCTACTATAGGCACAATGCCAGCAATTTGGGGGAGAGGGAAAAGTCGATTAAACCGACCCCAGTGCATTACTGGTGAGACACAAGACCAGCAAATTTGGATAAAGAACAAAGGGTAAAGTCAACTAACTCAACGCCAAACTGGTACTAGATTCTATCGATCCCAGAAGGATGAAAGCCAAAGTTGAGCTCGGTGGCATTTGACTCATATAGACAAAAGTGAAACTATAAAGACGAGGTCCATCTCATTCTGTCTGGTACTGTCTGTTTTAATTGTGATGTTAAATTGCACTTAGATTCTAATGCTATTGCAAGAAAATCAAATCTGGATATACTTTGGAATCCCAGAATATGAACAAAAAAGAAAAACAACAGCAGAAATAGTTAAAAGACAAGATACAAGCTAGAAACGGTCCATCAGACTGTCGTGATAAAACGATGACAAAAAAAAAAACTCTACGCGTACAGTTCTTCTAAAATCTGAAAACAAAGGAAGTGAACAAAAAAAATTTACAACACTAGCAAAATTTCGACACCTCGACATAAAAATAGATGAGAAATCGTGTTATGTATCTACCAAGCAGATATAGAACAATGACCCGGCCACAAAACTGGGTCATCATGTCTGTTTAGACGAAGAAAGAAATCAACGCAAACTATTTAGATATAATTACCAAGGGCAGGAAGGAAAATTGCTGTATTTTGAAAATATAGATCCTTTCTAACCAAAATGTCTACCAGGAAACCTTAGAGGAAGAAGCGTTCAAATCACAATCATTTTGAAATGCAAACCTGAATATGGGGTATGAAAGTAAAATAATAAAAAAATATGCTAAGTACCAGGATTGCAATGACCAAATGATACACCCCACTAGATACATCTCATAACCTACACATACAAGAAAAGAAGACCTTTAGTTGATTTAATAGCACAACTCACATAGAACACACTCTGCACACCTCATAAAGTTTACTCTACAAAATCATAATCCATTAAAACAACATAACCCACGCAGTTCATACACTACACAGTCACCACTCAATAAAATAACACACCTCATACTCTTACATAAACAACAATAAGATATCTTGTTTACAACATACAACTTAAAAAACACCCATGCTTCACAAGTACCACCCAATATTATACACAATACTTACATCACATACTCTCTGCGATCATCGACCGACAATAAAAGACAATTGTTTCTACGTTTGGCACAAGGCCAGAAATTATTCCAGTGTATTACTGGTACTTTATTTTATCGACCCCGTAAGGATGAAAGGCAATAAAAGACATAATACAACTCATATAGCAATTACAAATCAGATTCACCACCTCACTGTCACAACATATATTCTACAAAACACATACAACGTTACATTAACAGAAAAAGAAGAATAACTTACCCCTAAATCAAAGCAACACTAATGTGACATACAAAACTGTTCTACACTGCTGTAAGACAATGGTGCACACAACTAAAACACTAACAACCACTTGGTTATCAATGGTAACCCATTTGAAACTACTGAAAAAGTTAATGCCTAGCTATGAATAAATTACTGACATATAATTGTGAAAGTATATGCTACCAGTAAAACGGGATTTGAACTCAGACGGTTAAGGGACGTAACTATGCTGGAAAGCATGGTATCCGACCCTCTACCGATACTCCCAATTCACCTACGCCATAAAGTGTTTAATAATGATGTTAAAATCTAACATCAATTTTACCCAACATTAATGCGAACGAATGGCATCTAGAAATATCCGCTAATCAGCCATGTTTGAATTGCATTTTACATCGAAGGACAAATATAATATAGTTCTTAATAGAGAAGAAATATAGGATGACGATTAGTAGAACACGTTTGTTCATAGGACTTCTTAATCAAAAATTACTTGCGACTAAGCAACAACAGCGATTACCATCATAAATCATCGGGGATCTTCAACTACCAAAGACATTATTCGTTCAATCTACTGAAAATTAACAAAAATTTCATCATGTCACACTCCATGGTTATATAAAGGACAGAACGAAGGGAATGATCATGACTGAAAAGACTGTTGCCATATGTGTATTTGAACAACAACGAAATTGAGGATAAATAGCAGCAGCTACTATCCTTTCAAACATCACAATACATGCATTAACTACAGCAATACTGCTACCAAGAACTCCAAAGCCATAAAATCTATTCAACCTGCTTGAAATTTTAGTCAAATTAATTCTCCAATCACACTCTACTCTTAATATAAGAAAAATATACCAAAACATATAGTTCTAGTTTCCCCACTAAAGGTGGACATTTAGCAGAGTTGATGGAGCGTCACATAGAATGGCTTGTAGTATTTGTTCTGGCTCTATGAATTTTGAGTTCAAATCTCAAAGAGTCCAACTGCTTCTTATCCTTTCAGAGTCGATAATTAAAGTACCAGTGAAGGGCGGTGGATTAGTGGAATTTCTATAGCGTTGAACATGATCTATTTACTGAATGCTTGCATTCAGAAACATTGTTCCACATTCAAATCAACCGAAAGATTTACCACACAGCTGCTAGTGATATAGTGTTTCAAACTGACATTAAAGGTGCTAGTGATATAGTGCTTCAAATTGACATTAAATGACTTCCATGATGCACTTTTCCATGACGACAATCTTCTACGGTTCTACCAAAATCCAAACTCCCGCAGTTGCAGTTTTCCGCAATGAAACTCAACGGAGGATTTACCACAACAATAACCTCTACTGATATAGACCTGCACAATGACATCCACTGAAAGTTTTACCACAGCAGTACATTCTACTCATGCAGTGTTCCATAAATTGTTTGTATGGACCCGTAACTCCTGATTGAGTTGCAGGGACAATGTAGGGACACTTCAGAGACACTTTAAGGGTACCGGAGCCCATCTGTTCTCCAGAGCAGAATACAGCCAATTTCTTTCAAAAGAAGAAGAGAGGATGAATGAGTGTGGGGAAGTGAGAAAGAGATATAGAGGAAGAATCAACCGTTGTACTGGACGAGTAATGTTTTATCGACCTCGAAAGGATGAAAGACGAAATTGATCTCAACAGGATTTAAACTTCAGGATCAAATGACACAAGTCATTCTTTCCGACATTCTAACCACTCTGCCAATTCATCATACATTCCAGAATTACCTCCACTCAAGCATTTACCACAATATGTCTTCTTGGAGAACATTTCCATAATGATACCAACTAAAGGACTTACCACATCAATAAATCCTTCATTGATAAAATATTTAACAGACTCAATGAAGGATTTACCGTATCAGTAAATTCCACAGTTACTGCGTTCCATAATTTGATTCACCAAAAGTTTCCATTGGTAAATTAGTCTACAATGAAACCCACAAAGCAGTAACATCATTAATAAAGCATTTTACAATAATATCTACTTAATGTTTTACCACTGACAACGCTTCTGATATAGGGTCACACAATGATATCCATTGAAGAATTTGCTAATTTGCTACAGTAGTAACTGCTCTTGATACAGTGTTACACAATAAATTCTATTGAAGAATGTACTACACCAAAGAATCCCACTAATACATTGTTCCATAATTACATTCTCTAAAGGATTTATCATACAAAACAATCCAATGAGATATCGGTCAGCTTAATCAGAGCTGATCTGAGATGAAACAAAAACAATAACAACTTTAAAACATTTAGCATTATTGTAGCATTTTCAATAATTCAATAGTTCCATGTACAGCTACAAGCATATTTACAGAATAGCCTTCCCCCACGGAACATATCCATCTTTAGAATAATAGCCGCATTATCTATTACACATCTATGTTTTTCCCTGCAGTCGCTACTACAAACACATTTAAATCCCACTGAAGTATGTCCAGTTGAAAGCTACTCTAAAATCTTAACAGTCCATACACATCTAGCAATAATGTCATTTTACCACAATAAAAACAAATGGAACGATATGTGTAAATGAGTGTAATTCATTTACTGTAATAACGTCCAGAGAATCAGACCCCATAGTAATTAACAGTTACAAATTAAAGACGAGTGGTTTAAGGTTTAGGGTATTGAATTCCCGATTATAAGGTCATGAGCTTCGTTTCTGGGACGGACACTGCAATATATCCCTGAGACTTTTTTCATGTTGTTTTAGTCCATGTATCCAGAAAAGTTGAGTTGCCAAGACACTGATGCTAAAGTGTATCAGCATTTGCCTTTCTCTTAGACAACATCCATGTCATAGAATGGTGAATCATGCACGGATGGGCGACTCATGATCCTCCAGAAAAAGCTCTGTCCTAGCTTGTGCCATGGAGAGACAAATCCATGGTCAGTCAATCATGGGTGCTAAAATCGAATGCCAGTAAGGACCGAAAGGAGCGGCTCTTTCCTTCCTACTAACAGCAAACCACGGCACAGCTTTGCTTACTAAGAAGACTCATTATTCTGCATAAGGAGTCGATAAATTTTAAAGTGATAAATGTGATAAAATGTGAGCCTTTAATGCAGCAAGTAATCTTGCTGCATTAAAGGCTCACATTGCTTATTCCAAAGATAAATTTTCATAAGTTAAAGGATAATTTACAATTTTGTGACACTCGTACCTTTCTTAAACAAAGGACGTAAGCCACAATTTAGCAGAAAAGACAGTCAAGTTCTGGATTATATACCTTCGTGATCATTATTTAAGTTTACCTTTGTATATTCTGTGGTTAAGTCCTGCATGTGTACCACATTATGTAACTCAAATAGTTAACACAAAACTAATTATGACATACCCCAACGTCAAAAAAATTCTACAATTGCCATTTGATCAGTGATTTGATCGTTCTGTGGGTGTTAAGCTGCTAGCTGTTCTTGCTGTCGCCGTTGCTGTTTAATTCGGGCTCAAATCTAATAGAATATATTTAGGATGAAAGGCGTTCCAGTCGTGACAATACAATTCATGTGTAGACAATGTATCTAGAAGTACATTATCCTTAGCACACTGAAAATGTCAGTGTGTAATTCACAGGAGATTTGGTTGTTGTTTTTAGCAAGTCGACAAAAGAATTGGTTAACTGCATATATATAAGGGAAGGACAGTTTGACTGAATATCTCCTAGTATTT
>OZ024740.1:170642860-170647860 GCA_964016885.1 Eledone cirrhosa | reverse complement strand
GCTAGGTTGAAAAAATACTAATTTAATATTCTTTTCAACCTAGCTAACTTGGTCATTTACAATTGGAACACATGTATACTTGTATCGGTGTTCATCCCTCTCATATATTCATATATTCAATTATATACATATATATATATATATATATATATATATATATATATATATATATATATATATATATATATGTATATATAATATATGTATATAAATATATATACACATATATATTACACACACATAACATCCCATTTAATAGAGTATCGTATATCCCTTTTTAGACCCCTGTGTAATACAGTAAATAGAATTCTAAATACTAATACTCCAGTAGCTAATTGTAATTGTAGGGTCCAAGATTCTTGTTCGCTTAGGGCTAGTTGCTTTAGAAGTAATGTATATAAGTGTGAGGTCTGAACATATAAAAAAATCATATAATAGGAGCAGATGCTAATACTTTTAAAACTGGAATCTATGTACATCTACATGCTTTTAAGAAAGAAAATCTAAAATAACACTACTCGTTTAGCTAAATTAATATGGAGTTTAAAAAAAGGATAATATACGATATTCTATAAATTGGAATATAATTAATTCTGCAAAACGTTAAGAAGGCGGCAGAACTGCGCGCCTCTTTTGACAGAAACATTTGAAATAATATCTTCTAAATTGTTCTTTTTAAGTCTAGTAATGATATAATTCCTCCATGTCCACATAGAATTTTTCACTCTGTCAATGTCTATCCCCAAAAGAAATAGAACATCATAATTTGCAACTTGATTTCAGACGGGCTGGTGCACCGGTTCAACCAGCACCGTCTGGCATGCTTCTGTTCGGCTTCTCAAATCCATAGTAGTACATAGCTTAACGTAGTTCCCTCACTCGCGACCGGCGCTCAGCTGGACAGCGATGGCTTGCGAATTGAGGTTTCCCAGATGCTCGGCCTCTACCTCTGTGAACCTCACAAATGCCGCTGCAGTAACATTGTGCATCCTTTCGGTCTACACCCACGTCAAGCCGTTATAGTGCTGGCCGCCTTCCATGCCTTGCTGCTCTCAAAGAGATCATAAGGAATTGCCTGGATGGGACGACAAAACGCAAGACGGCATTACAATCTTCCCGTTCCGTGGGGGTTGGCCCCTCATTGGGAATGCCACATGCTGTGACACCTACTCAAGTGGCAACCTGGTGCGTTGGGCTACACGCCCAGGTTCTGCTGCCTGCCAAGCCGAAGAGGGCAAACTGTCCCCATATTGGTCGCTCTCGGAGAGGTTTGTGGTAAGCCTGTAGAAGTTCTTGGCCCCTGGACCACATCCCTACTCACTGCTATCGGTGTGAAGTTACCCCTCTCCCACGCAGGTGTGAGCCCCGCGAGGTGAAGTGGCTGTTTCAGCGCGTCACCCTCGCCGTCCTCCGAGACAATGCATTCTCCGTCCTGTCGGCCGGGACCCTGAGGCGGAGAACAGGTTAGTTGGTCGTGGAGGATACTCGTTCTGACGTCACTTCTACAACTAAAGTATATTTACAAATGCAAACGTATCATTGAAATACCAAAAGTTCAATGGAGATATGCAAAAGAAATCAACGTATTATCGATATGAAAATGTCATACATTGACGATGCAAGTTAACTTTACCATCAGTAAAACTATAATTCAATTTTGTAGGGAAAGAATAATTTATTTTATTTACATTTCTGTCAAAGCAAAGATGTTTGGTTAGAGTGCACATGGACACTAATTCGAATAAGAAATTTTGTGAAATATAAGTTTCACTTTGTTTCCCACCCATTCAATTTTTGCATCATGTAGTACTTAACTTTCTTGAAAAATACACAAAAAATTACTAGATTATATCATACATTTTACTTTTGAAAATTCTTCGTTGAAAGGGCATCATCTATGTTTTTATTTAGAATATATTATACACTGTTCTAATTGATCAAATAAACTTAGAAATTTCTTTATATTTTCTTCTCCCAATTAAATAAGAATAAAAGCCTTTTCTTCGACATAATATCCTGCTTGATGTATATTGAAACAGCATAGATTTTTGTGATAAGTTGAAGATGGTGCTATAATTTGTAGTTTGATATATCTCGTTTCAATAATTTACTCATTCATATGTGTGAACGCAATTTGGGCCATAATCCTTAATTTACAAACATATTTCTCCTTGCAGATCAAACATTGTAATGTGAGCAATATGTCATTATTATATATCTTCTCAATCGGTATAGGTTTGTTTTTGTGGTGTACAAAACTGAGTTAAAAGGAATTGATTACATTCGCTATATTCTAAAATGATTTCGGCGTTTGATTTAATTGTATTTAAATCTAATACATTTAATATTAAAATCATAGCTAAAAAGTGGTGTTACATTTCTCTTTTCTTGCACTTGAATTTCTTTTTTCCCCGTCTCTGTAACTTCACCAAACCATTTTAATTGTTCTTTCCTACAACAGTACAATTTAATGTTCAACTCTTTCATTCCAGGTAAGTCTTCGTGGAAATTTGAGCTCACATAAAGATATTAATACATACTGTTCATATTCTTACAGGAATTTATCAAAGTTCCAATGTTTGTACATAAATGAGCGTATGGCAAAATGACGATAAAGATTATTACAAGTTACCAATAGTATCGTTTATGGTATAACGAACAGCATATAGGACAGAAAATATCACTTTATATATAGGAAAATCATTTAATCATACCACAAACCTATAATAGAAAATACCATTTGCGTAATAAGAAAAGTATTTTTTTTTCTAAGATCAATAATAGCATTGCAGGGAATGGAATATATCAGGAATACAGTGTTTAGAACGATACGGTTTTTGAGACAATAAAAGTACAGTAATGTGGGTATATCAGTAACATTACATATGCCTTGACAGTACATATGTTTTCAATTCGTTTTCAGAGGATGAAGGTCAGTGCTCCTTACCCATTATCAGTGACCCAATAAAAGTGGAAGGAATAAAGGACTTCTTTGCAGAAGATGAGTACACTAAGTGCAAGGTAGCGATGTTAAATAAAGACGAAATAAACCTACCACTTAAGAAAATGTACATCCCCTCAAGCGGTCTTACACGTGTTTCATCAAATTTATATTCATCAAATTTATATCATCACCTACAACCGCAAGCTCTTGTGAAGTAGTAGTTTCACCCGATAACACTTTTCCACGAATCTCTATATTCTGCTGCAATTATTATTTGTTGTATCTTAAATTCTGTCATCTCCATGATCCTGTCAATCCAGTTGCTAAGGTTCTACTTGGTCTTTACTTGGCTTCATATATAGGAATATTTTTGTGGCCAAAACATTTTATATCACATCTGCTTTTAGCATACGCCTAAAACACCTTTTGCTAAAAAGGCTAAATCTCCCCCAAGCCCGGTTTATTGGCGTTAAATGACTGACAGTACAAGACTTCACCATGGAGAGGACATTAGTCGATCAACGGTGTAACTTCCTGATACTGCTGGTATATTTTTCGGTTGAGCAGACTAAAGCAACGTAAAGCGAAGTGTGACCTCAAGAACACAAAGTGCCACGCAGTCCAGGAATTGATCGCGTGATATTGTTATTGTAAGTCAAATATCCTAACCATTTGACCACACATTTTCTGTTTTCCGAGGTTCCACTCAATTCTAATGTGTTTCGTCACATACTAATTTGCTCTTCTTTCTGTAAGACGAAACCTGGAAACTCAATGATTCGTTCAGCGTATTTAGAAGTCAATCAAATTTAATGAATAAACCATATTCTTAATTTTTCCGTTGATTTTCTTTCGATAGAAAAAACTAAATTTCTCTTAACTGATTGCAATAAAGACAGTATGGTCGTCATACTTGAGATTGGTCACCATTCTTCCAGTGATTTTAACTATGTCTTTAAAACCCTCTTTGGAAAACCATACATGCTTGAGTAACCTCTGTTGAATTACGATACCATTTGTGCAGAACATATGCGTTTTGTTGGTTGACTTTTACAAAGAATAAAGTGATTTTAGCCATTCTATAAAATATTAAGGAAACCGATGTTCTGCGATCACTGATCATAATTTCTAAATAAGTTTGTCAAAAAGGATTGATAATCAATAAATAGATAAATGTTAAGCATACACACACACTCACACATACACACACACACACATATATATATATACACACACATGCACACACACACGCATGCAAACACGCACGCACGTATTTTTATCATTTTTTCCTTTGCTTCCTCTTCTTACTCTACTATACCTTTCACTTTCATCTTTTATTTCTCATTCTAACTTCTGATGAAGGACTATTGTTCGAAAGAAGCGCTAAACTAATCTTCTTCTTCTTCTTCTTCTTCTTCTTCTTCTTCTTCTTCTTCTTCTTCTTCTTCTTCTTCTTCTTCTTTATTAGACCTCCTTGCGCCACACATTGTTGGCTTTGTATCTCAATTAGCAATCATTATCATTATTATTATTGATGGAGCCTCTCACCTGGGTTAAGCGAAGATGGAAATTGGGTGGCTGCCATCTGATGTGAGAGGCTCAAAGCCCTCTGCTAGTCGGGTAATGCAATCGTCAGAATTCCTACGTTAGCATTCTATAAATTACTTCGAAGAATCAAGGACTTCCAAGACATAATGTCGAGAATCAACATAAACCAACTTTCAAATATGTTCCAGGATTCCTTTTCTAAACAGATGAGTTGGTGCACATGCCGATTGGTGTAAATGCTAGTATGACGGGCTTCCCTAACGGTGTTGAAGCCAAACTGCATGGGGTGACAAAACCATTCTGTGCAAGATGACGAAAGCATTCCGCACGAGCATCTTCGGGATCTACGGAATACATCGATTCCAGTGTGTGACTGCTACTTTATTTAATTGGGCCAGGTGGGAGGAAAGTCGAATTAAACTTGACAGATATTAAACTCACAATATAAAGAGCTGTTTACAAAATGTTCTTGGTAAGTGTAGAATTGGGGTGAAGAGTGGATGAGTGA
>OZ024740.1:170620360-170632860 GCA_964016885.1 Eledone cirrhosa | reverse complement strand
TGGTCAGATCAAACATGATGTAAACCAGTGCATCTTGCTTCATAGTCGAGCCGTTGGTTACTAAACTAGCATCGTCACTCTAAGGCGTCACCCCCATAAGCGGAGCATGGCTAAACCCTTTGTCAGGATAAAAAAGAATAACTATCTACAATGATAAATAAACTGAATATTGTGTCAATAGTTATCCATCGTTTCTACAAATGGAGTGAAACCTCGTTAAAGCTTTCATTGGTGAATCACTCGGTATATCTTGCACATAGTTATCTCTATCAGACATACTGGCCTTGCCATTCCTCTGACCTATAGTGAACCGAGCGAGGGAAGCCCCTTCATAAGTTGGCTTAAATCAGTCATGGCTAGGATTATCATCATCTAATGTTAATCGCCAATGTCCTGTATAGGTAAACTGCAGCTAAATGCACTGACGCTTGATAATCACTGTCAGAAACGACAATTGATAGAATAGCAATGTCCTGTCATATCCACAGATAAATGACATCGCAAATAACATGAAATGTTATTAATTCTATTTCAAAACTCCCCGAATTCGCGTTAGATTAAGAAGCAAGTGTATTATATTTCTTTCAAAGCTGATTTGAATTATCTAAAGATTTTCTTCGAAAGTTGTCTTTTTTGAGAGCCGCAGCTGGTTGAAATGACTTAGTGTCAACTTTTCGGGTGAAGGTTCAGCGTTTACTTTCCTGTCACTGGCGTTGAGATGACACTAAACACTTGCAGAACTGCATATCTACATATAAATCCTTGACTTGAGAAGTTGGAATTCATTACTGTAGGGAGCAGTAGAGCTGTATACCCGATGAATCTTTTGTATGTTTGCTGAAAAATTTAAGACCTATATATAGGAATAATATAATATAATTGTTTCTACTTTTGGCACAAGGCCAGCAATTACCCCAGTGCATTACTGGTACTTTATTTTATAGACCCCGTAAGGATGAAGGGCAAAGTTAACCTCGGCGGGATTTGAACTCAGAACGAAAAGAGCCATATGAGTTTCACCAGATTGATTAAGCTATTTTTCAACGACGCCTAACATAATGTTTTATTTGGGAAGAAGTACTTATTGAAGTTATCTCAGGTGAAATTTGAGCTTACTTTGTGTCTGTTAGAGATTACACAGCAAAAATACCCCCATCGGTTTCTACGATAAGGATTCAATAGTTCAATCGACTGAAATATTTGCTCATTGAACTATTGTTTATGTGGATGATTCTTATAAATACGTATGGAGTTAAAGTAATCCTCACGTAGAATCACAGTGTCACAGTATGTTACAAAGATATATTTTATGAATACCGGTATGGTTCATCCACACAGGAACCGTATTTCAAATTTCACTCATAAAGTATCGGTTGATTCAAGACTTTCTCTGTTTGGGTTGTGTTGATTCAAACCAGTGACGTTACTAAACCATGATGAGAAGCTGATCACACTCGGTGCTCAGAGATGGCAGATGTGAACTAGTCACGATTCTAACGGCGGATACCATATATATGAGGACGAAATATTAATTCAATTTAGGGCTTTTTCGTAATAATTCGCATTTTCAACTGTCTCTATTCATATTTGCATTGTCCCATGAGAGCCTCTAGCGTGATTGCATTGAAATTGAGTTCGATTAATATCAGTAGAGTGCATAACCAACCTGAAAGAGGTAGATCTGAAGAGAAATTTGTTGAAGCAAATCAATCCAGTAATGAGAACAAACTCCAGAATTCTAATTCTCCCTTGAGCCACTGTATCATTCTATGCAAATATTGACAACCAAAAGGTTTTGAGTTCTGTATCTTTTTAGCCATCACATCTAATACTATGCTTGAGTATCACTAAGGAGAATCAAATAGGCCTATTCACAATTAAGTGTCGTTATTGAAACCATATAAACCGATTATGCTTTTGCTGGTCTTCAATTCTTGGTAAACTAGATCAGTTTCTACTGCCTATAACTTTATAGGACTATATTCTAGCTCCCCTTTAACTATTTCTCTGTGGATATATTTCAAGGATAAGAGTACATCAGTATTCCTTTTATTTTCGCGCATTTGCATTTGAACAAAGGTGTAAAGAAGTGACAAAAGAGAGATCTTGAGAGAGAAAGGGAAAAGAGAGGGGGAGCGGAGGGGAGAGAAAATATAGAGTGGACATAAATTCCTCTTGCGAATGCATAACATGTGAGGTTGGTCAGCTGATCGCGGAGATAGAGATAGATGACTAATATATATATATATATATATATATATATATATATATATATATATATAGAGAGAGAGAGAGAGATAGATAGATAGATAAGCAGGTAAGTATACAGAACCGGGAAAAATGTAATTAAATAAATAAAATTTGCTAGAAATAATTCTCTTCTGTGTTCATCTTTATAAATTTTTAATTCGGCCAGGTGAAATTAGAAATTCCTGAATAAACATCGTAGCTAAAGATAAAAACCAAAAGAGATAATTCAAATAATCAAAATTATTAATTAACGTTTTTATCTGAATAATTTACAATCCTACAACATAAAGTTCAAACTTAATCGTAGTTTTAAAACACCAGAAATCTAAATGCAACTCTACACCAAAAGGTAAGTTGAGAACTTTGATTTATTTCATTTGATCTATTATTATTTTTTGTTTCGTTATAATAGGCGGTGGATTGGCAGAATCTGTAGAGTATTGGACACCATGCTTTGTAGCATAAAGTTATGGTTCTTTACATTCTGAGTTAAAATCCCGCTGAGGTTAACTTTGCCTTTCATCCTTGCTGGGTAGATAAAATAAAGTACCAGTAATGCACTGGAGGTAATTGCTGGCCCTGTGAAGCAATTATTTTTTGTTTTATTTATTTATTATTTTTTTTTTTTTTATGCAAGGTGAAGATAATATTGGAAGGGAAATATTATATACGACCGTTGTTAGATTTATTAAACCCAAAGAAGAACGTCGAATTCGATAGGTTTTTTTCGTATCAGAATTGAGAAGTCGTACACCAAATACAGAAGGAGAAAATAAATGGATTCTATCACCCGTAGTTTTCTGCGCTTATGTTCAACATGACTGACTTTAGCTTTCAATGTCATTGTACATTGGGACTTGCTCTAAGATATGGAAATATTAGACAATTAACAAGTATCCTATTAGCTTATGTCCTAAGCTCAGTTATGCTTCTTGGCTGAAGAGGGCAAACAAATTACATTTAACTCATAAACAAAGGATCACCAAATTGGGTAAACTATTTGGTGTTCAATCACAATAATCGCTTTATGTGAATTTCAGCAGTATATATCAGAAAAAAACAAGACACCAACAACAAAGCAATACAAAACAATGTTTTAAAGAAAAAAATATTTTTTTAAAAACTTTCATGCGGATATTTTAATTCAATATTTTCTTGCTGATTGATGAAAGCAAACCCAAATCAAAATATGTAATAGGTATCTATTAAATGTAAACCTGTACTGTGCAGGCCAGAACAAGTAAATTGGAAAAATAACCTTGAAATGAGGTCAAACATCTTAGATAAGAAATAGAAGTATTTAATATAAATAACGGAATTTCAAAAGAAAACTAAAATTATGATACACTATAAAATAAAACTTTCATACACTGACACACAAACACACATATACATATATACAAACACACACACACACAAAACACACACGCACATGTGTGTGTGTATATATATATATATATATATATATATATATATATATATATATATATATATATATATATATATATATAGTAGGAAAATATTCAAGACCCCGACGACAGAGCTCAAGGCGTTTCGAGGGCTATTTCTGGACTAGTTCAGAAATAGCAGTCGAAACCGCTTGAGCTTTGCCGTCGGGGTCTTGAATATTTTCCTACTACCCACTCTACTACCCTAAGTATTGAGTACTCTGGTGCGTTATGGTCCATCTGGTTCCTTACCACACTTCCTTCGTTATATATATATATACGAGACAAACCACAAAGAAACACAAACCCTCCATCTCAAATTTATTTTGAAAAACAAAAGAACTGTGAAACCGGTAAAGTAAGTCAATACATATTCTTAAAAGACTCCCTTTGCATTTTCAGTCTCTTTTCCTTATATATATATATATATATATATATATATATATATATATATATATATATATATATATATATATATAATAACTAGAAATTGTTATTATAGTTATTATAAAATGCTCGGACCTACACGATAGAATCTTTGAGCTTATTTTCCGGGCGATATGGCGCATGCCGTCATGGCATGACACCCATAATTTCGATTTGGATTAAATTCATTTAATTTATCTTAATTTTGGATATAGATATATAAATACGGCTCCTTAATTGTAGAGCTAACTCTGTTGAAAGAAATCAACTGCTGTTTCTAGTTGTCGAATACCTATTCACGCCACTGAGACGAAGCCGCTGTGACGTGTAAACACAACACGCGGTAGCGGCCAGTTGAAGATTTGAACTCGCTGTGTAAGCATGGATTGCTGGACATTTTTCTTCCTTGTTGATAATCCAAAAATATCTACTTCCGTGACTTACCATCTGATTAATTGGTGAAATATATTTCTTTAATGGAATATATACAGGGAAGATTAATCATATTAAAAGGTATCTATTTTTGAAGTTCTAGTCAACTTTATTTATTTGTTACCCACCTAGCTATGCGTGGTTACACGCTTGTAAAAATTATCTCCTGTGATTATTCATGTTTATATATATGTTAATCAATTTCTAGTTATTATAAAATGCTCGGACCTACACGATAGAATCTTTGAGCTTATTTTCCGGGCGATATGGCACATGCCGTTATGGCATGACACCCATAATTTCGATTTGGATTAAATTCATTTAATTTATCTTAATTTTGTATATATATATATATATATATATATATATATATATATATATATATATATATATATATATATATATATATATATATATATATATATATATATATAAAAGAGAGAGAAACACAGACATATACATATATGTGTTTAAATCGTAAGGGACCGTACGATTTGAACACATATGTCTGTGTTTATCTCTCTTTAAAAGAGACCTTTTATATTCAATTACACGGCTCGGAAAAATCTCTTTCCTAGAGCTATTTTATTGTAAGAGACTATTTTGCGTTTCTAACTCAAAGTATACCTTTGATATATATATATATACATATATATATATATACACACAGTTCAAGAGTAACCAATCTTAAAGAGAGATATGGAGATAGGAGAGGAGATAGGAGAGGAGAGATTGGTGAATTAGTTAGAAGCCAAAGCGTAAAGGCATGTGCTCAATGTGCAATATGCAGTGGAAAGCAGCTAGGTGGATGGGTTCATGCAGAAGTTAGGCGCGCAGAGCTGGAAATATTCATTAGTTAAGCCAAACAAGACCACAAATTTCACAAGGAAGACATTATTAAAAGATTGTCAACATATTTTAGTTTGATGTAAGGAATGTAGAGAATAATAATAATAATAATATTAATAATAATAATGTCCGTTTACAATCTCTCGAGGAGTTACTTCCCCTGAAACCACCCTCTAATTAGTAAGGTAAATATGTCCATTGGCGGCCATCATGTTACCCATAGGCAGATCTCACACAATGCAGCCTCGACAGAAGAAGAAGATTATGGCAGACAATTGATACACCCAAGACACCATAGTGAAATACCAATATATGGAACATTAAATTTATGTAACATTCTTTCCTTATTTTAATTTATATTCCTTTGAATTTCCGATGAGCCGCTCTGTCTTTAACTATGTTAATTATTTTCAACTGAACCAGATCAATAATGATATATAGTCATTTGATCCAGAAATATTATATGGAGTAGCGAAACAATTGTAAACGGATATTATTATTATTATTATATTCCTTACATCAAACTAAAATATGTTGACAATCTTTTAATAATGTCTTCCTTGTGAAATTTCTGGTCTTGTTTTGCTTAACTAATGAATATATATATATATATATATATATATATATATATATATATATATATATATATATACATATATATATTAGTATCAGTGCCCTGAAATAGCGATGTATGTATGAATGTATGTATAGTATATTTGGTAATATACTGTATGTTTATTTAAAAACATTTTGAAGATCATTCGCTATGAGTTTTAGAGTAGTGACTATGTCACTTACTTTGTCTCGGCAAAAATAAAGGGAAGCAACCGACAGCTGTTTCTCGTTTGTTAACGGTTATCAAGATTGCTTATCCCCTCGCTTCTGCCGAGACTTATCGAAGCTGGATTCTTATAGAATTCCAGTGATGTTTAAGAGCTGATTAAGCAGAGCAGTTGCCGGTCCAGCACAAATTAGAAATTAGTATCAGTGCCCTGAAATACCGATGTATGTATGAATGAATGTATAGTATATTTGGTAATATACTATATGTTTATTTAATAAAATATATATATATCAAAATGAAAATCCGAAGGCAAGGTAAAATTTCCAATCATTTTAATCCCGACACAGGTTTCAATAAGAGATAGATCGATCGTGAAGCCATGATCAATTATCACTGATCTCATCAGGTGAAAATATATATATATATATGTATATGGATGGCTAATGCGAAAGATATGTGCCGAAAGATAAGTGGGAAAATAAATTGCTAAGGTAACTTTTCAATCATTCGTTTTTGCCTTTTACTTAAAATTAGGAGAAAAGTCTATTAAAAGTTGGATGTAGAATGAAAATATATATTCTCCATCTTACAAAATTTACATATTTCTCAAATGAAATTTAGCATATACACACGTTTTGCTAAAACATTGTGGACATGTAAGAATATGAATGTGTATATATATATATATATATATATATATATAAAACATGAGAAGAAAGAGGAATACTGCGTGGTTGTACATGGGTTACATATGATAAAATTAGTCCCTCGTCAGTGATTTGCCAACCATCATTGATATTTCATCGCACTAAAAATCATATACCTCAGGTTGGTGCGAGCAATAACTAAAAAAAGCTATTGGGACAAGTAAATCGCGTAAAGCGAGTGAGACAAGTAAACAACATAGAAGGATAAAAGCAAATATATATATATATATATATATATATATATATATATATTTCTACCACATTGTACTGGCTTTTCGAAAGTCATCATTCATTTATTAATATTATATATACATATATATATATTGTATTATATTACATAAATTAACAGTTATACTTAAATATCTCTTCTCGAAAACGTTTCCCCTTATGTCAATACTTGTATACAATGATGTATATTTAAGTAGACCAGTGAAACATTGTATAGTGAATCGAGGTTTATTTTATGAAATCGAATCAAGAATCCTTTTTAAATTCAACGGTTGAATCTAGCTTTCGATTTGTTTCTTACTCAATAGCCTTAGTAATCTCGTGCTCATTTGATTAACAATAATCCTGTTTCTTCTGCACAGTAATGAGGGAAGTCTCTAATATATTGTAATTAAATGCCTGATGACAGCCGACCAATCTTACTTGCCGTTCATCGTTCAACATATCATATACTCTCATCTATCAATTAAGACATGTGCATATGTAGACATCGAAATACAGCTGAATGGCAAAGTCATTAAATTACTGCTTT
Organism: Eledone cirrhosa; assembly: GCA_964016885.1. Taxonomy (NCBI): domain Eukaryota; kingdom Metazoa; phylum Mollusca; class Cephalopoda; order Octopoda; family Eledonidae; genus Eledone; species Eledone cirrhosa. The sequence continues at coordinate 170,625,204 of OZ024740.1, read as the reverse complement.
TGAATGCAAATTCCGTCGAAGCCAACTTTGTCTTTCATCATGTTGGGTTCGATAAATAAAGTTACAAGTCTAGGGACTGGCAGACGTAATGCTTTCAAATATCTCTTTTCACCCTTTGTGTTCTGAGTTTGGCAGAGACGTCATAAGTGCTAAGGCCTACCGTATTTGTATTTCCCTTGGATAACTTCTAGAGAGGGAAGACATGCTTGGGTGACTGATGATCTTCCACAAAGTACCATGTACAGGCTTGCACCTAGGAGAGGAAATTTCCAAGTGTTAAGCCATGGTCATTTGACAGAAGGGGGCCTTTTGGTTTACAGGAGAATTTATGTTATGCGGTGAAATAGGAGCTGTGACCTTTATATTTTTCTTAAGAACATTACTAGCGTAAATGTATCCTGATCTTCTGGCTAAGCTATATGAATTCAACGTGGAAGCCTCTCCTTGTGGTGGTGACCGCAGTAGTAGTAGTAGTAGTAGTAGTAGTAGAAGAAGAAGAAGAAGAAGAAGAAGAAGAAGAAGAAGAAGAAGAAGAAGAAGAAGAAGAAGAAGAAGAAGAAGAAGAAGAAGAAGAAGAAGAAGAAGAAGAAGAAGAAGAAGAAGAAGAAGAAGAATATTAGTCTAATATTTGAAATAATATGAGAAGAATCTCAACATTTCGGACACTATTCCTTCATCAGATGAAAGAACGAGAAATAAAAGATGAAATAGAAAATTAAAGAGTGAGAAGAGAAAAGAACAGACAAAAAAATCAGAAAAAAACGTGTGTATTTGCATGCATCTGTGTGTATTTGTGTGAGTGTGTGTGAGTGTGTGTGTGTGAGTCTGTGTGTGTGTGTGTATGTATGTGTCTCTCTGTGTGTGTGTGTGTGTGCATCACATTCATCTATTTATAGATTATCAATCCTTTTTTAAAAAACTTATTTAAAACAACAATAAATAAAACAAAATTAGTAACTTTACTGATATACGACTAGTATATTAGTAGTTTCGAATGAAGGTTAAGAATAAAGCCAGTGATGTCTCTTAGCCCTTTTTCAAGATATCTGTGAAAGTGACTTCCATATGACTTGCGTCGTTATAACATAACGTTCGTATGATTGTTGTGTGCGTAGGTGGAGATATATAAGTAGAGCGTGTGTCTGTATTATGTCGTCAAGTATGAAATTTGTAGAAATTTCTTTTATCTCTACTAATTTCTACAAATTTCATACTTGATGACCCAATATTTATACAAGTCGTAAGTGAAATGAGATTCATTGAGTAGTTAGGGGGTTCAGCTCAAATTAGTTTGGTCGTGAGTTTGATTCCCAGCGGCGCACTGTGTCCTTGAAAAAGCGAATTTATTGTATGTTCCCCCAGTACCCTCAGTTGGCAAAAACGTGGTGTACCTATAATTCGAAGACACAGCTTTGCCACACATTATGTCACACTACGTTTCCTTGAAAAATAACTTAAAAGTACACACATATGTGGAATGCTCAGCCACTTACACGTTAATCCCATGAGCAGACAGTTTCGTTTTCGAACAACTGAAACATGCATCGTCGAAATCTACGGAGGTCCAATTTCACACATTTACGTAAATATGTAAAGTGTCTGTGTTTAAACGTATGCATGAAAGTGTGACATTTATATAACTATGTACGTGTATGTATATATATGTATGTCTATGTTTTGATGTATACATATGCGTGTGCTTGTATGTATGCATACATGGTTATGCGAAATATGTCGTCTATAAGATGTATTTTATGGGGGTGGAAATATTGTTTCAAAATTTTCCTTGAAAAAATGTACTCCAAGTTGACCATTGTTCTCCAGATTGTCCTTAAATAATTTTCTCTATATCTTTTCCGCATCAAACACGCGCATATGCATGTAAGCATGCGTTCATCTAAAGCTAACATTATTTCTGTGTTTGTATATAAACGTATATATATATAGATATATATGTATGTGTATATGTATATATATATATATATATATATATATAAACCACAAACCCTCCATCTCAATTCTACTTTTGAAAAGCATAAGAACTGTGAAACCGGTAAAGGAAACACATAATTATTCTTAAAAACACTCCAGTTGTATTTTCGATTTCATCTTTTTTCCTTATGCTTTCACTCGTGTAGGACATCTCGTTTTTTTTTTCATTTTGAAAAAGAACCTCATTTTCTTATTATATATATATACATATTTACATATATATATATATATATATATATATATATATATATATATATCTGTGTGTGTGTGTTTGTGTGTGTGTGTGTGTGCATATATATATATATATATATATATATATACATATATACAGGGTGTCCTCCGAAAATGGATACACTCTTTAATACCATTCTAATAAATATTGCCTTTACAGGTAATCAAAGTGTATACAGTTTTGGGGGACACCCTCTACGTATACACACATATATATATATGTACTTTATATTATATATGTATATACACATATATATGTATATACACATATATATATATGTATATATATATATATATATATATATATATATATATATATATATATATATATATATGCGTGTGTGTGTCTGTGTGTGTGTGTGTGTGTGTGTGTGTTTGTACATGAATACATACATACATATATACATACAGACATACATATATACATACATAGACTATACATACATGCGTACGTTCGTACATACGTATATGCATTATCAAGCTTTGCTATCTGCCCTCACCTTTATCGGACACTAAATTCTTTCAGTCATTTTCCAATTATATAAGATCTGATGCATACTGTCCCATAACACGCGCAAATCACACACTCGTACACACAGACACACTGTCGCTACAGACGCACGCACACACACGATCGATCACTAATACAGACAGACACACTAAGTCACGCGCTTGCAAATACCAATATAGATCTCCTTGCCGGCAACAATATTGATCTGCATATGTTCACGCGCGCGCGCACACACATACACACACATACACGCTCACACACACACACACACACATACACACACACATACACACACACATACATACACACACACGCACACAACGCGTCCACACACAAAGATACTCACACACACGCAAGCCTATATATATATATATATATATATATATATATATATATATACACGCACACACAAGCACACACACAAGCAGACACACAAGCACACACAGACAAACACGTCCACACACACGCAAGCACATATATATACACACACACAAACACACATATATTTAAATTTGCTATTATTGTTGTTGTTTTTTTATTGTTATCCTTATCATTATAGGGCGGTAGATTGACTGAGTTGTTTGATCGTTGTAAAAATGCTTAGTAGTATCTGTTCCTGCTCTTTATGTTCTTACTTCAAATCACACCAATGTCAACTTCGCCTTTCATCCTTCAGGGTCGATAAAATAAGATACCAGTCAAGGACTAGGGTCGATATAACCAACTTTCCCGTCATCCAAATCTCTGATCTTGTGCCTATTGTTACCTCTCTACTTCACACACCCGACAGTTCGACCAAATTTGAACAATCCTATATACACATACACACTCGCAAACACACACATACACACACGCACGCACACATACACAGACACATACACATACACACACATGTATATATATATATATATATATATATATATATATAAATGCGCGTGTATATTTGCGTGTATATCCGTATGTGTGTGTGTGACTGCATACATATAGAACAATTACGGATTAGCGTAGTTTGCTAGATGTTACCATTACATGACTGGTACTATTTGTATTAAAACGAGCCCATATCTTAGGACGCTTACGTTAGATTGCTCAAAGCAAACCAATCACATAATTTTAAGTCGACCACAGTATTTCTCTGGTACTTCAGAATAAGTGTTAACGCCCAACTTGTTATTTGAACTTAGAAAATAAATGAAGATATCTAAACAACAGTAAATCTTTAAAGGATACACATTAGTAGAGAAAAGATAAACTCAACTGGATAAATCTACAGAACATAAGTGATAGGGTTGTTTTCGGTCATTGCTGTGCTGGAGCAGCTTCAGTGGTAAAGACGAATCCGGTGAGATTTTAACAAACTCTTTTACATCACATGATTTCGAAAATTTCAGAGTTACCAAACAATGCTTAAAAATGTATCACATGAATACATTTGTGAAATTTAGATTTCTGATAGGCTAAAGTTTTTCTTTGTATTCAATACTAAGAATGGAAAGGTGTCTTATATATCCAGATGTCCTATATACCATCATATACTGTATATTCTCACTAGAGTGTAGTGTGTAATAAATGGAGTCGATCACATGAGCTTTTATGATTAGATGCATCTGTCAATGGCCATTGAACATTAACGTCATGAAGGTTGGTGTAATAGTTGTCGCAGGGACATTCAGTGAGCATTAGAAATATAGGATACAGATAGCACTATATTTTGTTAATACTATATTGTATTCAAATTAAAAATATTTATTCTACATGCGTATTGAATAATCTTTCCTAGAAGTAATACATTATACAAGTTACTTTTATTTCCCCCTCCCCCTCTCTCTCTCTCTCTCTCTCTCTATATATATATATATATATATATATGCGCGTGGGAGTGTATATATATATATATATATATATATATATATATATATACACATATGCGTGTGGGAGTGTATATATATATATATATATATATATATACACATATGCGTGTGGGAGTGTGTATATATATATATATATATATATATATATATATATATATATATATATATATATATATATATAAACGGAAAAAATGAAACGAAATTTCATTTCTCACTCTTAGTACGGCTGTCAGTTTTGA
>OZ024740.1:170612860-170615360 GCA_964016885.1 Eledone cirrhosa | reverse complement strand
TATCTGAGTATTACTATTTTCTTTTTATTGAGATGTCAGTTTCCTAGAGCTAACCTCTCTCCAAATTACAACAACCATTGTAATGTTTGAACTCAACATTGCAAACTAACCAAACACTTGTCAGTTGTAGATAGTTATTACTACCTATATACAACATTGGTAGATATTTAAAAGTTGAGTTATTGGACTTTTTGTACTCTTCATTTGACATATACAAGTACACTGTACACGAACAGATGTACACACACGCACACGCACACACGCACGCGCACAAACACACACACACACACAGACACGCCACGCTCACACGCATAATATATAAATATATTTATATACCAATGTATTACTGTTGAACGTTTAATCGTCTGGTTACCCATTCTCGTTTTTGTATATATATATACATTCTCACAAATCTGCGCGCTCACACCACGGGTGTGTGTGTGTGTGTGTGTGTGTGTGTGTGTGTGTGTGTGTGTGTGTGTGTGTGTGTGTGTGTGTGTGTGTGTGTGTGTGTGTGTGTGTGTGTGTGTTCATGTATGGGTGTGTGCATGTGTGTGTATGTAGTAACCATAACCTTTTTAGAATATGTATCCTTGTTTTTTGCATGGTGTATGAGTTTGAACAGCTTGTACATTCTAACCATTTCAAGCATCCTACAATTTGATTAGAAAAGGAAAAAAAAATATATATATAAAAGAATAAAGGAAAAGACATACTAAACATACTCTAAATTTAATGTATAATTTATTTCAATTTGATTTATATTTCTAATATCTAAACGTTCGCCCGAATGCTTTAGAAGAAAAGCCGATACCCCAAAGATGTGTAAATACTCGATTTAAGTGATTTTTTCTTCTCATGAACCATGGAGGCCCCAGGAGAAAAATAATAATAAATGAAAATGAATACAACATAAAAAGGTACAACAAAATCCCTTAGGACGTCCTAATTCCCCGAAATGAGTTAAAGGGCTTCTGTATGAAGCTTGAAATCACAAATACTTAACATCTATTCATACAGAGTGGTACTGTAAGTCCAAATTGTATTTAGATCGTATATACTTTATGCAGTATTCTACTATTGAGTTAAAACTTCCCTTTCCTCTAGTTTACATAGAGGGAGTCGGTAAAAAAGTACTAGTCATAAACACGGGTCGATTTAGTTGACTACAATTGTGCCCAACAAATCTATTGCATTTTCACTCAGTTTAATGCGACCAAATGGTATTTTGGTACTTTTAGCCAACTTCACAGTTTTCAATCTTTCAGAACAGATCCTCGGCTTGAGGTTTGTATCCACTTTTGCTCTCATTAGTTCCTAAAAAAAATGAAAAGATCACCTCCCTAAGTGGGAAAAAGACATATCTATAATTATAAAAGCTGGTGGGGTCAGAGATGTGGAATAAAAGTGTTAGGGTATTCTAAGTGTATTCATCGACGCGAGAGTAGTTCAAATGTTCTTGAGGTTAGACTTTACCTCACATTCACCAAGAGCCAATAAAATAGGAGAAAAGCATATTCCAGCGTAATCTATAAAGACTATAACTTTCTCAATACAAATCTGGGACATAGAGAACAATTTGAGAAATAACAATACCGTTATTTTAAGGGACTAGCATCTTGATTAACTCGTGAATTCTCGCTGAAACCATGTTCACAAAATAATTTTTACTCAAATTTCAACTATTCTGCTATGGAAATGGCATAGATATGACAACAAAATCTTACTCCTGAATACATTTTAGACATGCAACAAAATAGCGAACATAATTAATACTTTTTTTAAATCAAACACCAAACCACAAATATTCATTTGGTATGTAAAAGGTAAAATATAAGATCAGCTATTTTATGTGACATAATTTCAAAATTAGATAAATAAATAATTATAGATATATTTATTTAAACATAAAACACGATAACATAGAAGAAAAATCCATTTAAAAGTGACGATCATAGACACCATCAATCGTCAGCTGATTCACTAAGAAGACAGACGTTACTAAGCGATAAGTTAATAGGAGCAATATCATAGAAGTAGGGATGTGAAAAGAGGGGTTACGAACACGTACTCTGAAGAGAAAAGAGACTAACATGGAGAGGAAAAAAAGCTATGTGGACTTGTGTGTGTATGCAAGTGAGTGAGAGAGGAACGTGAGAGACAGCGAGGGAGTGAAAGAGAGAGAAAAACAGAGAGGTTAAGATATGGCAAAATTGTGTTGAATAGTGACAAAGATACACACACACACACACACACACATATATATATATATATATATATATATATATATATATATACACATATATATAACAAGATATATGTATATAATTGTTTCTACTTTTGGCACAAGGTCAGCAATTACACAGTGTATTACTGGTACTTTATTTTATCGACCCCGTAAGGATGAAAGGCAAAGTTAACCTCAGCGGGATTTGAACTCAGATCATAAAGGGACGTAACTCTATGCTTCAAAGCATGGTGTCCAACTCTCTACCGATAC
>OZ024740.1:170596652-170599152 GCA_964016885.1 Eledone cirrhosa | reverse complement strand
GGGACCGCTTGGCGCCGTGGTCAGGATGTACATATCAATCTATATATATATTTATTCAATTGAAAGAAAGTTAGTTGATGGAAAATCTGCCGACTTTTTCTTAACAGGTGTGAAGCATTCCAAGGATTTACGAATAAAACCATCTTTCTTGTTTATTATTATTATTCAAATCCCGCCGAGGTTAACTTTGCCTTTCATTCTTACGGGGTCGATAAAATAAATTACCAGTAATGTACTGGTTAATTGCTGACCTTGTGCCAAAAGTGGAAACAATTATTATTATTATTAATATTATTATTATTATTATTATTATTATTATTATCAATATTATTATACATATATATATATATATATATATATATATATATATATATATATATATATATACAGGGTGTCCCCCAAAAATGTGTTCACATATTTATTAGAATGCTGTTGAAGTACGTATACATTTTTGAGACACCCTATATATATATATATATATATATATGTACAGTACACTATACACATGATAGTATACGGCACACACACTTACATGGGGAAGTTTCAATATACGCAGTTATGTATGTGTTAGTATATATGGATGAATAGAGTTGCTTAAACGTTTATTGTACGCCTGAGTGAAATATAACTATCTCTCCCTCCTCCATTCTCTCTCTCTCTCTCTCTCTCTCTCTCTCTCTCTCTCTCTCTCTCTCTCTCTCTCTATCTATCTATCTCTCTATCTCACGCACACACACACGTACACACATACCTACATACCATATACACACACACTCTCTCTCTCTCCCACCACCCACCCCTCTGTAAGGAAGGAAAGTGCTAGAATGCCTGCGTATGTGTATAAACCCATATATTTCATACAGCTATGAATGTGTGTGTGTTTATCCCTTATTGTGTGTGTATGTCCGTGTGTGTGTGTGTGTGCGTGTGTATCTGTGTATGTGTGCGTGTATGTGTGTGTGTGTGTGTGTGTGTGTGTGTGTGTGTGTGTGTGTGTGTGTGTGTGTGTGTGTGTGTGTGTGTGTGTGTGTGTGTCTGTGTGTGTGTGTGTGTGTATGTTTGTTTTATTTAAGTATTACCTCTAGTTATGTGTATGTATGGGCTGAGTTATATATTCCGTACAGCTATATATGTGTGTATATACTTGCTTACGTATAACGAACTTAATGTGATGTATTACCATGTATATATGCGTGTATTACGTAGTGGGTTAGGTATGTGTGGAGTATGAGTAGAATTATGTATTACGTGCAGCTATCTTATTGTGCATGAGTGTATGTGTGCAGTTATGTTTTAATGTTATGTATAACTTTGTATGTATTACGTAGTTTGCTGTGTGTGTATAATTATGTATTACATATTTATGTGCTTCATAGCACTATGTGTAAGTGTGTGTGGTTATGCATTAGTGTTCTGTATGTGTTTGTATGTATTACATAGTGCTGCAAGAATGGGGCTAAGTAGGTTGACGTGATGTCGGCTGCTGATCCGATGTGGGTTGATTGAATGAAGAAAGAAATAGATTTAAAAAAAAAAATGAAAAAAAAACATCTTGGTGATAATGATGATGATAGTGGTGGTGGTGGTGTGAGGAGGTGGGGAGGGGGGGGGGATGTGGTGGCGATGATGACGGTGTCGGTGATGAATATGATGACGACGAAAAGATAAAGAAAAAAGAAGAAAAAGTTGATGAATGACGATGGTGACGACAACGACGACGACGACGACGACGACGACGACGACGAAGAAGAAGAAGAAGAAGAAGAAGAAGAAGAAGAAGAAGAAGAAGAAGAAGAAGAAGAAGAAGAAGATAAAATGAAATAATACGAACAATAATAATAAAAAAAAACAAGACGTAAAGGAAAATATTAGGGCAACTGAGAAATGAAACTCATAAAACCTTTTGAAAGACGTACCGAGTCTCTAAGACGCAAATAAGAGTTAAGTACCTTGACGAAGATATAAACCTCACAAAGTAGGCCAGCTGTTCGTGTGTGTGTATGTGTGTGTGTATGTCATGTGTTCAAAGTACTTTAATGCTAGGGTAGAATACACGGGTTCTGTGGTAGTGGCGGGTGAGTAGTGTGTAGGGTAGAGACAGAAATCGATACCGCTGATATTGATTTTTTTGTTGCTATTATTATTGTTGTTTTTGTTATTTAGCCCCAGGTCAGCCCTTGCTCAGTAGACCTACTATTATCAAAGGCATTCCAGTCGTGTTTCTCTTATTAAAGATAGATGGTGTGAGCTGAGGAAGATTGGCTGCTATTTCTAAAATGTCGATTAACCGCATAGTGGATCCCTTCGCGATACGAAATGGTGAATGTTCTAATGGGGGCTGTGGTGATAGTGGAGTAGTGGAACTGATGTTGCTGGAGGTGGTTAAGGGTGTTGTTTTGGTGGTGGTGTTGGCGGTCGTAATGGTCATTGATATTAATGGAGTTAATAGTTCTGTGATGATTGGAAGGGGGGGGGGGGGTAGTGATGGTGGTGTGATTAT
>OZ024740.1:170564152-170591652 GCA_964016885.1 Eledone cirrhosa | reverse complement strand
CAGTTTTCCACCTTTAATTTACAGACACATACTCAGAGTAGACCCATTCACTCGGGACATAGTTGCTTCTCTCACCCATCTTTCATCAAAATGCTGGGAAGAGAGCACTTCCCTCTCTACCCTGATTTTCCTTTTCAAATGAAATTTGAAAAAAGTTAATCAGGGCATCACCGAAGAGGTAAGTGCTCGTCTTCAGCCCTTTCAAACGTGTCCACCATACTATCTCTTTCGCCATGGCCACCAGACAGATAAAACTGCCTGCCATTTCCGGCTAAAGGAAGAGGGCGGGGCAATCCTCACGATGGACTCAGCTGATAGCTGGATCCGTCCTACACGTGACAACAGGTGTTCGACATAAACCCACATGTCAGCAATGCTCGGACACTGGACGAGTGCGTGCAGGACGGTTTCGTCGCCCTGCGCGCATCTCGGACATGCCCGGCTGACGGCACCTCCATGCCTGTAGAGGTTATCCCGAACTGGCAAAGCTCCTCGGTAGCACTGCCAGGCCAGGGATTTCTGGAAGTTATCCATAGGCTCGGCCCGAATGTTCTTCCGAAGAGATTGGCTAGTTGATTTTCGTCGACGCCTAGAGCTTCTCCAAGTACGTCGTCGCTCTTCCCCTCCACTAATCCTCTATAGAACGCCAAGGTGGAGTTTCCACCGATCACATTGCCCGATTGGTCGAGGGCTGTGAGCGCCTGAAGACATCCCAGTCTCCAAGCGTACCCTCTTGATCTTCGCTTGATTCAGGACTGCAACTCCGTCAAGGAGACGAGCTGGGGAAAGACGCGTCTAGAAAACGGCGACCACACCTGATCACCGTCGAGGAAGAGGTGGAGATGTCGTAGCCTGAGCGCGTGTCTGCGCATCATCAGCCACGGCATGCCCAGCCCTCCACGTAGCGGGTGTTGACAGCAGATGGACCGCCTGACCATCGGAGCGCGTCCCTTCCACAAAAAAGTGAAAGAGCAAACGCCCCAGCGCAGTCAGGCGGGGATTAGGACAAGGTACGACGGTCAGGCGGTAGTAGATGACGGACGCGATGTACGCGTTAGCCACCTCCGCTCGAGCTTCCAGGGACAGCTTCCTCTCCGCCCATTTCTGGGTGAGAGAAGCCACCCTGCTCGTCACCTCGTCCCAGTTTTTGTCCGTCTGGAGGTTCGAACCGAACCAGACCCCTAGCAATTTAACCGGTCCGTCCGTCCAGCGCCTGACGACGCTGTTGGACGGGATGGACCTGCCTCTGGAGGTGCCGAGCTGCAGGCCCACTGACTTTTCCTGGTTGATCATTGCTCCTGTCACCGCTTCGTATTCTCTTAGTGTAGTGCTGATCGCCTCGATGTGTTTGGCGTTCGACACCACTACGGTGACATCGTCCGCATATGCTGATACGGACTTCCGCATCCTAGTTCGCGCGGGACTCCCTCAACGTCTCCAGTTTGTGCAGTAATTGCTCGAGAGCCATACGTACAAGAGGGGCGAGAGGGGCCATTCTTGGCGGACCGAGCGCATGATGTTGAACGGTTCAGAAAGGTGACCGTTCACTCTCACCACAGAGCAGATGTCGCTGTGCATGGCAGCGATCCAACCCCTGACAAGGGGCCCGAAACCGGTTGCCTCGAGGACCGCCGCCAAGTTGATCAGGGCCCCACCCGTGCCAGGTTCCTTAACCACCCTCTCTATGATGTATCGCATTAGGTGGAGGTTGTCGTGTATGGAACTGTCCGGAATGGCGCATGTCTGCGCCTCTCCCACCAGACCCTTGACAACAAGCGCCAACCCAGTTGCTAACACCTTGGCCAAAATCTTGAATTCTGCGTTTAGCAGGGTTATGGACCTGAAATTATCGATAACGCCCCCCTTGTTCGGCTCTTTTCTCAGCAGCGCCACCGCTCCCCGGCTCACAAAACTGGGAATGCTCCCGTTCTGCTGCCAGTTGCAGTAGACGTCTGCCAAGAGGTCACCGAACAAGTCTGGCATAAATGCATAAAGCTCGTAGGGCAGACATTCCGAACCTGGCGATTTACCCCTCGTGCAGTTAGCCATCGCTTCCCGTATTTCACCGGCTGTTATTGGCTTTTCGCAACACTGTGCTGCGGTCGTCGAGAACCGAGGCAGACCGTTGAGGCATGCACTGAATTCCATGCCTGATCCGGGCCGCCGCTGCTCCCGAACAAAGTGCTGCTGAAAAGCTTCACATCTGCTTGGGTTCGAGCAACACGCACCCGTTTTGGTCAGACAAAGACTGAATTGTGGACTTGTTGCCAGTCGCGCCTCTGCCACCCGGGCCCATTGGACGGCTTTTGTGCCCTCGTGTTTCAGAGCACGCGCTCTAGCTCTGACAACGCAGCCTTCGTGCTTTGCGTTGAAGAATTGGTCGAGTGCCAATCTCGCCGCAAGCACGTCAGTTGCGGTGCCTGTCTTAAACGCCTCTTCTAGCTTTCTGACTAGCTCTCCTTCTACTCTATTTCCTCTATCACTACTCCTTTGCTAAACCTAATCGACTCTACTTTAATTGCCCTTTTCAGGGCGAACCACCACCTGTTGTTGACGACCGCTTCCGTCAACGCCCGCTTAACTAATACGCTAATCCGCTCTCTGTAGGCTTTGCGCGCCGGGAAAGACGCGTTCAGCTTCCAGTAACCGGGCCCTTGTCTATGAAGTCTGTCTATGTCGATCTCACAGATGACAAATTTGTGGTCTGTGTAGTCGACTATTTTAAATTGTGGACAACTTATACTAGCCTTATCTAGTTCTCTGCAGAATACCCTATCGAGACACGATCTGGATGACCCGGTGCGGTTTGTCTATGTCCACATTGGCATATTCGGGTGATCCAGTCGATACCTGTCAGACAGTTCAAAACGTCTGAGCAGGTTGGTGAGGCTCTTGCACCCTCCTCCCCTATCCACTAACCCCACACAATCCCAGCGTGCATCCAAGATACCGTTCCAGTCGCCCACTAATACTAAAGGGCGGGACGTTCCAAGAAAGGTCTCTAGCCGTCTGAAGAAATCTGGCCGTTCTGCCCCTGTTGGGGAGTAGACGGCTACTCACCTGAAAGCATTGCCTTCGCTGCCGGTCACGTCCAGCACCACCGACTTACCTTCTGGGTCTAGGAAGATGGCCCGTATCGCGAGATCCAAGCTTCTCCGAAAAAGGACGGCAACCCCTCCTCCCGATCCTGGACGGCTCGGAGATGCGTATACATCGTAGCCGCCGAAGATCGGTGCGAAGGCTTGTGCTTCGGAGGTTCTGGTTTCACTGATGGCCACCACATCTATGTTTAGTGACCTGACGTCGTTGAGCAGGTGACCCTGCTTCCAAGATGACCCCAGGCCACGTGCATTTATACTGACTCTTCAGAGTACGGACATGTTGGATGAGAAACGGGGCAAATGAGAAAGGGTCACTTACCTTGTTCGTGTGGTGAAGGGACAGTAGAACTGTCCCTTTCGCAGGTCATGGGTGTTTCCAAGAGGATCTCAGTGTATATCCTCTTGGTAACCGTCCCTCTGAAGTCTCCAACTGCGTTGGGGAATTTTTGTTTTAAAGGTTTGTACTGTTCTATTGAGATTTCGATGATGCTTATGTTTGTCGGGAGAGTTCTTGGTGTTGGTGGGGTGTAGTAGTTTTTTCCTGTGATGTCTGTGTGCTGCTTTATATATTTTATGAGTTCTTTTTTTGCCATGTTTATGGCTGTGTACTTTTTTGGGGGAGGGGTGATTTTGTTGTTGTTTTTTTTCTTGCTGCTGTTTGGTGTGTGTGTCTTGTTTTGTTTGCGTTGTTGGTGTTTGTGGTGGTGATGGTGGTGGTGTTGCTGCAAGTTTCCTTGCTGCCTTTACCCCTCTTTGTATGCCTTCGCTTTTGGAGGGTGAATCTAAGGTTTTTTTTGTTTTTTTGTTTTTTGTGGCAGACCGTTTTCCACTTCACTCCCGCCTCAAACTCCATGTAGGATTCTGTGGCGTCTGGGAGGGGTATGTGCTCCACGCCTGTTGGTGGTGGTAGTGGATCCCTCTTGGCAATTTTGTTGCTGGTGTAGCTACTTCAAATGTAGCTATTGGTGTTGCCGCTACTGATGATGCTGCTTTAGTTGTCCGTGGCCTTGGTACGGGTGCTACGGACGTTGCCCTCCTACTCACCGTGGAAGGGCTTCTTCGTTTATTGCCTGTCCTGCTCTTGGTAGCAGCGGACCAGGTATTGGAAGGAGAAGGGCCCTCTTCGCTCTCTTCTGTGGGCAAAAGGCCCTGAGGTGACCCTTCGACCCACAGAGATAACATTTTGGCCGTCTTCCTTCTACACTTATAGGGAGTTGGAGTCCTTCCTCGATGTCTATGATATCGGGGATAGCCTCGATACATTCCTGGTCAGTTTGTATAAGCATTTGTATGCCTATACCCGACCAGTACTCTCTCCCTATTTTTTCTACTTGCAGCATGGTCGCCCTGTTCTCAATTCCAGCAAGGACAGACGCGGCCAGCCAAGGTATGGGCACGTCGGGTGGGACCTGGGTCACTTTGACCCTCACAATGTTTTGCCCGCAGTAGGAGGACACCAAGACTATCTCCTCACTCTTTAGGGTTTCCAAAGAGTGAGACTTTGCTTCCTGGAGGGTGGCGAAAAGTACGTCTACTGTGGCGTACTTTCTGCCTCGAGTGATGTGGGTTTTGCGTACCCAGACGCACCCCAAGGCCTTTTGGATTTTAGCCTCCGTGGCTCTCTCCACTCGATGTGAGATTTTGCTTACGGTGCGGTAAGTCACCGTCCATAGCTGCTAGTTCTTGAAAAAATCGGGTGGAGGTTTCAGGGAAACTCTATTTGAGCTTCCTGTCACCATGGCCCTTGCGACTGCCATCTCCTCCTCTGTGACTAAGACTGTCTCGATATTTCGGGCGACACCTGCAAAAGAAAGGGTCCCTTTTTCAGCAGCACCAATACTGCTGCCGCTACTGGTCTTACTGGTGGTGCTGAGGTCGCTATTACAGGTATCGGTGTCATTGTTGTTGTTTTGGCTGGTACAGTTGTTGGTGTTGTTGTTGTTGTTTTCGTTGATACTGTTGCTGTTGTTACTGTTATTGTGGCTGTTGTTATTATTGTTGTTTTTGTTGATACTGTTCCTACTATTATTGTTGTTGTGGCTGTTGTTATTGTCATTGTTATTGTCGTTCGCGACCTTACCGCCTGATTATTTTTGTTATTGTCGTTCTCGACCTTACCGCTGTTATTTTTGTTATTGTCGTTCTCGACCTTACCGCTGTTATTTTTGTTATTGTCGTTCTCGACCTTACCGCTGTTATTTTTGTTATTGACGTTCTCGACCATACCGCTGTTATTTTTGTTGTTGCTGTTGTTGTTGGTGTTGTTGTTGGTGTTGTTGTTGGTGTTATTGTTGGTGTTGTTTGTGTTAGAAATATTTGTTAATTTTAAATCTGTAACAATCTTTTTTTCCTTTGTAATATTTTCGTTTATATTTACCTCCGCTGGAACGCTGTCTTGTTGACATGCTGATAAAGTCTCCCTCTCTCTATGTTGTCGGACAGCGCTCTTTCTCTTTCTTGTGTTATCCATGTTGAAATTTTTCAAAAAATATTTTTACACAAATACGAATACGACACCCTATAAAGGGGTGCCGTATTATTTACTAGTGAACCTCTGCATTAGGTGGGTCACTTCTTCTAAACCTTTATCAAATTTAAAACTTGAATAAAAGATTTAGAACGGTTGAAAAAGAGGTAAAACTTTGAAAAAAATTGGAGGCGATAAGAAGCGTGGCTTCACCAACAACAACAACAATAATAATAATAATAATAATGATTTCATTTATTGGCCACAAGGGCCGACATATAGGGGACAACACAATAGACAGGGACAGTGGGGGTTTACATAGAGATCGAGTAAGTATAAATAACAAAAAAAACAAAATAACAATAAAAATACAACAATGAAAGTTCCCCAATAAGAGGGATCACCACCCAGGGTTGACTCAAGCACCCCACCAGTCCTGAGCCACCCGACGCTCCTAGGGCACCCGGGAAGGGCACCCCTCTCCTTCTCGAATTCACCAGCCTACAGGCGCATGATCAGAGTAGGCCCACTCACGCGGGCCATTCTCGCCACATTCACCCACCTTTCAGTAAATGTACTGGGGGGCAGCACTTCTCTCTCCACCCTCACCTTCCTTTCCAAGTGAAACTTGAAGAAGTTGATGAGGGATTGGCCGAAGAGAAAAGTGTCTGTCTTCAGTCCTTTCAACCTGGTCCACCATCCAACCTCTTTCGCTACTGCCACCAGGCAGAGGAAAATTGCCTGCCCTTCCTGACCAAAAGAAGGCGGCGGGTCAATCTTCACTATGGACTCGGACGATAGCCGGATCCGTTCTACACGCGACAATAGCTGTTCGACATAACCCCACAAGTCAGCAATGCACGGACACTGGACGAGTGCGTGCAGAACGGTTTCGTCGCTCTGCGCGCATCTCGGGCAGGTTCGTCTGACAGCACTTCCGTGCCTGTAGAGTTTATCCCGAACCGGCAGCGCCCCCCGGTAGCACTGCCAAGCGAGGGATTTCTGGAAGTTATCCATCGTCCCCGGCTCGAAAGTCCTCCGGAACATACTGGTCAGTTCTACTTCGTTGACGCCCAGAGCCTCTCCTAGTACGTCATCGCACTTGCCCTCCACTAATCCTCTATAGAAATCTTGAGTGGAAGTTCCACTGACCGCATTGCCCACCTTGCAGAGTGCAGTGAGCGCCTGGCAACATTCCAGATGCCAGTCGCCCAGTCTCGGTCTCTTCTTGACCCAGGACTGCAGCTCAGTCAAAGAGATGAGCTGCGGAAAGGCCCGTCTAACAAACGGCGACCACACCTGTTCACCGTTTAGGCAAAATATCTGGAGATGTCGCAGCCTCAGCGCATGTCTGCGCATCATTAGCCACGGCATGCCCAGCCCTCCACGAAGAGGGTGCTGGCAGCAGATGGACCGCCTCACCAACGGGACCCGTCCCCTCCACAAAAATTTGAAAAGGAGCCGTTCCAAATTGGCGAGGCGTGGACGGGGGCAAGGCACGACGGTCAGGCGGTAGTAGATGACGGACGCGATGTACGCGTTCGCCACCTTCGCCCGCCCTTTCAGTGATAGCTTTCTCTCAGCCCATTTCTGGGTGAGGTTGGCTATCCTGCTCGTCACCTCGTCCCAATTCTTATCCACCTGGAGGTCTGGTCCGAACCAAACCCCGAGCAACTTTACCGGTCCGTCTGTCCAGCGCCCAACGACGCTGTTGGACGGCATGGACTTGCCTCTCCAGGTGCCGAGCTGCAAGCCCACCGACTTTTCCGGGTTAAGTTTTGCTCCCGTCAACCTTTCATATTCCTCCAAATGGGTGCGGATCACCTCGATTTCCGAGGTGTCCGACACCATCACGGTGATGTCGTCCGCATAAGCGGACGCAGCCTTTCTACGTCCCGGTTCGAGCGGGATGCCCTGCAACAACTCCAGCTTCCGCAGTAGAGGCTCAAGAGTCAATACGTACAGAAGTGAGGATAGAGGGCACCCTTGACAGACCGATCGAGAGATCTGAAACGGTTCCGAGAGGTGGCCATTAACTTTGACCACCGAGCAGATGCCGCTGTACATTGCAGCGATCCAGCTTCTGAAGACGGGGCCGAAGCCAGCCGCCTCGAGGACAGCCTCCAAGTACCGATGGTCGACCCTATCGAATGCTTTCGATTGATCTAAATTGATCAGAGCCCCACCGAAGCCAGGTTTGCACCCAACCCTCTCTATGATGTATCGCATGAGGTGGAGGTTGTCGTGTATGGACCTGGTCGGGATTGAGCAAGTTTGCGCCTCCCCAACCAAATCTTTGACGACAAGCGCCAACCTTTTCGCTAACACCTTGGCCAAAATCTTAAACTCTGTGTTGAGCAGGGTTATGGGCCTGAAATTATCTAGTGTGTCCCTCTTGTTCTCGTCTTTCCTTATCAGCGTCACTACGCCACGGCTCACAGAACTGGGAATGCTCCCGTTCTGCTGCCAGTTGCAGTAGAGCGCTTCGAGGAGATCGGAGAACAAGTCTGGCATATTTACGTAAAGCTCGTAGGGCAGACCATCCAAACCGGGTGACTTGCGACTCGAGCAGCCGACAAGGGCGTCCTGAATTTCGACTGATGTTATCGGCTCTTCGCAGCGCTCAGCGTCGGCCGTCGAGAGGCGTGGCAAGCCGTCGAGGTAGGGACTGAAGTCCGCCGCCGTCTCCGACTCACCCATCCTCCCGAACAATCGAGCAAAGTGCTGGCGAAAGGCCTCACACATCTGCTTGGAATCGCTCAGTTCGTGTCCATCTCGATCCGTCAAAGACCGAATTGTGGTTTTATTTCCACGCTGCGTCTCTGCAAAGCGAGCCCATCGGGCAGCTTTGGTTCCCTCGTTCCCCAGAGCACGCGCCTTAGCTCTGACAATGCAACCTTCGTGTTTCGCATTGAAGAAATGGTCTAGTGCCATTCTCGCCGCTAGCACGTCTGTTGCAATGCCACTACAAATAGCCTCGTCTAACTTAGCTATCAGCCCCTCCTCCTTTCTATTTTTCTCTATTGCTACTTCTTTGCTAAATCCTATCGAGGTTGCTCTAATCTCTCTTTTGAGTGCCCCCCACCACCTGTTGTTGACAACCCCCCCTGTCAACTTTTGCTTAACTAAGTTGTTGACCCGGTCCCTGTAAGCTTTACGTGCCGGAAACGACATGTTTAGCTTCCAGTAGCTAGGTCCTAACCTACGTGTCTTATCTAGGTCGACCATACAGATCACAAGCTTGTGATCTGAATAGGCAACCGTTTTAAAATGTGGACATCCTACACTATTTCTATCTCTTTTCCTAATGAAAATCCTATCTATGTACGATCTAGATGACCCTATGCGATTGGTCCAGGTCCATACTGGCGCATTAGGGAAATCTAGTCGGTACCTGTCAGACAGTTGAAACTGGCTGATCAGGTACTTGAGGCTTTTGCACCCCCCGCTCCTATCAGATACTCCCACACAATCCCAGCGTGCTTCTAAGATGCCATTCCAATCCCCTATTAACAGTAAAGGGCGAGACGTAAGCAGAAAGTTTTCCAGGCGCCTAAAGAAGTCCGGCCGACCGGCCCCAGTAGGGGCGTAGACGGCCACCAGTCTAAAGGCACCACCTTCGCTATTGCTCACGTCCAGGACCACCAACTTTCCGTCAGGATCCCGGAAGATTGACCTTACCTCGAGATCCAGACATTTCCTAAACAGCACAGCCACTCCACCTCCCATTCCCGGCCGACTAACAGATGCAAAGATCTGATAATCGTCGAAAATCGGCGCCAGTGCGCGTGTGTCGGAAATTCTGGTCTCGCTGATGGCAATTACATCCATTCCTAGTGACCTGAGGTCGTTGAGCAAGTGACCTTGCTTCCAGGGCGACCCCAGGCCACGAACATTTAAACTTCCTACTCTTATGGCCATGCTGGCAGGATGAATGGGAGAGGAAAGGTTTACTTACCTTCCGGGGTCTTGTGAAGGTCGGGTGGTTCGACCTCCATGGTTTGTGGGGTTTCTTTTGGGAACCCCTTTAATAGTCTTGACGTGGGTTTTACGTTCGGGGTTCCCACATCCCGAGGAAAGCTCTTTCGAATTTCTTTGTATGAAGCGAGCGACATTCGCATCAGAAGCAAATTATCTGGTACGCGAAATGTGCTCGCTTCAAATGTTTCCCCGTCTTTTTCGATGTTTGTGCTTCGTGCTACATGGGCCATCAATTCCTTGTTGGCCCTTCTGGCAAGCACGAAGTTTTTAATGTTTTGTTGCTCGGGTTTTATTTGTTCGTGTGATTGTGGTGGTGATAGCTTTGTTAGTGTTGTTTCTATTGTGTCTGCGTTTGTTGTGGGTGGGGTGTCTGTAGTTTCTGATGTTTGTGTGTCTATTTGTTCTTGTGTCTGTTTAGCTTGTTTGCGTTTGGGGGATTTTGGTGGTTGTGTTGGTGATGCTGTGGGGAAAATGTTTGTGTGGGTGGTGTGTGTATTTTTTTTTGTGGGGGTGTTTGTGCTTTGTGGATTTCTTTTTTTTTTGTGTTTTGTTTTTTGTATTTTGGGGGACTTTGGTTTTCCCTCATCTTCACTGCTGGAGGATGAGGGGTCTGTGGCTGTGAGCGTGTTTGTGTCTGAGTGAGTGTTTATGTTCTTGTTCGTGTGTGTATTTTGGGGGGGAGGGGGAATGGGAGAGCTTTCCTCGTTTCCCCCCTGGGTGTGCAATTTTGGTGGTTCCATTGTTGACGGTGTTGCTGGTGGTCCTTGTCCCGGCGTCGCCAGCAGTGGAATCTTTCGACCCCTTGCGCTTTTCGGCAGTTGAGGGCAGAAGGCTCGCAAGTGTGTCGTTTCCCCACAAAGGAAACAATGCGGCCTTTTGCCCTCGGTCATTATATGCAACACCCTCCCGTTTTGGAGGCGGATGTGGTCCGGGATTGCTTTTACGTTTTCGGGTCTGATTTGGAGCAGTATCTCCAGATCAACCCCGGACCAGTCGTCCCTGGCAGTTCTCGTTGCCTCTACCGGGACTGTATCTGTTCCTTCCACGATTACGCAACCCAGGAGCCACCACATATCAAGTCCTGGTGGAATCCTGGGAATGCGCACACGTGCTATTCGTTTTCCCATGTGGGAGGGGTACATTATAACCTTGCTGGTTTTGCAAGGGGTCATTGAATGCTTCACAGCGAGGGCTTCAGACTTGAACAGCACCGAAACGGTGCCGTATTGCCTGCCCCTCTCTATGAAGTCTGTGTCCTCTCTGATGTATTTCAGTGCGGCTTCTATATCAGCTTGGGCGATTATCGCTGCCCTCTTTGTCTCTACTGAGATGCATCTGAAATGCACCGTTCTTTTTTCCACTGCCTCAATGGCTTCTGCCGGGACAGTTAAGTTTGCCCAGGTCTGCTCTTGATTTATGATTTTCCAGGCCTGGGCCAACTTTTCCTCTCTGTTGGTTAAGTCGATGCTGTAGCATGGTCTCCTTTTAGCCGCTGCCACAGCAGCGAAGGTGTTCTTGTTGGTGTTGTCACTGTTGTTGTTCTTGTTGGTGTTGCTGCTGCTATTGCTGTTGTTGTTCTCCCCTGTGTCGTGGTTACCCTCTGTGCTGTTGGCCTTGTTGGTGCTGTTGCTGTCGCTACTATTACTCTCTGTGCTGTTCGTTTTGTTGGTGCTCTCGCTATTACCACCTTCTGCGCTGTTCGGCTTGTTGGTGTTGGTGTTGTCGCTGTTACCACCTTCCGCGCCGCTCGGCCCGTTGGTGCTGGCACTGTCGCTGCTCACATTCGTGCTGGTGGCGCTCCTCGCCTCACCTCTCCTCTCAACGCTCAAGTCGCCGTTGCACGACAGCAGACCCGCCTCTAGGGGGCGTGGCTCCGCCATGTTTTTTTGAGAAAAAAATTATTATTTTTTTTTTCAAAATAAAGTTCAAATATTTGGGCCAAAAGGCCCAAATATTATGAGTTATTCCTTCACAGGATACAAATTAATGTCTTATAATGCTTCAGCGGTACAAAAAATAAACAATTCTCTACAATTAATCCTCAAAAAATTGCTTACTCACGGAGCTTCAAAAAACGTACATCCACTTTCGTCAATAATAATAATAATAATAATAATGTTTTCTTTATTAACCACAAGGGTTCACATAAAGTAGACATTAAGGACAGTACAGGACAATACAGGACGGTAAAAATGGGCATTTCTGCGTGTAAAAAAAAACAGAGGTTGAAATAAAATAACAATGAAAAATTCCCCAATAGGGGGGAGACTTCGGAGGGACATTTGTGGAGAAAGCCCATTAAAAGACCACAGTGGCCCTGACCACCAGGGCAAGTGCCCTCTCCCAGTTTTCCACCTTTAATTTACAGACACATACTCAGAGAAAGCCCATTCATTCGGGCCATACTTGCTTCTCTCACCCATCTTTCAACAAAATGCTGGGAAGAGAGCACTTCCCTCTCTACCCTGATTTTCCTTTTCAAATGAAATTTGAAAAAGTTAATCAGGGCATCACCGAAGAGGTAAGTGCTTGTCTTCAGCCCTTTCAAACGTGTCCACCATACTATCTCTTTCGCCATGGCCACCAGACAGATAAAAACTGCCTGCCCTTCCAGGCTAAAGGAAGGGGGCGGGGCAATCCTCACGATGGACTCAGCTGATAGCTGGATCCGTCCTACACGTGACAGCAGGTGTTCGACATAAACCCACAAGTCAGCAATGCTCGGACACTGGACGAGTGCGTGCAGGACGGTTTCGTCGCCCTGCGCGCATCTCGGACATGCCCGGCTGACGGCACCTCCATGCCTGTAGAGTTTATCCCGAACTGGCAAAGCTCCTCGGTAGCACTGCCAGGCCAGGGATTTCTGGAAGTTGTCCATAGGCCCCGGCCCGAAAGTCCTTCCGAAGAGATTGGCTAGTTGATTTTCGTCGACGCCTAGAGTTTCTCCAAGTACATCGTCGCTCTTCCCCTCCACTAATCCCCTATAGAACGCCAAGGTGGAGTTTCCACCGATCACATTGCCCGATTGGTCGAGGGCTGTGAGCGCCTGAAGACATTCCAGTCTCCAAGCGCTCCCTCTCGGTCTTCGCTTGACCCAGGACTGCAGCTCCGTCAAGGAGACGAGCTGGGGAAAAACGTGTCTTGCAAACGGTGACCACACCTGATCACCGTCGAGGAAGAGGTGGAGATGTCGTAGCCTGAGCGCGTGTCTGCGCATCATCAGCCACGGCATGCCCAGCCCTTCACGTAGCGGGTGTTGACAGCAGATGGACCGCCTGACCATCGGAGCGCGTCCCTTCCACAAGAAGCGAAAGAGCAAACGCTCCAGCGCAGTCAGGCGGGGCTTAGGACAAGGTACGACGGTCAGGCGGTAGTAGATGACGGATACGATGTACGCATTCGCCACCTCGGCTCGACCTTTCAGGGATAGCTTCCTCTCGGCCCATTTCTGGGTGAGAGAAGCCACCCTGCTGGTCACCTCGTCCCAGTTTTTGTCCGTCTGGAGGTCCGGACCGAACCAGACCCCTAGCAATTTAACCGGTCCCTCCGTCCAGCGTCCGACGACGCTGTTGGACGGCATGGACCTGCCTCTCCAGGTGCCGAGCTGCAGGCCCATTGACTTTTCCTGGTTGATCATTGCTCCTGTCACCGCTTCGTATTCTCTTAGTGTAGTGCCGATCGCCTCGATGTGTTTGGCGCTCGACACCACTACGGTGACATCGTCCACATATGCTGACACTGATCTTCCGCATCATAGTTCGCGCGGGACTCCCCTCAACGTCTCCAGTTTGTGCAGTAATGGCTCGAGAGTCAATACGTACAAGAGGGAAGAGAGGGGACATCCTTGGCGGACCGAGCGCATGATGTTGAACGGTTCCGACAGGTGACCGTTCACTCTCACCACAGAGCAGATGTCGCTGTGCATGGTAGCGATCCAGCCTCTGAAGACGGGCCCAAAGCCAGCTGCCCTCAGGACTGCCGCTAGGTAACGATGGTCGACCCTATCGAAAGCTTTCGACTGATCTAAATTGATCAAGGACCCACCCGTGCCAGGTTCCTTAGCTACCCTCTCTATGATGTATCGCATGAGGTGGAGGTTGTCGTGGATGGATCTGTCGGGAATGGCGCATGTCTGCGCCTCTCACACCAGACCACCAACGACAAGCGCCAACCTCTTTGCTAGCACCTTGGCCAAAATCTTGAACTCTGTGTTTAGCAGAGTTATGGGCCGGAAATTATCTATGTTATCCCCCTTGTTCGGATCCTTTCTCAGCAGTGCCACCGCTCCTCGGCTCACAGAACTGGGAATTCTCCCGTTCTGTTGCCAGTTGCAGTAGACGTCCGCCAAGAGGCCTCCGAACAAGTCTGGCATCTGTACGTAAAGTTCATAGGGCAGACCATCCAAACCAGGCGATTTACCCCTTGTGCAGCAAGTCATTGCCTCCCTTACTTCAGCGGCTGTTATCGGCTTTTCGCAACACTTCGCCTCAGTGGCCGAGAGCCGCGGCAGTCCGTCGAGGTAGACACTAAAATCCATGCCTCTACCCGGCCCACCGCTGCCCCCGAACAGCTGAGCGAAGTGTCGCTGAAAAGCTTCACACATTTGCCCGGGATCGAGTAGCATGCGCCCGTCGTGGTCCACCAAAGACCGGATCGTGGCTTTGTTGCCACGACGCGCCTCCGCCACTCGGGCTAATTGAACGGCTTTCGTCCCCTCGTGTCTGAGAGCACGCACCCTAGCTCTGACAACGCAGCCTTCGTGCTTTGCATTGAAGAATTGGTCAAGGGCCAATTTCGCCGCAAGCACGTCGGTCGCAATGCCTTTGCTAAGCGCCTCGTCTAATTTTCTAACTAGTTCTCCCTCTGCTCTATTTTTCTCTATTGCTAAAGCCTTACTAAACCTAATCGATTCTATTCTAATCGCTCTTTTCAGAGCAAACCACCACTTGTTGTTGACGATCGCCCCCGTCAACGCCCGCTTAACTAGTTCGCTAATCCGGTCTCTGTAGGCCTTGCGCGCTGGTAAGGACGCGTTTAGCTTCCAGTAGCCGGGTCCTCGTCTATGAAGCCTATCTAAGTCAAGCACACAGATTACGATTAATTTGTGGTCCGTGTAGCTGACTATCTTGAATTGTGGACAGCCTATGCTAGACCTATCTATTTCCCTACAAAATACTCTATCTAGATATGATCTGGAAGACCTTATGCGATTTGTCCAAGTCCACATTGGCGCATTCGGGAAATCCAATCGGCACCTGTCAGACAGTTCAAAACGCCTGAGCAGGTTGGTGAGGCTCTTGCACCCTCCACCCCTATCCGCTAATCCCACACAGTCCCAGCGTGCATCTAAGATCCCGTTCCAGTCGCCCACTAACACTAAAGAGCGGGACGTTCCAAGAAAGCTCTCCAGACGCCGGAAGAAATCAGGCCGCCCTGCTCCTGTCGGGGCATAGACGGCCACTAGCCTGAAAGCTTGCCCGTCTCCGCTGGTCACGTCCAGCACCACCAGCTTACCCTCTGGGTCCAGGAAGATGGCCCGTATGGCGAGATCCAAACCTCTCCGAAAAAGCACAGCAACTCCTCCACCCGATCCAGGACGGCTGGGAGATGCGTACACATCGTAGCCGCCGAAGATCGGTGCGAAGGCCCGTGCTTCGGAGATTCTGGTCGCGCTGATGGCCACTACATCTATGTTTAGTGACCTGAGGTCGTTGAGCAGGTGACCCTGCTTCCATGACGACCCCAAGCCACGCGCATTTATGCTGCCTATTCTGAGTGAGGTCATGTTTAAAATAGAGTGGAAAAAGATGGGAAAGACCACTTACCGTACTTTTGGTAGAGGAGGGATGGTTTTTACATCCCTTTTCACTTGATCGTCTGGTGAAGGGACCGTTGAATCGTCCCTTCGGCTGGTCGTCGGCTCTTCTAAGAGAATGTCTGAATATTCTCTTCGATTGATGGTTCCTCCTAGGTCCCTGAAATCACCAACTGCGTTGGGGAATTTCGTTTTAATGTTTGTGTATTGTTTCTGTGCTATTTTTAGCAGTCTTATGTTAGTTGGCGTTTTGATTGGTGCTGGTATTATGTAGTCCTGTTGTGAAATGTCTGTGTGTTCAATTATGTAAGTCATTAGTTTCTTGTTGTGTGTATTCATTGCCGTGCATTTGTTTTTCTGGGGGTGGGGTGTGGTTCTGCTATTTTCTTGTCGTTGTTGCTGGGTGTGTGTGTTTTGTTGTTGTGTTTGCGATGCTGGTGCTTGTGGTGGTGGTGTTGAAGGTGTTGTTGGCGGTGGGGTTGTCGCCGGTGGTGATGGTGGTGCTAGTGTGGGTGGTGATGGTGTTGGTGGTGTTGCTGCTGTGGGTCTCTTTGCAGTAGACTTTACCCTTTTCTCATTTCTTTCCTCCCTTTTCAAAGGCGACGATGCGCTGCTTCTGCGTTTGTGCCTTCTTACGACCTTTTGCCATCCCTCTCCCACCTCACACTCCATGTCTGATTCTGTGAGGTCGGGGAGAGGTACCAGCTCCACTCTTTCACTTGTTGTTGTTGGTGATGTTTGCACTGGAGTCTCTGTTGCAGCTGCATTTGGTATTGCTGTTGTTGTTGTTAATATTTCCACTGCTGCTGCTGTTTTTGATTTCCGTGGAGTGGGTATGGGTGCCACGGACCTATCGTTCCTGGTTGCCGCTTGTCCTGTTGCTGGTAGCCGTGGAGCCGGATTCGGAAGGAGGTGGGTTTTCTCCTTTCTCAGGGTCTTCTCGTTGCAGAAGGCCCTGAGGTGAGTCTTCGATCCACAGCGAAAGCATTTCGGGCGTTTGCCCTCAACACTTATGGGCAGTTGAGTGCCGTTATCGAAGTCTATCACATCCGGGATAGCTTCGATGCACTCCTGGTTGGTTTGGATTAGCATCTCAATGGAGGTGCCGACCCAATCTTCTCTTACTTTTTTCTGTACTTGCAGTACAGTTGTTTTGTCCTCGATTCCGACGAGGACAGACGCGGCCAGCCAAGAAGGGGCCATTCCGGGGGGGACGTGGGTCAGTTTGACCCTCACAATTTTTTGCCCGCAGTAGGAGGGCACCAACACCATTTCCTCGCTCCTTAGGGTCACTACTGATTGGGCCTTTGCCTCCTGGGGTGTGACAAAAAGTACGTCTACGGTGGCATATTTTTTGCCTCGGGTGATGTGCGTTTTCCGCTGCCACACATACCCCAAGGCTTTTTGTATCTGAGCCTCTGTGGCTCTTTCCACCCTACGGGATTTTGTACTTACTGTACGGTACGTGACCGTACAGTGCTGTTGGGTTTCGAAAAATTTTTCCGCTGCCTTGCAGATTGCTCGGTGTCCATTCTTTGTCACCATCTTCTTCGCTTCCTCTAATTCCTCATTTGTTATGAGGATTGTTTCCAAGTTTTTCGCAATGCTTGCAAATGAGATTGGTTTTTCTTTGCTGCTATTGTTGTTGTTGTCGTCAGAGCTGCTGGTACTTTTGTTGTTGCTGCAGGTACTACGACTACTGCCGCCGCCGCTGTTGCTGTGGTTTTTGTTGGTGTTGCTGCTGCTAATACTGTTGTTGTTTATGCTGCTGGTGATGCTGTTGCGGCTGCTACTGTTGTTTTCATTGTCACTGTTGCTGTTGTTATTACGGCTGCTACTGCTATTATTCCTGACGTCAGACGAATGAACTGGGTTTTCGTATTTCCCGCACACCTGTTTCGTCGCTGTCGTCGTCGTCGTGGAGAACCCTTGCACGCTTTGCACGAGACTTTTCTTTTCTTTCGTCACTTGCGAAAGAGAAGGGAGGGAGAGAGACACATTTAAAGAAGGGAGGGAGAGAGACAATCTTCTCTCTGCTGTAGTGATGATTGAGGAAGAAGAAGACGGAATGAGTGGGAGTGACGTATGAAATTTCTTTTTCGTAGCCATGTTGTTTTTTGTTTAAAATGAATATTGGGTACAAAACCCCAATAACTGGTTATTTAACCCCGAAGGGCCAAATAACGGACAGAAAGACCCCTCTCACGAGGAGGAGGGTGTCTTTATCAACAATTTGGTTCAAGTTTTAAACAATTTACAATTGTTTTAACGGTTAAAAATTACTATACCTTACAGAGCCGAGCCTCCGTCAACCATGGCATTCAATAATAATAATAATAATAATAATAACTAACCAACTGGAAATCACCAGGCCCAGATGGTGTGCAGGGGTATTGGATTAAAAATATAACATCCCTCCGGCCGAAACTGACAACCATGTTCAATGATTGCTTGATGTCAGGTTAGGTACCAGAGTGGTTGACAAAAGATACCACAGTTTTGGTAATGAAAGACCGAATCAAGGGTAATGATGTTACCAGCTATAGACCTATCACATGTATGTCCGTTATGTGGAAACTGTTAACAAGCATTATGTCTGAGGGAATCTACCATCACCTCCACACAAACAACTTGTTACCGGACGAACAGAAAGGATGCCGAAAGAAGTCACGTGGTACAAAGGACCAGTTGATAAGATGGTAATGAGGAATTGCAAGAGGAGACACACGGGAATTCTGAGATGGAATGTTGCTGAACAAAAAGAAATGGATAGGAAGACTACGAAGCTATTGACTATCTACAACATGTTCCAAAAGAGGAGTGATGTCGATAGACTCTACTTAAGGAGATCTGATGGTGGAAGAGGTCTTATCAGCATAGAGGACTGTGTTCAGATGGAGAAAAACAACCTACACAAATACGTGACTGATAGTAAGGAGCCAATGCTAAGAATTGTACTGAAGGAGAGGACAATAGACCAGGGGATGTCCAAGGAGGAAATAACAACAAGGAGAAAGAGCAGCCTTCATGAAAAATCCCTTCATAGTACCTTCTTTGAGAAAATTGAATTCAGAGATCCACTGACATGGAACTGGTTGAAAAGAGGAGACGTTAAAAAGGCTACAGAAGGAATGTTAATGCCTGCGCAAGAGCAGGCCCTCAAAACGAAGTGGTTGAAACACCATATTTACAAGGCGGAGGCTATCCCTCTGTGCAGGATCTGTGGAGAGAGAGAGGAGACTGTGGCTCACATTGTATCCGAGTCTAAACACCTAGCCCAGACTCACTATAAGGGCTGGAGACATGATGTGATGGGCAGGGTGATCCACTGGCACCTATGCAAAGTAAATAATTTATCACATTCTGAGAAGTGGTATGA
Source organism: Eledone cirrhosa (assembly GCA_964016885.1). Taxonomy (NCBI): domain Eukaryota; kingdom Metazoa; phylum Mollusca; class Cephalopoda; order Octopoda; family Eledonidae; genus Eledone; species Eledone cirrhosa. The sequence continues at coordinate 170,572,909 of OZ024740.1, read as the reverse complement.
GCATAAGCCAGATTCGGTGATAGAAAACGATCAGGTGAAGGTGCTGTGGGATTTTAGGATACAGACGGACAAGAAACTGGAACACAATAGACCTGACCTGGTGGTTTTGGACAAGGAAAAAAGATCGTGCCTGATTGTGGATGTGGCCTGACCATTTGACACGAGAGTGCAAGAGAAGGAGAGGGAGAAAATTAACAGATACCAGGACTTAAAGTGGGAGGTAAAAAGGATTTGGAACTGCCATGAAGTCAAAATGATCCCGATTGTCATAGGCGCACTAGGTACTATCTCAAAAAGTTTCCAGTCATTGATGTTAGTTAACTGGAAAGTTTGTTGAAATGAATATCAAGCCACTACCTGCAGCCTCAGATATTCAGGACGTATCGGAGGGTTCTTGCTGTTCCCAGCAAGCATGCCTTTTGAAGCATTCCAAAAAGCGTGCTTTTTGCAGCTCCGTCAAGGAGACGAGCTGTGGAAAAGCGCGTCTGGCAAATGGCGACCACACCTGTTCACCGTCAAGGAAACACCAGAGATGTCGCAGCCTCAGCGCATGTTTGCGCATCATCAGCCACGGCATGCCCAGTCCTCCACGCAACGGGTGTTGGCAGCAAATGGATCGTCTGACCATGAGAGCACGTCCCTTCTACAAAAAGCGGAAGAGAAGGCGCTCCATTTTGGTCAGAGTTGGGCGGGGGCAAGGTACGACGGTCAGGCGGTAGCAGATGACGGAGACTATATACGCATTCGCCACCTCCGCCCGACCTTTCAGAGACAGCCTCCTCTCAGTTTATTTCTGGGTGAGAGATGCCACCCTACTCGTCACCTCGCTCCAGTTTTTCTCCATCTGGAGGTCCGTACGGACCAGACCCCGAGCAATTTAACCGGTCCTTCCGTCCAGCGCCTCACGACGCTGTCGGACAGCATGGACTTGCCTCTCCAGGTGCCGAGTTGCAGGCCTACCGACTTTTCCTGGTTTATCTTTTCTCCTGTTACCGTTTCGTATTCCTTGAGAGCGGTGCCGAGCATTTGGGCGTGTTTGTTCGCGTGGGACCCCTCTCATCGTTTCAAATTTGTGTAGTAACGGCTCTAGGGCCAGTACGTACAAGACTATGATATCTGGGATGGCCTCGATGCACTCCTGGTCAGTTTGTATTAGCATTTGCATGCTTATTCCTGACCAGTTCTCTCTTCCCATTCTCTGTATTTGCAGTACGGTGGTCTTCTCCTCGATTCCAGCAAGTACAGACGCGGCCAGCCAAGGTATGGGCACGTCGGGTTTACCCTCTCTGCAAGAGGTGCAAAAAATTGATTTGACTGGTACTGCACACGTATTGAGAGGAGCACTATCGCTGTGAGAATGGATATCTTTTATATGTATATATGTACATATGTATGTGTATGTATGTGGATATATGTGTATGAGTATGTATTTGAATCTGTGTGTTTGTATGTATATATATATATATATGTGTGTGTGTGTATGTATGTATGTATGTATGTTTGTGTGTGTGTCTGTGTGTGTATGAATGTGTCTATATATATATACAGATGTGTGTATGTGCGTATGTGTATATATATATATATATATATATATATTATTATAAATATAAGGTATCGCCGTATTTTGACTAAAGAAATTATTTAGCCTGATAGTGGGGTTAAGTCCCCTCGGAGAAATGTAAAAAAGATGAGTATTGACGTACATGGGAGTCGAACCCACATCTCTGGTTATCTGGACCACTGTGCTACCATTTACACCAACACATCACGCTTAAATAGATATATATAAATGTATATATATATACATACATACATACATACATACATACATATATATATATATATATATATATATATATACATACATACATACATACATACATACATACATACATACATACATACAAACATACATACATATATATATATATATATATATATATATATATATATATATATATATATATATATATATATATATAATGTAGGAGGTGAGTTTTATTGTAGTACAATAAAGCAATGCAGATATCGGATAAGAGGCACTCTACAGTTTGTAGGACTGGAGTATACATAATATAAGATCAAAAGATGGTTAAAGGAGTTCCATGTATTTTATTATGCGCATTTCAAAAACAAACATCATCATGCAATAATATTTGTGTTTTCATCAGATAAAACAGGAGAACATGATATGAAGGCTAAAAAACACTTGTGGATAGTGCAGTTATGTTGATTTAAAACTGCACTATCCACAAGTGTTTTTTAGCCTTCATATCATGTTCTCCTGTTTTATCTGATGAAAACACAAATATTATTGCATGATGATGTTTGTTTTTGAAATGCGCATAATAAAATACATGGAACTCCTTTAACCATCTTTTGATCTTATATTATATATATATATATATATATATATATATATATATATATATTTATATAAATGGAATAGAATGAAACGAAATTTCATTTTTCTCACTCTTAGTACGGCACTTACTTAAATGTAAGTATGTATGTATACGTACATACATATATGTATACAGACGTACAGTAGCATGTATATATATACATACAGGCACACATGTATATATATGCACGTATCAGTTTACCGAACATTTATTATAATGCTCGGCTTGTTCGTTTGTAAACAAACAAACAGCCTGAATTACGCCGTACAGTGTTTAGGCAACCACGTCACCTTTTTGTTCAACACTGACACAGGAACGATGTACTAGTTTCAAGCTTATTAGCTATCGTCAGCACCGTATACCTTTCTGCCAGATAGTTGAACGTCCGAAAGTATATACTTTCCTTATGAAAATTAACGGCTGAGCAGCCTAATTTGCATATCGAGTGAGTTCAGTCGGCCAGGCGCACCGAAAACGATAAATGGAATAGAATGAAACGAAATTTCATTTCTCACTCTTAGGACGGCACTTACTTAAATGTAAGTATGTATGTATACGTACATACATATATGTATACAGACGTACAGTAGCATGTATATATATACATACAGGCACACATATATATATGCACGTATCAGTTTACCGAACATTTATTATAATGCTCGGTTTGTTCGTTTGTAAACAAACAAAACAGCCTGAATTACGCCGTACAGTGTTTAGGCAACCACGTCACCTTTTTGTTCAACACTGACACAGGAACGATGTACTAGTTTCAAGCTTATTAGCTATCGTCAGCACCGTATACCTTTCTGCCAGATGGTTGAACGTCCGAAAGTATATACTTTCCTTATGAAAATTAACGGCTGAGCAGCCTAATTTGCATATCGAGTGAGTTCAGTCGTTAATTTTCATAAAGTATATACTTTCAGACGTATAATTTTCAGAAAGTATATACTTTCAGACGTTCAACCATCTGGCAGAAAGGTATACGGTGCTGACGATAGCTAATAAGCTTGAAACTAGTACATCGTTTCTGTGTCAGTGTTGAACAAAAAGGTGACGTGGTTGCCTAAACACTGTACGGCGTAATTCAGGCTGTTTGTTTGTTTACAAACGAACAAACCGAGCATTATAATAAATGTTCGGTAAACTGATACGTGCATATATATATGTGTGCCTGTATGTATATAGATACATGCTACTGTACGTCTGTATACATATATGTATGTACGTATACATACATACTTACATATATATATATATATATATATATATACATATACATATATATACATATATATATATGAGTAAAATATATATATATATACATGAGTTAAATTCCCTACCTGGGAAAGCAATCAAGCATTATGCATGGCACTAACCGAAACGCACCTGACAATCAGTATAGCAGATGCAGAAATACATATAACGAAATATATTGTATTTCGTTCGGACAGGAAGGAGAGAACTCATGGTGGGGTTGCTCTGTATATCCATGAAGATGTCACACCAATTGTACTGTTGACACATTCAAACTCAGTCTGTGACACACTGATAGTACATATGAAGCAACTACAGACAGTAATATGTGTCACATATCGGCCGCCCGATGCCCCCAGTCATGAGGGTAAATTTGTGGATAGCCTAAGTAGGATAGAAGAGGTCCTTGACAAACTGGACCAGGGTCTCAACATTCTACTGCTGGGAGACTTCAACCTACCAAAGGTCAAATGGCCTGAGGGCCACCTCCTCCCTGGAATGACGTCAATAGAACAGAGACAGACGGAATCGCTGCTGGCCCTCACACACAGGCTGTTCATGGAGCAAGCAATACTCCACCCAACAAGAGGCGAAAATGTCCTGGACCTCTGTTTTACAAACAACGAAGTGCTCATCCACAATGTAAAGGTGACACCAACAATTCTCTCGCATCATAACTTAGTAGAGCTAATGATGTGGTCCGAGAGAACCACCAGAGACAAAACCACCAAGAAGCTCCGGGACGTTATCCAGCATTAACTTCTACAAGGCTAACTGGAAAAAGATTAAGAGAGAAATCCGGAAGCAAACATGGAGTGAAAACACCGCCACACAAGACACTAACACACAATTTCAACACTTCATGACAACGATACACACTATATGCAAAAAGTTTGTCCCGGAGAAAAAGGCAAACAGACACAAAAATCTTATTCCCAGAGATAGGAAAATCCTTATGAGACGTAGAACCAAGCTTTCAAACCAGTTGAATAGTCAACAAGAAAACAAAAACAAGAAGGAATCCTATTTGAAATGTGCGCTACATGGCACCGAGATTGCACTCAAACTTTCCCCTGAAAATGAGAGGGCAAAGAAAGTGAACAGGGCTATAGAAAACATTAAAACAAACCCTAAGGCCTTCTTTAAATTTGCAAAAGAAACTGCCTCGGTACACTCTAAGATTGGGCCACTCTTCCATACGGACGGTTCATTAACCGAAAACCCCCAAGAGATATGTGAAATACTGAACGAAGAGTACAAAAGTGTGTTCACATGTCCATTGAGGCACATGCAAATAACGAAGCCAGGGGAGTTCTTTGATGCCACAACACTACATGAAGAAATGGCGACCATCAACCATATAGACATAACGGAGGAGGATGTGGTGTACGCCATAGATGAAATTAGAACAGACTCAGCTGCTGGACCTGATGGATTCCCAGCAGTTCTCTTAAAAACATGTAAGCTGGCCTTAGCAACTCCACTGAAGATGCTCTTCAGAAGCTCCTTGGCTAGCGGTGTACTACTCAGGGAGCTGAAAGACGGCACAATATGCCCTATCCATAAAGGAGGTAGTAGAGCGGAGGCCAAAAACTATAGGCCAGTCTCCCTGACGTCGCATATCAGTAAGGTCATGGAGCGAGTCGTCAGAAAGAAACTGATCACTTTCCTCAAGGAAAATGACCGCCTGACTAGCACGCAACATGGCTTCCACCAAGGAAGAAGCTGCCTTACACAGCTACTACATCACTACGACTGGGTACTGAAACATCTACTAGACAGCTCACATGTGGACGTGATATATCTTGACTTTGCAAAGGCCTTTGACGAGGACGACCACGGAATGATATATCACAAACTACACGGACTCGGCATAACTGGAAAAGTAGGTGAGTGGCTGCATGGCTTCCTAAAGGACAGAAGCCAGACAGTCGCAGCAAATGGGGCCCTCTCGAAGGAAACACCAATAACAAGTGGGGTGCCCCAGGGGACAGTCCTGGGACCACTACTGTTTTTGGTGGCTCCCTCAGACATGCCCTCTGTAGTACATGCAACAACATCCTTCACTAGCTATGCTGATGACACTAAGGTAGCACAGCCAATCAAAAACCCGGCTGACGCTGCCTTTTTACAACAAGATCTGGATGCCATATTATAATGGGCGGAAGAAAACAACATGCAGTTTAATGCTGGCAAATTCCAAGCCCTACAATACAAACCTCCAAACAAACCTGCAAACACAAATATATTACAACACAACTATACAGGAACGGGAGGGACCGATATCCCCGTGTCAAAATCGATACGAGACCTGGGCATAGACATGAGCGATGATGCATCTTTTTCCTCACACATCATGAAAGTGGCAACAATGTGCAGACGACTCGCTGGATGGATCTTGAGGACTTTCCGGACAAGAGACCGAGATACCATGTTGACACTATGGAGGACATTTGTCCTAAGCCGCCTGGACTACTGCTCCCAGTTGTGGTCACCCCATAGTGTCACACTAACCACGGAGCTTGAGGCAATCCAGCGAAGCTACACCAAGAAGATTGCCACGATGAAGGAGATAAGCTACTGGGAGAGGCTAAAGGAACTGAACCTCTACTCCTTGGAATGAAGATGGGAGAGATACGCAGTGAACTACATGTGGAAAATCCTGGAGGGAGTAATACCAAAGTTTGGCATTGGGAGGTGGACCAACCGTCGAACAGGACGTCATATATATATATATATGACGTCCTGTTCGACCATTGGTCCAGCTCCCAGTGCAAAAGCTATATATATATATATATATATATATATATATATATATATATATATAAGCTGTAAATTACAATGAATGTGGTGTGTTGACTGGCCTACCAATGTATACAGTCAGTTTATTTGTCCTAGATTTCAGGAAGACACTTGGCTATATCAGAAACAATACTGAAGGAAAAGGAAAAAAAAAACTATAATAATGTTTTCTTATATAGGCAGAAATCCAACAATTTGGGGGGAAAGGAGGAAGTCGATTAAATTGACCTCAGTGCATGACTGGTACTTTATTTTATTGACCCCGTAACGATGAAAGGAAAATTTAGCATCGGCGGGATTTGAAAACAACAACAATAATAGTAACAATGATTTCTCTATTAGCTACACAGGGCTCATATTAAGGAGACATTAATGATGAGACAGGACAGTGTGGGTTTTTCTTTGACTAAAATAAAATTTATAAAAGAGACTAAGAAAATAAATATTTAAAATAAACATAACAAATTCTCCAAAGTTGAGGAGACGCTAAGGGTCACTAGTGTAGAAATCCCACAAAAACCACCCTGTCCGCTAAAGCAAAGTGCCCTCTCCCAGTTTTTCTACTCCAATCAACAGGCGTATGCTGAAGGCAGGCTCATTCACACTGACCATGCTCGCCACTTTCACCCACCTTTCAAAAAACTGGTTGAAAGGCAGCACTTCCCTTTCCACCCTGATTTTCCTCTTCAAGTGAAATCTGAAAATGTTCATCAGGGATTCGCCGAAGAGGAAAATGGCTGTCGTCAACCCTTTCAAACGAGTCCATCACATGACCTCGCACGCCATTGCCACCAGACAGGTATAATTGTTTCTACATTTGGCACAATGCCAGCAATTACCCCAGTACATTACTGGTACTTTATTTTATCGACCCCGTAAGGATGAAAGGCAATGTTAACCTCGGCGGGATTTGAACTCAGATCGTAAAGGGATGTAACTATGCTGAAAAGCATAGCGTCCGACTCTACAGATATAATAATGAAGAAAAAATGAAGGATGGTACATAACGGCACAGGACGTTAAAGTGTGGGTTTTGGCGTGTAAAATGTCATATAACAAAAACAAGGAAGAAATGTAAAACAAATTCAAATAATATAAATTTCTCCAATAGAAGAAATGGACTTCCGAGGGTCACGCATTGAGAAAGCCATCAAATATCCACGGCCATCCTGACCGCCAGGGAAAGTGCCCCCTCCATACTATGCATACTTATAGCAGGCACATCCACTCGGGCCATGTTCACCTCTGTCACCCATATTTCAAGAAAGTGTTTAGAAAGCAGCACTTCCCTCTCCACCCTTATTTTCCTCTATTTTTCACTTTTTTTTTAGTTTGTAACTCTCCCCCTCCAAGTCCGATTGTGTCAAGTCGAGGAGTGATATGTCTTCTATTTTTGGTGTTGTAACCAATGATTGGTTTAGTGTCCATGTGGGGTTGTTGCGCAGGCAGGAGTGTGGTGGGGTGGTCTCATTTGTTTGGTGGTTTGTGGCGGGCAGAAAGCCTTTTTGATTTCTAGGATTTGTGTAGTGTCCTCAGCATCCATAAGGACAGCGTCCACTAGCCAGGGAATATCCATTGCGGGCGATACCTGGGTCATTTGTATTTTAACCAATTTTTGGCCCTAATACGTTGGCAGCAGAGTGAACTCTTCGCTTCTGAGGGGTTTGAGGGGGTGTCGTCTAGCTTCATCTGGCGTTTCAAAACATGCGTCCACCGTCAAAAATTCGCAGCCTCTGGCGATATGTTTTCTCGTTACCATACGCAACCCAAAGCCTTTTGGATCTGGGAATCAGAGGGTCACTCCATCCGGCGTCACTTCACCCGATTGTACGGTATGTTACCGTACAACGATGCATGCTTTCCAACACGTCGGGTGGAGGTTTGAGGCTGAATCTCTGACGCTCCTCTTTAACATCAACTTAGCCTAGCTTATTTCTTTCTCGTTGATAGTAAGTAATACTATGGTTGTAGTTATTATTGTACATTTTCTTGCCATTTTGTTGTCTGAGTTACTGTTATTTTTATTGTTTGCTTCTGTTATATTTGTTGTTGCCGTGTTGGTGGTGTTGATGTTAGTAATAGAAGAGGCAGTGTTCTTGTTAGTATTATTGTTGCGTTTTGTTGTCATTATCTTCCTTTGGCAGTATCGGTAGAGCGTCAAACAACATGCTTTGCAGCATAGAATTCATGGCCATTTACGTTCTATGTTGAAAAACCACCGAGGCTAGCTTTGTCTCTCATGCTTACGGGGTCGATAAACTAAAGTACCAGTAAGGCACTGGGGTCGATC
>OZ024740.1:170526652-170551652 GCA_964016885.1 Eledone cirrhosa | reverse complement strand
AGAGTGAGAACACCTAAAGTGAAGAGATAAAACCAATTACGCATCTACCAACTTCCTGGATACAACGACGAACTTAACCTCAGGTCTAACAACACTATGTATGCATTCAGATTTCAACCATCAAAACGTATATTGTGTAAAAATATAATGAGTATGTCTTCCAATGAATCAATCTTTCACCGGGCTGAGAACCAGTAGAAAACAGGTACTTACCTATAGTTATTTCAAAAATACAAGAGCATATTGCTCACCCACTACAGGCAAAGGCAAAAAAGAAAGCAAGAGAAAGAGAGAGAGAGAGAGAGAGAGAGAGAGAGAGAGAGAGAGAGAGAGGGTGAGAGAGAGAGAGAGAGAGAGAGAGAGAGAGAGAGAGAGAGAGAGAGAGAGAGAGAGAGAGAGAGAGATTAACTGGTTCAATCCACCATCAATGAAGATATTTTTACTTACATTGCTCCGTCCTTCCAAAAAAGATAGCACTTTCATAAATTCAACAGCTATTCTAGATTATTTCATATTATTGCCCATTCTATATTATTTCATAATATAACTATAGACTTCTTCACCACACTCAGAACAAAGCATAGAAAGATGACGTAAAGTTGTAACTGGTGAGATGGCAAATCATTCTAATTACCTATAATTCAATGGTACGGTCATGTCACATCATATCAAGGGTATATACCTTGAGATTTATATTAACCTGTGTGCTACTTAACCTCGTACCTGTTAAATCAATGAGTTTGATCAACCGACCGGATACTCGTTGCCATATCTATCTCTTTTGTTCTCTCTCTCTCTCTCTCTTTCTCTCTGTTTATACACACACACATACACACACAAAAACACACACGCGGGCACAAACACACACCACACACACAGATATATATAATATTGGGTATGAATCAAAGTTGTAGCCACAATATACTAATCGAGCTGTTTGAGGCAATCACACACACACACATACACACACACATATATATATATATATATATAAATATATTTATGTGTATATACCCCACATACATAATGACACAGCTGAAAACACATACACATATACATATATTCTTCTATTTATTCATTTGTTAGTTTCAGTCATACGACTGCGGCAATGATGGAGCATCACCTTGATTTAGTCGATCATATCGACTCCAATACATATTTATCAAATCTGGTAGATATTCTATCAATAATTTCTTTGTTCTTTGCTGAACTCTTAACTTACGAATCATAAACACTGACACAGAGACAGTCCGTAGCTATAGTAGATGGTTCTTGTCCACTTTTGAATTCTCGCTGCTAATTACATTGATAAAATACGGAATCCGTAATTAGTATTAGTAAATTAGTACCAGTTAACTACCGTACAAATTGCCATAAATTGCTAGTTTTCTAATTAGTAAAATTACAGACTCGTTATTATTGCAATACCAATAACCCTAATTGAACACATGGTGAAGTGATTTAAGTATTGTGTTTTGAAACACAAAGTCGTCTTAATATTGAAGGCCCACGTAGCAAAGTTAACATCTAGTCAAATTATTTCTATAATGAAGTCATATTGTACTCACATTTAAATTTATCTTAAATATGGAACGTTGTTTTGTTTGAGCAGACCTATGTAAAAGTGTTTCTGTTCTTATGACCACTCATTATGTTCTGAGTTCAAATCCCACTGAGATTGGCTTTGACTTTCATCCTTACAGTCGATAGCATAAAGTACCAGTAATGCACTGGAGTCGATTTAATCGACTTTGCCCTCCCCTAAAGTTGTTGGCTTTGTGCCTAAATCAAAAAACCATTATGTATAGCATTTTAGGGATCAAAGTATAATTTTTTTAAAGTTGAGAATATATAATTAATCCCGAAGAGGGATCTCTCGCTGGCTCGTTGCTGTTGTTTTTGTTGCTATTTCTATTGATATTTTATAGCATTAGTGTTTCATGACAGGGCGAGTGTTCTATCAGCATAGTGGTCAATATATAGCCGCACAATTGTATACGTATCCTATAATCAACACTGAATTTCTTTGTGAACCTTAGATGAATCTTAACTCCGAAATGATTCGGTCAACATTGCTGTAAATATTCCGTACCTTATTCTATGTAAGAAATAACTTATCGTTACAAGTGATAACAACACAATAGAGTTTAACATTGTTCCGTAATTGAACTAAGGACAATACCTGCAATGTTGAAGGTTATCTATCATTAATAACCTTGTTAATAAGCGTTTCGAATCGTGATTATCGATAGCGATTATTATAGGGACTGCAATAAAATATTGAAGGCTTTCAAAAATAGTCCCCTTTTTAAAGGCGGTTAATATATTTGCCTGCTACAGTAAATAAACTGGACACTGAGTAGGTTGAAATACATTCGTAATTGGGGGCAAAATAGTGCTCATAATTTTTACAAACTTTCCAAGGCGTGGGAATGGTGCAACAAAGTTCAGGCTGCATGTATTACATTTAAGGGAGCGATTGATTGCAGAATCAGTAAATTTCCTGATAAATCGGCTCGTCGGACGCCATGCTTTGGCGCATAGAGTTACGGCCCTTGCCATTCTGAGTTCAAATCCCGCCGAGGTTAACTTTGCCTTTCATCCTTACGGGGTCGATAAAATAAAGTACCAGTAATGCACTGGGATAACTGCTGGCCTTGTGCCAAATGTAGAAACAATTATTTAGTCATGTATACGTCCCTTTACGCAGTGCCGGATTTACCATTGTGATTATGTGTTTAAGCACAGGACTCCGTTGGCCAGCAGGCCCATCTTCCAGCTAAAAAGAATTCTTACGAAGAATTTTTCAAATGTTTGGAGCCTCATAACTTAACTAGCACATGGCCTCATTTGTCCTAAACCCGGCACTACCTTTACGTACTGAGTTCAAATCCCACCTAGGTAAGCTTTGCCTTTCATCCTTACGGGGTCGATAAAATAAAGTATCATTAACGCACTGTGGTCGATTTAATCAGCACTCACACCGCAAAATTGCTCACCTTGTTCCTAAATCAGAAACCATTATTTAATATTTAGTAGGGGGGTATTTCGCCATAGTCGGTATCTTTAAGAAGCAGATTGTTAATAATTATAATAATAATTTCTGATTTAGGCACAAGGCCAACAATTTCGTCTTCACATAATTATTTCTGATTACCATATAAATACTCATTGCGTGGAATATAGCGCCACATTAACGCCTATCTTTACTGCAGTTAAGCTTTATCTTGGGAGAAAAGAAAAATAGCAATACAAATGTAATAAATCCGCCATTTCAACCGCCATTTCAAAAAATACTGCAAGGTTATCATTTTCTTTCATCCTTTTGAGGTCGATAAACTAAAGAACTAATGCAAAGCTGTGGGCCGAGGGAATTGTTAAAGCAACGGATGGGACACTTTGAAGTACTCTGCGTTCAATGTTCTTGGGTTAACTCAGTTTAACACGATTGACTGGTCCTTAAGTACCTTTAGCGGAGGTCATTTCTTTCAGATATATCAATGCCAAGTATCTGATTTGCAGATAACTACCTTCTTTCCTCATATCATTTTACTCTCCCTTACTAAAAAAAAAAAAAAAAATTAAACAGTAAAATTAAATCAAAATAAGACATAAAACTTACTGTCTGAAAGTTCATCAGACAGTGTTAAGCTACTGGGAGTCCAAGCCCCTCCTTTGCACAGGACGACAGTCCATCGCTGGTTATTAGCTCATCTGTAGTTGCTAGTAGTCCTATTAAGTTGACTAGAGTCGAATAATATGAAGTGTTTTTCCCAACAACACATCATAATACCTGGTCTAAGACTCGAATCTATTACATTGCAATGGTAAGCTTAACACAAAAACATTAGACCATGTGCTTTCACGATTTTACAGAAAACAACAAATCACCGACAATAATAACAGTAACGATAACAATTTACCTTAGAGTTTTAGTTTTCAGATTGAAGATCAATGAACTCTATTGTTACATAGCAGACTAAAAGTATAGTGGATTTTAGAATGTCACAATAATTCAATTTTAAAAAGCAAATTAATATGGGAGTTTTCTACAATTTAGCTTTTCTATTTCACGGCTTAGTTAAAAAAAAAATTATTTAAATTAATAAAATATAAAAGTTTTTGTGACAGAATCATCATTTTGTTTATTCCTTTAATACATATACTTGTGTATGCGCTTGCGCGGTTTTGTATTTATTGTATTAACAAAATTCGTCAAGGAAAGCATAGCTATATTTGCATATAAATACACCCAGCTATTTCATGCACAATGTTTTTATAGTAGTATATATTATAATGAATTTATTCAAATGCAATACATACATACGTACATACATACATACATACGTACATATATATATATTTAGAGGGGGGGGGGGGTAAGAGGGAGCTTAACATATATATGTGCAGTTTACAATACTGCTTATTACGACCAGAAAAAAGGTATTTAGGCATGTATGCATATATGCATGGGAATAACTACATGCAAACACACACGTGCGTATATATATATATATATATAAAATTATATAAGTATATCTATATATATGTGTGTATGCATATATATATATATGTGTGTGTGTATACATAAATACATACATATATTCTTACAACGTTAAGAAACATACTGAAAGAAAGCAAGAAAAAGCGAAAGAGAGAGAGGAGAGAGAGAGAGCGTGTGTGTGTGAGAGGGGGAGAGAGTGTGTGAGAGAGAGAGAGAGAGTGTGTGTGAGAGGGAGAGAGAGGGGGGAGTGTGTGTGTGAGAGAGAGAGTGTGTGTGGGGGTGAGAGAGAACAATCTGATGGCATATAGGGAGAGATTGTTGCAGCAAAAGTAAATTCGTGTTGAGCAAGAATATTCTAAAAATCTCCAAGATCACAATTTACAGCTTCCCCAAGAGCGATTTAGTATTAAAAAGGCAGCAGATTATCTAAAGACTATAATTTTACAACTATGAAACAAAATAACCACAAAGAAAATGAAAATAAAATAAAAAGTATCGAAGAGAAAAATCAGGACAGAAAATGACAGCATTAACATAGCTTTTTATTTTTTCTTGCGTAGTCATCTGTAATTCTTTCCTTGTTACCTTTAATAATTTTCTATTTTAGAATTACTTTTATTTTAAAGATTCTCCATAGCTTATGTCACCCAACAATTTAAACGTTTTGGTGAAAATGGAATATAAAAATAAGAATAAAAAAATATATCTGTAACTGCTTTTTTTAAAAAAAATTATTTTATATCTTAACCGAGGAAGACATGGAATTGGCAAGCAAATCCGAAGCTTGAATATACATATATACATACATACGTACATACATACATACATACATACATACATACATATATATATATATATATATATATATATATATATATATATATATATATATATATATATATATATATATATAAACACACTCACTCATATATATATATATATTTACTCGACTATGTAGATACTCACACGCACTCACACATAAGTATTATATATATATATATATATATATATATGATCATTCTTTAGGAGGTTAAGGTCTTGTTACTGACGATGAGTGTGTTTCGTATTGGAATTTTAAACGAAATATTACTAGGGTTTAAAAAGAACGAAAAGCAAAGACACACATAAAAAAATGATAATGGAAAAATCAGTCGGGGTCAGCTGAAGCTTATCATTATTATTATTATTATTATTATTATTATTATTATTATTATTATTATTGTTGTTGTTGTTGTTGTTGTTGTTGTTGTTGTTGTTGTTGTTGTTGTTAATCTTGAATCAAAGAAATTGAATTAAGTGATATGTTATAAATCATTTTTTGTTCTTTCTTTATAGATTCTCGAACACCCATGACTCTTACTCCACTCTTCTCTCTATCCGTATATATACGTTCTGGGGAATATGGGACGAAGGCAGATAGCATTGAAAAAATTTGCAAAAGAAGAAAAAAAAATCTGGATGCTTGTTGAGATTTGTATCTAATCAGTGAAAACCCCAACGATGTATTAGATTACGCAAAAGAAATTCCATGAATGATTCCATTTTGAATTAAGTCAAACATGTCGAAATTGATACATATCAATGACATGGTTTAACTGTATACACAAAAATAACGTCGCTATATATATATATCTATATAATCTTTTATCAATATCAGCCGACGGGCTGAGGCCATTGTATATATATATATGTCACCGGTACTTTGAGAAAGGAACATATATACATATATAATGTTTTATCAATTTCAGACGACGGACTGAGGCCCTTGTGTGTGTGTGATATATATACATATATATGTCACCGGTACTTTGAGAAAGGAACACCAAATATCAGCCCAGGACATATCAACGTATTGAAACAACTGGAGTAAATTTTTATTTCTTCTTTATATTTTTCTGAGGTTTTTTCTGTTAAACTTCTAGCTGCCTGATGAGGTCATATCAGTTGCATAACGGTTATTGCCGAAATATATATATCCGCGATTATGGTGAAATGAAGTGAATTACAATCTGTTGACTTGTACCTCCTGATTATGAATATACTCTGTAGTAAAAAAAACCCACTTGTGTACTTCGTAGAGTGTACTATCCTGCATACAATAGTGTCGGTTATTAACTAACACATTCTTTACTTAATATTATATATATATGCGTGTGTGTGTTTGTGCGTGTGCGCGCGCGCGCGTGTGTGTGTGTGTGCGTGCGTGCGTGCGTGCGCGTGTGTGTGTGTGCGTGCGTGCGTGCGTGCGTGTGTGTGTGTGTGTGTGTGTGTGTGTGTGTGTGTGTGTGTGTGTGTGTGTGTGTGTGTGTGTGTGTGTGTGTGTGTGTGTGTGTGTGTGTGTGTGTAAATACACCAACGAAGCATTGAGGGGGAAATAAAGTCTTAAAAATGTAAAAAATTTCAAACGCAGATAATCATTTCAAACACACCCAATTGATATTGTTTATAGCAAAAGACTGTGTACACAGTCATTTTCTGGTTTGAGATTTTCTATACTTTCCAAGAATATATAGATACAGAAGCTCACTTATACGTGACGAAATTAGATGGATTATTTTTTATTAAGTTAATTTAGAAGTGCGCTAATCAGTGTAAATTAGGAGGTTAATGTCCCCTCCATATATGTTCACAACTTCTAATAACTGCTATGGTGAAAGGGAATCTGAATTCAAATTTTCATATCACATTTATAATATCTTAACGACAAAATGAAGAAACGAGAAATATAAAAAAGAGAGAAAAGAAAAAAACAAAACAATAAAATAATTACTGAGGAAATGGCGAAGGGGCGAACTCTGCACACATGGCTGGGTTGCACAGCCATGTGTTCATTATATCTCAGCTGTAGAACACGGATAAAAGGCCGAAATGGTTATAGCGCAGGACAACACATTGCATGAGACAAACCACCAAATCTTGGTTATTGTAATACGTACAATACAGGTGTTAACGATAACATTGACAAGAAGTAAACAACAACAATAAAACAAACATGGTTGAATTCAACTACTTCTTGGTGTGACACCTTGTATATATTTAAACAATTTAGATATATAAATTAAAACCAAAGAAATGACAGTGGCTGGGCTTGAAAAAATAATACGACGTTGTCCTCATGAATTTACATTATTTCATCCGCTTATAGCATGAATTCGAATCTCGAAAGATTCTAATCTTCTATATCTATTTCCTGGCTGTACCATAAGAAACCATTGTATCCCTTCATGATGCGCTTTTACTGTTGTCAAAAAAATGTATACCTAGAGTGGATTTCTGTTGTTACATGGTATAACGGATGACACCGAGCTCACACAATAATTATTTCGCTGGAATAGTGCCTAATCTTTTCATGTTTACATAAATATACGTTTTTCTTCTATGTATATATATATATATATATATATATATATATATATATATATATATATATATATATATATATATCTATATCCAAAATTAAGATAATCAAAATTATGGGTGTCATGCCAGAAAGATATGCGCCATATCACCCGCAAAATAAGCTCTAAGATTCTAACGAATAGGTCCGAGCATTTTATAATAACTAGAAATTGATTAACATATAAATAAACATGAATAATCACAGGAGATAATTTTTACAAGTGTGTAAGCACACATAGCTAGGTAGGTAACTAAATAAAGTTAACCAGAACTTCAAAAATAGATACCTTATAATATGTTTAATCTTCCCTGTATATATTCCATTAAAGAAATATATTTCACCAATTAATCGAATGGTATTATAAGGTATCTATTATAAGGTATCTATTTTTGAAGTTCTGGTTAACTTTATTTAGTTACTTACCTAGCTATGTGTGCTTACACACTTGTAAAAATTATCTCCTGTGATGATTATTCATGTTTATTTATGTTAATCAATTTCTAGTTATTATATATATATATATATATATATATATATATATATATATATATATATATATATATAAAGAGAGAGAGGGGGGGAGAAAGAGAGAGAGAATAATCTAGAAAATAAGCTACTAAAACCACAAATCTATTAAGCGATTTCATTCGTGTTGAGCATATATTATTGTTAAACTTGGCGGTGAATTGGCAGTATCGGTAGAGGGTCGGACGCCATGCTTTCCAGCATAGTTACGTCCCTTTACGATCTGAGTTCAAATCCCGCCGAGGTTAACTTTGCCTTTCATCCTTACGGGGTCGATAAAATAAAGTACAGTAATGTACTGGGTAATTGCTGGCCTTGTGCCAAAAGTAGAAACAATTATTGTTAAACTTATTATCGACGGCAGTTGAATAGTTAGAGATTGTTATTTTGCCCTTGTGAAATTAAATCTTTTCAGGGTCAGCATTGCTATCCATTCCATTTTAGCTGATAAATCAAGTATCTATAAGATACTGGGGTATATTAGCAGAAAGTACTGTATTTTTCCTAGAAATAGAGATTTTTTTAGTGCTGTCGTGCCAATTCCTTAATCGATCTTATCATCAGGAATGTGACAGACGGGAATCCAACCTTTATTTTTCAGCGTTGCAAAAAGAATGTTTGATCTAAAGACAAACTGAATGTTGAGAAGTTTCTCTTACTCTTTGAAAGATTTTGCTCCCATTTTTGGCGATATACCAATAATTATTGCACTGGGCCATTTTAACCTTGTAGTAGATAACAATTAGTAGAGTGAACCTCCATTTTCTGTAGTTCATCACATATTTCATCATATTTTAGTGTTTTATTGTTCCAATCATTGAATATACTTTCACCCAAATATCTATTACTGATGGCGTTTGGTAAGGGACCGGCGGTAGTGGCCGCAACACATAGTTTCATGCATTAAAGCAAACGATTAGATTTTATTTATTGACTCATGTGAAATGTCTGCATTTTCAATAAATAGGTCCTGAATTTTCAGGACGTGACCATGACGAGATTCTTGTAGTGATAGAAGTTGAGAGATTTGCTGTAAACTAGGCTGGAACGATGACTGAGATGATTATCATGATGGAAGACATTTTGGAGATTATGTTAATATTTCATGTTTATATTTTCTTTTACTATTATTTAGCCCACATAGTCAAGAGGGTGGGAAATTAACGGAATCGTCATAACGCTGGAAAAATTGCTTTACAGTATTTAGTTACGTCCCTAAGGAAAAGCAGCAGGAGTCAACTTCCGCATTCAGAAATATATACATTAAATAACTGGCATTTACACTAATCGATTGAATCAACTGTACTCCCCTCCCCCCATAAATCTATGCTCTTGTGATTATATTAGAATGAATTATTTAGTCTAAAGAAGAAAGCAATACCTATACCCTTTACACACATTTTCAACTGGTTATGTTGATGCAGCTGATATTTAACTGAAACTTTTGTTCATTAATAATTGTAGAGTAAAAGCAGACAAAGGAGAGAATCTAATTAGCTGTAATTTTTGGAAAGAAAAAAGGTGTCGAACCCAAATTAATTCAGAGTATGTGGGTTTAAACACATGAAAGGAAAGAAAGAGAAATGAGTACATTATGCTGTATGCGAGTAGAGAGAGAGAGAGTACAAATACATTGTTTGAAAGGTTCAAGAAGAAAATATACTTCTAGAAACGACAGAGAACAAAATACATCGCATATTTGTAAGCAGCAATGCTGTTGCTGCTGCAGATAATGATTATTTATTTTGACTAGGTACAAATCATAATATATACGGTTGTTAATAAAATGGCTGATTAAAACCAGGGACAGGACAAAAAAATAACTAAAAACTCAAAGCCAGGATGATCTCTTGTAAATAGGAGTGTAAATATAGCAAATATGTTATACAAACAGGACACAACTGGTCTCTCAGCAAACATGAAAGAACAGCCTAACTCCCACTGTCATCGCCTCCATCTCTCTGACCCTGCCCATCTCTCCCTATGGTGAGCAAATGGGGTCCCACATGCTGGCCTCGCCACAGCCCCGGCGGACAGAATGGCTCAAAGACATTAATATATGTTAGTATCATGAATAATTTACATAAGTTCCTGATACAGATATTTTTAATGTTAAGAAATAACGTGATTTCTGGTTCTTTGTTACGCAACCAGCAAGCTGTACAGCTCTGCGACACACTGAAGGTCAATATATTTAGTACGTAGACACCAGAATAGGCAAGACATGGTGGGGGGGGGGGGGATTTCAACTTCATATCAAAGGTGTGTGTGTCTTCGATCAAGAAAGCCACAGAAATGAGACTATTTAAAGCAACAGTTGAGTCCATTCTCCACTACGGATGCGAGTCATGGACACTGACAAAAACACTCACAAAGAGGATTAATGGCATATTCACCCGGATGCTGACAAGGGTCCAAAATATATCCTGGAGAACACACGAAGCAAAGAAATTGCTCTTCGGCTCACACTTTCGCCTTTCTGACATCAGAGACTCGCATAAGCCGGACACGTGAAACGTCACAATGAACCTGTTGACAGAATTCTCTTCTGGAAATCTGATGTGTACAGACGAGTTGGGAGACCAACCACAGCGCTGAAGGATGTTCTTGAAGATAACACCGGATTGGAGGTAGGGAAAATTGAGATGGCAATGTTAGACAGGGTCAGCTGAAGGAGGAACTTCGTCATGGCATCGGTAACGGATACATTGAAGACATTGAGCATTTGTAAATCTTTTATTAATATTTTACCATAAACATGCAATGACCATCTATCAGAGAAGAAAAATTGCAGAAGAAAAATCGTAGAACATTTAAATTATATTTCAAGTTATCACCGGTTCATTCATTGTTTATATTCTGATTATAATTCAATTATTAATATATTTTTACTTGGTAGGTCTGGAAGAAGAAGCAGCGTCCATAGTCTTCACAGATTCGATTAAAACGACCTCCGTAATTTCACTGCATCTGAAACTTTTTAACCTTGGATGGACGAATGACAAATTTGACATTCGTGATATTTTAACTCCATATAAAAACCAAAACATATATTGCAAAAGATTTAGATGAAATTTTTGCCACTTCTGCCATCAAATATTTTTGGATCCAGGTGAGGAGGCACTCCGTCGGTTACGATGACGAGTGTTTCAGTTGATCCGATCAATGGAACCGACCGCTCCTGAAATTAACGTGGCTGAGCATTCCACAAACATGCTCACCCTTAATGTAGTTCTCAGGGAGATTCGGTGGGATATAGAATGCGACCAAGCTGGCCCTTCCAATTACAGGTACAACTCATTTTTGCCAGCTGAGTGAACTGGAGTAACATGAAATAAAGTGGCTTGCTCAAGAACACAGCGCACCGCCGGGAATCGAACTCACACATTACGATCGTGAGATGATTTCCCTAACCACAAAGCCACCCACCTTCACGGGATCCAGGTAACATGTAAGCAAATGGGGAAGATTATACACATTAACTGTACTTCTTGAAGTAGTAACCACATCTCTCTTAAATGTATAAAATGACGGAATGGGCAGGATAGGAACAGCTTTGATCACGACGTTAAACAACAACAACTACAGTGAACAAGATATCTGCTGATGATGATGGTGATGATGATGATGATGACTTTCGTGGATGTTATAGGCGATGCACTTGTGTCTTGGTATTTAGTTTATCGAATGCGTAGAGATTTGAACTGATAAGAACGGTACGAAAGTAGTGAAGGTCCGCAAATGATTTAGCCTGAAATATCACACAACTTCATCTACCATTCCCAAGCTATGTACTACTACTACTACTACTACTACTACTACTACTTCTACTACTACTACTACTACTACTACCACCACCACCACCACAACCACCACCACTACCACCACCACATAATAATTGTTTCTACTTTAGGCACAAGGCCAGCAAATTACTCAGTACATTACTGGTACTTTATTTTATCGACCCCGTAAGGATGAAAGGCAAAGTTAACTTCAGCGGGATTTGAACTCAAACCGTAAAGGGACGTAACTATGCTAGAAAGCATGGCGTCCAACCCTCTACCGATAATGGTTTCTGATATAGGCATAAGGCGAGCAATTAGAAGGGGAGGGAAAAGTCTATTAAATCGACCCTAGTGCGTTACTGGTACTTTTATTATCGACCCCGTAAGGACGAAAGGAAAAGCTAACCTTGGCCGGATTTGAACTCAGAGCGTAAAGGGCCATAACTCTATTCTAGAAAGCATAGTGTCCAACACTCTACTGATACTGCCAACCCACCGCACTATAATAATAATGATGGTGATGATGATGATGACGACGATTTCTTTATCACACACGCAGGGATCAAATTAAAAAAAACATTAATGACGGCACAGGATAGTACAAGACAGTAGTAATATTAGTTTATTGACCAAAATGGTTTACAAAAATATCCAGGACCGTACAAGACAATACAGTTTGAGCTTAATAATAATTGTTTCTACTTTTGGCGCAAGGCCAGCACATACACAGTGCATTACTGGTACTTTATTTTATCGACCCCATAAGGATGAAAGGCAAAGTTAACCTCGGCGGGATTTGAACTCAGAACGTAAAGGGCCATAACTCTATGTTGTAAAGCATGGTGTCTGACGCTCTACGCCCTTGAGCTTAATAATAATAATTTTTTCTCATTTTGGCACAAGGCCAGCAATTAACCAGTGAATTACTGGTACTTTATTTTATCGACCCCGTAAAGATGAAAGGCAAAGTTAACCGCGGCGGTATTTGAACTCAGAATGGCAAGGGCTGTAACTCTATGCGTTAAAGCATTAATAATAATAATTGTTTCTACTTTAGGCACAAGGCCAGCAATTACCCAGTGCATTACTGGTACTTTATTTTATCGACCCCGTAAGGATGAAAGGCAAAGTCAACCTCGGCGGGATTTGAAGTCAGACCGTAAAGGGACGTAACTATGCTGGAAAGCATGGCGTCCGACCCTCTACCGATACTGCCAATCTACCGCCCTAAGCAGCATTAATAATAATAATAATCGCTATCATCAATAAAACAAAAAATAAATAAAAATATAAATAAAAAATTCCATTCATGCGTAGGTGGATTGGGCGGTTTGCGAATTAAGCCGAGTTCTTGTTGAATGAATCAAACGAGACTGGATGCTGAAGGAGAGAGAGAATAGAATGAGATAGGAAACGGTAGTAGCAGGGAAGAGGAGGTGCTTAGTGTTGTTGTTGTTGGTAGTGTTGGTGATGGTGGTGATGGTGGTTGTAGTAATGGAACAGGAGGTCGTATACAGTGGAGGATACAGTATAGAGTGCTGTTGATGGTGATGGTATTGAGTTTGTTGCTGTTGTTGGTCCTGTTGGGGTGGTGTTTGTGATAGTGGTGGTGGGAGTATAAAAGTTATGAGGGTGTTTAGGTTGTAGTTTTTGTTGTTGTTGTTAGCGGTGGTGTTAGAGTGATGCTGGTGGTGATGGAGGAGGTATTGGTATAGTGATAGTAGTGGTTGTATTTAGTTGATGTGGTGATGGTGTTGGTGTTACTGGTATTGGGAGAAGTATTGTTGATTATGGTAGTGGTAGTACTTATGGCTGTAGTGCTCTTTGTTTGTGTTGGTGTTGCTGATAGTAGGTGTTGGTTGTAGTTTTACTGGTGCTGTTTTTAGTGTTGCTGTTACGTGATTGAATGAATGAATGGATGGAATGAACGATTGCACGAATAAACGAATAAATGAATACACGGATAAACGAATAAACAATGAATGAATGAATGAATGAGATGGTGCCTGACGGTCTGCTTAACGCCGGGCGGTGATGTAGAAGTGGTGGCGGTGAGAAGCCGATATGGGGATGAAAGAGATTAGTATCCATGGGTGTGAGGGGGATGAGTTTGTTAAAGACCAGAAGGAGTGTAAGAGGAAAAGGATGAGGAAGAACAGAACAGGAAGAAAGAGATGGCGTGAGAGATATGAAGGGGAGAAGGGTCGTTGGAGCGGGAGGTGAAGTGAAGATGACGAAAATACACAGCGTTGAATATAGGAAAAGTAAATAGAAGAGATGTTGCTGTTAGGATGTTCCCAGGTGAACTGGAAGAGCGGAAATACATATTTGGTGTGTGTGTGTGTGTGTGTGTGTGTGTGTGTGTGTGTGTGTGTGTGTGTGTGTGTGTGTGTGTGTGTGTGTGTGTGTGTGTGTGTGTGTGTGTGTGTGTGTGTGTGTGTATGCGTAGGTGTGTGCGCGTGTGTCTGTGAGTATATATAGTGACTTACACATGTGCTTTTACAAGGTTCTGCGTCACTCACAAAGTTGGTTAAAGAGCAAAATACCTGTTGATAACGTGATATTCCTTGTTCGATCTTTATGCTGAAAGTTTATAATTTTAAGCAGACAGTATTATTGATGTCCCTTTACGATCTGAGTTCAAATCCCGCCGAGGTTGACTTTGCCTTTCATCCTTACGGGGTCGATAAAATAAAGTACCAGTAATGCACTGGTTAATTGCTGGCCTTGTGCCTAAAGTAGAAACAATTATTGATTTGGGTGTCATAGAAAGCTTGCATTTGGGTTTTACCATCTATTCCACTTGGGTCCAGGTCTGTTTATATCATTTATTTTGTTTGACCTGTTTAGCTTGACTTGTTTTTTTGGCTTAGGTGGTTAATGCCTTATTGACCACTTTTCAGTTTGTATGGCGTTTTAACATATTGTTTAGCTCTAGTTTTTCTTAACTATTGGAGCGCTTGCCAGCATTTCTACGATTTTGCGTTTCGTTTCGCATTTTCTACCAGCTGAAATGCGATTCTCGCTGAATATATATATATATATATATATATATATATATATATATATATATATATATATATATATATATAAATATATATATAGTTATATATATATATAAATATATATATATATACATATATATATAAATATTTATATATATATACATATATATAAATATATATATATATATACATATATATATATACACACATGTATATATATATATATATATATATATATATATATATATATATATATATATATATATATATATATATATATTTATATGTGTGTTTACATGTATGTGTACATACATACATAAATACATGCATACATACGTACACACGTATGTACTGTTTATTCCATTTCAAAAATTGTATCATCAAGTTATTTCACTGATGTCATCTGTTGTTAAAGTCTCGTCTCGCTCTCTCTCTCTTTTTTTTTGCTATCAGAACTAGAAATTTCTGTTCTTTTAACTTCCAAAGGTCTTCATTATATAAATTTTGAATATCACCTGTAATTCCTTCTAAATCATTTTGTATCCTATGTCTTCTTTAATCATATTTAGACACAATTGTTTTCAAAGCTCAGTGAAATATGTGTAACATCTCAGGGATAGGCAGTATTTTTATTGTTTAATTTATGTAATTTTTACACAGTTCTTTGATTGATAGATGTTTAATCACTCACTGAAATAAACTGACTTCTAAGACTATATTACAATTTTAGCAGTATGAAAGTTGAATAGTCGCCACTTTAACAGGTCGTTAGTTGCCAGTGTGGTAAGTGATAGTATCCTCGTTGGATTATCTTGTCGACATAGACGTGAGGGAAGGTCCCTCGATCTATTTACCATCTTAGTATTTACAATATTCCTTTCGTCAGGTCGCCAATTCCAGCAGCATGGATTATAGATGTTATTGAGACACGAGTAACATAATAATGATTTCAACAGCAGAAATTAGAGATGAAATGTATGTTTATTTTTGATGTAGCACAAACAATGTTTGTTAACTTATATGGTTGAAGTTACAGATAAAAAGAGGTTACAAAAGGGAATGTGCCATTGCGCCGGAAAGCCGGCGAGGCTAGGGTGCAATATCTCACCGTTACATTATGCGTGTTGCTGGCTCGAAGTTTCTGGTACAAGAGAGAGATTCTTCAAATCCTCGTGGGGAATTTCTTCCTCGGGGCGCGTAGGGATACATCCTCTTCTACTGGCGCTGATTGGCTGAACTGAGCCAAATCACGCACAGAGAATGTATGTGATCCCGCGTAATGTAGGTCACTACATCACCTCCGAGCAGATTTTCAGCCGAAAATCGATAACAAAGAAACCAAGGACCCACATATTATTGAATCAGCAAGAACAAATGCTGAAAGAGCACATCAGTGAAAAAATAATTGAGCAGAAAGATTCATGCAAGAACAAAAAAAATTAGGCGCGACGGGCCGTGTTGAGCCGCTGTCAAATGACTAGCTGTTTTGTAGTTTAAACGAGACCCTCAAGGGCCTACCAGTAAACAGATAAAGTCTGACATGGGCGAAGTTGCTGTTCTTGCATTAAATGTTAATGGTAAGCGTTGTACCAGTAGCTGTGAACGAAGCTATTATGGTAGTTTACCAGTGCTGGCGAGAAAATGATGGCCCCCAGATGTATTGTCGAATGTGCTGTGGAGCCAGGAAAAAAAATGGCTGGTTGCTTTGTAAAGAAAAAAAAAAGCAAGTTTAATCTGTAGGTGGGTTGCAGTGTAAATTCCATAATTCGGGCGAATCCACAGAAGTGGCCGAAATGCTGACAAGTCCAGTTCAATTTGTTGCTTTCCCAGCGAGTCGGGCAAACACAACAAGACGGATGGCCGTCATGGACGATCAGTGTGCAACGAGATGCGAAGCTGTTTGAGTTCAGCTGCAATTAGTATTCTCGTGTTGCGGTGCCTGCTTGAATCCAGTGGATTAAGCTCTGTGAGCTGCTAGCATGTGACAGCACCCCAACCAGGTGAAAAGGGACTCGCAGAATATTACGTTTGAAGAACATATACCAAGAACAACATGTTGGTGTGTGATTAAAAAAATGTGTGCATATGCAGGCATGTAAAACAGCAAAGAATGTGAATGAACAAAAACCATGAGCAAGCAAATAGCAAAAGAGCACAAAACAAGTAAATGCATTCTACAAAGAAATATGTGAATGTAACAAACTGATAATTCAAAGTCAATCTAAGGGAGCAGAGAAATTGCTCAATAAGTTCAAAGTTTTTCAAAGTCAAATAGTTCACACATCACCAGTGTACAGACACTAGTTCTATCTGAAAACTGAAAAAGAAGTCTGTTAATGCCGTTAGGGGTTAGATGTATGGTGTTTTTGAGAGTTTTCGTGACCATTCTACCGTCTTGCCACCCTGTGTGACATAAGGTTTTGTTGTCAAAGCAAAGTCAATGAATCTTCTGTAGAGCAGCAGTCAAGCGCTGAAGAACCCAGAGTCCAACATGGCAGCCACTTCTGACGCTATAATGGTGAGAAAACTACTGTCTCAATTTCTCGAGTCCCTGTGGTAACGAGACAGAAGGTATGCGTCGGTAAAGTTATGAAGCTGCCACTCATCACTATTCCCTGTTTTGGTCAGTGGTTAAACAATGCTGTCGCTGCTGTTGCTGTCGTTGTTGTTGATTGTAGACAGGACCTGTCGGTAGCCATTTTGAAATTCCCTCGTGGCGAAAAGTTTTTTGAAATACTGCTAATTTTTCAAAAAAAATTTTGAAAGGAATATATTGTATTTTCGCAAGTTGCGAAAAAGTTGGCAACGTGGCAATAAAAGTTCAACTGAATAAAAAAGAAGGGCTGCGTTAAATTCTTACGTCGGTCACCACTTTAGCAGTATGAAAGTTGAATAGTCGCCACTTTAACAGGGTAGATGATTGAAGGTCGTTAGTTGCCAATGTGGTAAGTGATAGTATCCTCTTTGGATTATCGGTCCCTCGATCTATTTACCATCTTAGTATTTACAATATTCCTTTCGTCAGGTCGCCAATTCCAGCAGCATGGATTATAGATGTTATTGAGACACGAGTAACATAATAATGATTTCAACAGTAACATAATAATGATTTCACGAGTAACATAATAATGATTTCACGAGTAACATAATAATGATTTCAACAGCAGAAATTAGAGATGAAATGTATGTTTATTTTTGATGTAGCACAAACAATGTTTGTTAACTTATATGGTTGAAGTTACAGATAAAAAGAGGTTACAAAAGGGAATGTGCCATTGCGCCGGAAAGCCGGCGAGGCTAGGGTGCAATATCTCACCGTTACATTATGCGTGTTGCTGGCTCGAAGTTTCTGGTACAAGAGAGAGATTCTTCAAATCCTCGCGGGGAATTTCTTCCTCAGGGCGCGTAGGGATACATCCTCTTCTACTGGCGCTGATTGGCTGAACTGAGCCAAATCACGCACAGAGAATGTATGTGAGCCCGCGGAATGTATTTCACTACACAATAATTACCTGGTCCATAGGTTATAATAGAAAAATTGAGTTTAGGAAAATAAAAACGACTTCAATGGTTCCGCTCGTTTTGGGTTCAACAATATTTTATGGATGTTTATTTTCCTAAAGCAAACGCACTTATATTTCGAAAGTCTACTTCTCAGAGTTGAGTTTTACAATAGAACAGAAAAGTTAAAAGAAACATCCAGTAAATAAATCCTACATAACAAGGCAAATAGGAAACTAAATTTGTAGATACTGTTCAGAATGATAAACAATGGTTTCCATTTCACTTTCAAATCTCCGATGGCATTGGCTCCAAACAATATTGAAATGATCGCTTGCTGCTTTGTGCCATAGTTCTCTTCTTTTTACTTTGAAATTAATATTTCAGGGGGTAAATGTCTCCAAAATATGCTACGATCATCTACATGGAAAACTGGATTATGTGAATATTTGCTTCTTTCTATAGTACATTTTAATTGTTGGGTCTGGTTGTCAGCACTTGTTGAATCCTCTGTTATCCTAATGCCATCAAGATGAGACCTTCTCTTAAATATTTAAAACCACCCACAAGCAGCAACAAGAGTTTAAGATATATATTCAGCTTTATCTTCAACCGACTGATAAAAAGAATACCAATAGCAAAACAATAATGGCTTAGGAGAGTTTCAATAACCATGTGGTATACCATCAACCCAATCACTTAATGTTTTATGAATATTTTATATCAATTTACTGCGTGCCTAGTACGGCTAGTAGTGTTACACTAATTTGTATTTTGCTTAGCAACTTTTAAATATGATTTTCAAAACTGACCATGAATGTCTGATAATTCCATAGCCAAATATTTCTGGTTTTCACTTCTGTTCATAATCTCTTGTTTGACATGTACCGACATAATATGAGGGGAGAACATTTCTTTTTTATTACTGACTACCTTTTATTCTTTGTGTCTATACATTGTGATCCTGTCTCTATTTTTTTGTAATCCTGGAAAAGGGCTAAACACCGACACAGTGAACTTTCTTTCCTATTTTCTATATAAAGCGGGAAAATAATAAAATTTTTTGTATGTTTTGTCGAGAGTAAACTTGACAAACGTATATATAACTAGACAAACATACATATATATGATGGACTCTCCCGTCGATATGCGACATATGAGTCTCCAACAAAAGTTAAATGTGAGAAAGTGAACTGATGTTGAACTACCCACACAAAGTTTTGTTTGAAGTGGTGAAGATTTGTGTAGGACCAACCACACTTTTTTTAACTGACAACACATATCTTCGGTGCATATGTTTGCCACGGAAAATACGACAGCCCTCAAGAAAAAAAACTATTTGGATGGCTGTTGACTCTGCTGAATTCCTCCGCCCTTTGCCGGGTCTTGTATTTCATCCGACAGGGTGTCCAAATATCACCCTGCTCATCAAGCAAGCTTGGTGGGGTTGCCGGTTTGGTCGCCGACGACCCGACCATGAGACAGGTTGTACTGGGTTACATGTTACCACTCGAGAGCGACCTGACACACTCACAGACACGCACGCATACACACAGACACACATATATATATATCCATAAACTACCCAAAATATTTTAATGTTATTGACAAATTAATAAAATATTGCATTTGGTCATCGTCGGTTTAGATTTAATTGATTAACTTCTCCACAAACTTGATGCCTTTTGCTTAGGCTTGAAACAATTATAAAAAAACTTAGACTTTACGAAATCATATTTCTTCCATTTTATAAATATGCGGTTTTATGCTTAAGCCGGAAATCGCTGTAAATTCTCCCATACACAATAACAGTAGTTGTCTTGTACTAGAATATCTGCTTTATTGATCCTTTTAGACGGGTAACCATTATTGTAAGATGTGTCACAATTGTGTTTGACTTCGAATTTCTAAAGCGAGCGAGTGTCCATCATTGGTATGTGAGTGATATCGTATTAAGTGATAATAGTATGCTAATGGCGATTCAAACTATTATTCATCTTTCTCTTAAATTATTGACATTGTACATTATGCTAATAATTCACACATATAAATAACTACGACAATTTACCATGAACACACGAGTCAGCTCCCACAATTTACAGTATTTCGACAAAGAAAGGGAAATATAGATGAGAAACGATAGAAGGATAGTGGAGAGAAAAATAAAGTGATAAGAAAAGGGGAGAGTGAGAATGAAATAGAGAAAGAATGTGAGAGAGAGGGCCTCAAATAAAAAATAAAAAACTGACGTAAATTGAAGAACGACAGAATAAATTTTGAGAAAGACAACACGTATAAAGATGAAAGAAGAAAACGAAGTCCCTCCCCCCACCCCATCAAAAGCAAACAAACAAAGCAAATAAGAAATATAATATCGTGAAGAATATTCAAGGGTATATTTAATATTCTAAGAAGGATAGATAGTTTTGTTTAATGATGAAATTTCAAAGACATTTTTTAAAGGAAATACATTATTGAAATTTAATGAACAACATTTGATATAATTAAAACTTAAAATGCATATCTTTCAGAGATAAATGTAACGAAGGAAAATTTTATAGAATGAGTTTTTTTTTTATGAATGGAAATGACTGAAGGAAATAAGTTGAAAGAAATATGCGAGAAACTGAATTATTAAAATTGGAGGAAGGAAATATTTTCATTAAGCAAAATCGAATGACATTAAAACAGATACACCATAAAATTTATAGAAAATCTATTGAGAAAACTTTGAAGTGAGAAACTTGATGAATGATGAGAAAAAAATCACATTTAAGGAACGATATTTAATAAAGGAATATAACAGGAATATCAGGTGTGATGAATGAAATTTAAAGGTATTAGTTTAATGAATGAATAACAGAGAATAAGAGATGTAATGAATATATTTGAACAAAGAGATTTTTATAGAAAATATGATGATTGAAATTTCATAAAGAATATTAAATGAAGGCTGATTAAAATTTGATTCATTGTAATATAGTAATAATGATATATTAAATACTATTAATAACAATTAGTATGTCTGAATACATGAAAGTTTGATTATTTACTGATGAGATTAGGAACGAGCTAATGGAGAATGATCAGATATAACAAGAGAAAGAAGAATGAGCTAACATGGGAGAATGACAGCGAATGAGTTGACGTGATAAAGTTAGAGCCTGAAGGAAGGAGAAAACCCCATAGGGTAAGAGAAAGATAAGAGCTGATAGATGGAGGGAAAATGAATAAACGTTACAAAATACTGGAGAATGAGACGTCGTTACTCGTGCTTTACGCAAATATAACCCAGCCATCATTGAATAGATAAAGTTCTAGTTTCACCTTACAGATAAGATACTAAATCAAAGAGTGAGAATCTCAGAGGAATATCTCTACTTCCGTTTTCGCGATAACGCTGCTGATTTATTTTCAGTCGACGGACTGATACCCACAGAGACATCAAATGGAATTGCTCAGATGGTTTCATTGTCCTGTACATTAACTGGAAGTAATGCACTAAAAATACGGTTGTTTTGAGAGAACATAGATATCAAATGTATAATCATTAAGCACAAAATCATTGTTTCTGTAATCTTCCGAAAGAAAATGTTATATGGAGAATTACATGATGGCAAACGAAGTTTAAAGACCAAAACTTGAGTTGAAGAACTGCTTAAAGTCTAACCTATGAACGTGTCAAATTTCTTTCCGCGATTAGGAATGTCATGCAGAAAAGAGAGGAAGTTGAAGAGAGAGTACGACCATAGATGTTAATAGATTTGATACTTCATTTGTTTCTTACAAGATTTTTGTTTAAAAAGTTCATCGTTTTCTACTTTGCAATACTATTCAATACACGCCAGATATATGATAGTTTGTCTAACGATGGTTGGTCTGAAATTCCTGTAAACACCCAGGAATGTCAAAAACCTCTGAAATTATTCATGTAAAGGCAACTGACCGGAATTGCCTGATATGCAATAAAGAGGGATTCTCGCTAGCGATCCCGGGGAATCGCCTTGGAGTTGATGATTCTTACTGGCTTTATGTTTCTGGTTTGGAAAGTAATTGGAATCTGAGTGGCATTATTTGTTCACCATTACTTCCGTATTTCCCTGATGTATTTTTGAATAAAATATAGTTGGAATAAATTTTATTTCTTTTATAAAGTTTTTTCTTTCTTTTAGCAATAGAGTGAGAGTCAGATTTTAACATAGAAACATCAACTAGATAAATACTATGTATATATGTATGTGTCTGTGTGTTTGTGTGCGTGTGTATCTGCGCAGGTATGGATGTCATTGCATGTGTGGGTATTTACTTTTTAGGTATATGTGTACACGTGCATATGTTTCTGTATTTATACATATGTATATGTGTGTATATATGTACATATGTATATGTGTATATGAAAGTATTACGTGCTGAATTTCTGAAATGTTTGACATACTTTTACAGTTTCATTAATGGACTGTGCTTTCAACATTCGAACTAGACCTACTCTTTCTAGTTCCGAGAAGCCAGCTTCTCAACATCTGTATTGATTTAATTAGTAACATAACTGTGTACCCTAATGATTACAGATATAAATCTAAAGGGGTAGCCATGGTGGATTATACGCAGATTTCTCACTTGTTCAGCATAAATGTCCTGCTTTTTTGTTAATCTTTAGTATTATAGTTAATTTCCACTACT
Organism: Eledone cirrhosa; assembly: GCA_964016885.1. Taxonomy (NCBI): domain Eukaryota; kingdom Metazoa; phylum Mollusca; class Cephalopoda; order Octopoda; family Eledonidae; genus Eledone; species Eledone cirrhosa. The sequence goes on along the minus strand of OZ024740.1, from coordinate 170,528,252 downwards.
GCGTATGCTTTCTTTTCTCTGGCCCATATCACTATGTTTGCAATTTATCGAGGTTTTGACTGGATAATTCCACCAGTACATTTTCGTATTATGTATACATATGTCATCCACACCACTGTTACCTTTTATATTCTTATTCTCAGGATTATCCTTTTTACGGATTGCATTGTATGTACGTACGAACGTATGTATTTTCTGGTTTTATAATTTTATAAAGTTTTAATAAAAGAGAGAGAGAAAGTCAGTTTCTAACATAGATACAAAAATGTACGCGTGAGTTTATGTCTATTTATGTGTACATGCTTGTGTATATATGCATGCATGTATGTGTATGTGTAAGTGTGTGCGTATATGTGCATGTATGTGTGCGTGCATTTATATGAGTGAATGTGTGTGTTGTGTCTATGTAGTAACTTTCAGCAGAGACGAAATACCAGCAGCAATAAAACAAATAAAGCTTGACTGTTATTAACATTTCAGTACAAATACAAACAATCTGCCTATAAATACACTGCGTCGTTCTCTTGTTCCTTTTGGAATGTCAAAACGGCACAGCATCTGCAACAAGACATTATTGCACAGACATTCAGAATGTATCGAGAAGTAGACAGTAAGAGGTAACAATGATGATAGTGTTAGTGGCTATAATAAATAACGTTGATATCGATGTTGGATATGTTGATGGAGTTGCCTTTAGGGTGTAGATCAGAGGTCCCCAACCACCGGACCGTGAACCGGTACCGGTCAGTGGATTATTTGCTACTGAGCCTCAAAGAAATAATTAACTTGTTTGAAATCATATAATAGATAAATTGAATATTGAACTTTAATTTTAAAAGATTTGTTTAAATATTCAATATTCATCTACTTTAATAAATTGCTCTTTTTATTATTGCTCTGTTTATTGAAATGCATTTAAATAACACATATATGCAACTACCGGTCCGTGGAAAGATTGTTCGACATGAAGTCGTTCCGTGGTATAAGAAGGCTGGAGACCACTGGTGTATATAGTAATAACAATAGCGACAAAAACGATGTTCAATTTTTTTGTTTGATGTTTGTGATGGAAGTGTTAGTTTTGGTGTTGGAGTTTATAGTTTGAAGGCACCAGGCTTAGTGATTAGGATGTTTGGCTTACAAACGCAAGGTTACACGTTCGATTCTTTGAGCAAAACGCTTTATTTCACGTTGATCCAATCCACTGAGACCTAAAAATGAGATTTATTTGTAATTTAAAAGCCCAGCCTTGTCAAACACTGTGCCCTGCTGAATCATGCCTGAGTGAAATTTCCCCTACACTGGTAGAATATGAAGACATCGAAATTTGGCAAAATTCGTCCTCCACATTCTTCTATATGTTGGCGTAGAGGGATTTTTCTGGTGTGGGGATCTCTGATTCGTTGACGTGTGTGTGAGATAGGGAGAGGTATGTAAGTAGAGAGGGACACAGATAGGCAGACAGACATACAGAAAGAAGTTTACTGCGAGTGAATGCGCTCGTCGTATACATGCTCCTATACATTTCTATTCCTCATTATTTCCGTTTCAGGTTCAGTATCGGTAGAGGGTCGGATGCCATGCTTTGCAGTACAGAGTT
>OZ024740.1:170504152-170521652 GCA_964016885.1 Eledone cirrhosa | reverse complement strand
ACCTCAACAACACCAACAACATTACCATCATCATCATCATCATCTTCACCTTCATCCTCCTCCTCCTCATATTTCCGTTTTCCTTCATGATAATCATCATCACCATCACTACCATAACTTCAACACACCAACGCCACCAACACCACTACCACCAACATCTCTACCACAATCAGCAACACAACCACCAAAAAATAATCAGTGTGATTAGCTGTTGTTTCTAGTAGGTTAAATGTCCATGTAGATTATTCATCTTCAAATGTACGTACATATGTATCCATACATACCCACATATTCATGAATGTGTGTTTACATACACACTTACATGCATGCATGCATACATCGATACACACACATACATACATTATATAAATATTGTATATATATACATATATATATGTATATATATGTATATATATATATATATATATATATATATATATATATATATATTCATGGTCATCTAACCTACTAACCTGTGTGTGTGTGTGTGTGTGTTTATAATAGTTTAGATGAGTTGATAACACAACCACATAAAGGCATATATATATATATATATATATATATATATATATATATATATATATATATATATATATAAGTGGTTATACAACAGTTAGTTCACCATACCGAGAACAATTGTTTCACCTTAGCGGATCCTCAGCTCGTAATGGACATGGTTATACGGAACAGGAAGGTATAACCATGTCCATTACGAGCTGAGGATCCGCTAAGGTGAAACAATTGTTCTCGGTATGGTGAACTAACTGTTGAATAACCACTTCTACCTAACTCGTCCCATGGACTGAGTGCTCTACCACCACGGATATTACCTTCCAGTATTCTACCACTATATATATATATATATATAGGAAAAAGTATGACCCCCGACGACAGAGCTCAAGCCGTTTCGACGGCTATTTCCGTCCAGAAATAGCCGTCGAAACGGCTTGAACTCTGCCGTCGGGGTCATACTTTTTCTTATTACCCATTCTACTACCGTAAGTATTGAGTACACTGGTGCGTTATGGTCCATCTGGTTCCTTACCACAATTCCTTCGTTTTATATATATATATATATATATATATATATATATATATATATATATTGTTATACTTTGGGAGGGTCATGTTGCCAATAAATTCATGTTGCTAAACAAATTCAGAGACTAAATATATATATATATATATATATATATATATATAGTTAGGGAAGCAGAAAATTGCTTATTGTAATCCAGTTCGTGGTTAAAACAGCCAGTTTCATGGACGGTTTCAACGTACGGTTAGGGGTAACTCCACAAGTTTGTAAGAATCACGTTCAATCTTGGAGTGTAAAGGATAAAAGAGAAAACACAGGTAAGCATTAAAAAAAGGATTTTATCCAGGTATTTACCACCGTTTCATTGGTAAGTACAACCTTATATTGGTATACTGCAAATAGCAGCCACTTGCTGCTATTTGCAGTATATCAATATAAGGTTGCACTTACCAATGAAACGGTGGTAAATACCTGGATAAAATCCTTTTTTTAATGCTTACCTGTGTTTTCTCTTTTATCCTTTACACTCCAAGATTGAACGTGATTCTTACAAACTTGTGGAGTTACCCCTAACCGTACGTTGAAACCGTCCATGAAACTGGCTGTTTTAACCACGAACTGGATTACAATAAGCAATTTTCTGCTTCCCTAACTATATATATATATATATATATATATATATATACATATATATATATATATATATATATATATATATATATATATATATATATATATATATATATATATATATATATATATATATATATATATATATATATATGTTGAAATGTCCAAGACCTCCAGCAGAAGGAATATTTTCTCCCGTTCTTGCTTTCCTCTTTTTAAAAGTACACCTTATCCAGCACCTACACAGACCATGTTTATTCATATATATATATATATATATATATATATATATATGTATATATATATATATATATATATATATATATACATATATATATATATATATATATATATATATATATATATATATATATATATATATATATATATATATATATATAAGTAATGAAGTTTCCGTTGAAAATTGAAAAAGTGATAGGAGTGAAGAGTGCTCTATGTAAGTTACAGAGCTAAATTTAAATTATAATAAACAATACAATATAATTACCTCATTACCAGAGGTTTGCCGAATAAGGCGAATAGAAGAAACGTCCTCATTCGTTCGTCAGACAAGGCAATTTAAACATAGTGAAATATTAAAAAAATCTCCTCAAGAAAGGCAAAAGTTTAACGTGCAAAAAAAAATATATATAAATAAAAGTAATGCATGAGGTATATTAGAATAAAACAGGGAAATATAGTAAGGTTATGTATATAAATGTGTGTATATGCACCTACAAATGTACATATGTGTGTATGTACAAATGCATGTGTATAGTGAAAAATTGTGTGCGTAAGTACATACATGAGGACAAGCTTATCAGTGTATGTGTGACCACAAATACGTATATAATATATGTTGAAAAAAGAAATTGTAAGATAATAGAGTTAACGTACATACAGACTCAGGGTCTAAGGATTAAAATATATACACATACAAGTATGAAAGCACGCGTATAAACACACATGCGCAACCACATACATTCAAGTGATATATACAGGGAAGGAAGTGTATCAGTCAAAGCAGTGTCAGGCTGAAGGTCGATACATATATAAAATATATAAAATATGAAGATGAAAAAATGAAAAAATATATGAGAATAAAAAAATTAAATCAAAATAACACTAGAAAAAATATAAAACATACATGATATAACTTGACACTTGCGTTTTCAACTCCAGATATATTCTGTTGTCCCTCAGCCGCTTTTATGTATGTTTACTTGCGTATAATTTGTACTCATTTATTCATACGGGTGGTTTTAATATTGTATGTATGCGTATGAGTGTGCATGTGTGTGTATACGTGTTTGTATATGTATACGAATGCATTCGTATGTGCGCGTGTATGTCTATATGTGTGTGTGTATGTGTGTTTTCATATCTATGTTTTTTACATACTTATATATATGTTGTGTGTATATATATATATATATATATATATGTATATATATATATATGGTCGCGTGTGTGCGTGTGATTAGATGTACATGTATATATATATATATATATGTGCTTCGTGTGTATGTATGCGCGCTTTTGTATGTATGTACGCATGTATGTGCTTTTGTCTGTACGTATTTATATATATATTTTTATATATATATATGTGTATGTACGAACCTATGTATGTTTTCTATTTTTCTAGTGTTACTTTATAATTGATAACCCCTCCCTCTTTGATTTAATCTTTTTATTCTCATATATTTTTTCATTTTTTCATTTTCCTATTTTATATTTTTTATATATTTTATTTTTTTTATATATGTATCGACCTTCAGCCTAACACTGCTTTGACTGATACACTCCTTTCCCTGTATATATCCCTGTATATATCACTTGCATGTATGTGGTTGCGCGCGCGTGTGTGTGTGTTTATACGCGTGCTTTCATACTTGTATGTGTATATATTTTAATCCTTAGTCCCTGAGTCTATATGTACGTTAACTCTATTATCTTACAATTTCTTTTTTCAACATATTATATACGTATTTGTGGTCACACACACACTGATATGCTTGCCCTCATATATGTACTTACGCACACATTTTTCACTATACACATGCATTTGTACATACACACATATGTACATTTGTAGGTGCATATACACACATTTATACACATACCCTTACTATATTTCCTTATTTTATTTTTATATATCTCTTGCATTACTTTTATTTATATATTTTCTTTGCCCGTTAAACTTTTTTGCCTTTCTTGAGGAGATTTTTTAAATATTTCACTATGTTTAAATTGCCTTGTCTGACGAACAAATGAGGACGTTTCTTGTATTCGTCTTATTCGGGAAACCTCTGGTAATGAGCTAATTATATTGTATTGTTTATTATACATTATATATATATATATATATATATATATATATATATATATATATAAAGAGGAAAGCAAGAACGGGAGAAAATATTCCTTCATCAGCTCTCTGCTGGGGGTCTTGGATATTTCATCACACACACACACATATATGTATATATATATATATATATATATATATATATATATATGCATTTGCCTTTATATGGTTGTGTTATAAACTCATCTAAACTATTATAAACACACACACACACACACACACACACACACACACACACACATATATATATATATATATATATATATATATATATAGCATCGGGCACACACACATATATATGTACGCGTGTGTGTTATTCACAAATTACTGGTACATATCCCTAATACAGTAATGCCCAGATTATTTAATAAATTATTTTTCTAAAATCAATGTTTCGTATATAGACATGAATGTCTAAAGTTATAACACGGAGTTCAATTTTTACAAGTAAATTTGCTCCGAAATAAGTAAGTAATATTTCAAAGAATTAAAACCTTGCCTACAAAACATACTTAATGGATATGTTAAAAACGAACATGGTATTACATAGACACATAACATAGCATTTAACACATTTCTCTAAGAGGTAATTGAGAAATTTAAATCAATGTCATTCCCAATTTCTATGACATTGTGTAAATCTCTGGAACACTAAGAAGACTACTGCATGTGATCCACAAATATCGATTTCCTACGTTAGAAAGAAGTCACATAATATAGAAGAGTATAGTGTAATGAATCGATTTCAGTAGATGGCAGGTATTGTGTTCAACGATAGAAGAGAAAAGAAACAAAGAAGGTAGCTGGATCAGAAAATAAATGTGTCCGGATTTCAAGCATATCTGACAATCGCCCCCTCTCTAATACACAGATATTAATTTCTCACATTGGTACTCGTTTTGTGTGTATTACAACTTTTATTTGGCAATATCTCTTAGAGCAGAACGTCTCAAACACTTCTGGCCATCCAACCCTATTTACAGAGAGACCTGCCGACACGCAAATTAAAAAAAATATATAATAAATAAAATCGTTAATTTATATATAATAAATAATATATACTATGTATAAATAAATATTATATGTTGTTCTTTTTTGTCTTTTCTTATTGTCTTAAAAAGTCTTAAATCTGTCTTGAGCCGGGAAGTTCCTCAGACCATTTCTTTGGCGTTAATCGACTGAGAGCACATGAATACCCCAGCTCATCGCAGGGTTACACCCCCAGCTACTGCTGTTACTCATTTTTAACTGCGTATACTGGAGCAACGTGAAATGAAGTATTTTGGTCAAGAACACAACACACTCCAGGAATCTTACTCGCGGCATTATGATCGTGTGTCCAAATCCCTTACCACTAGGCTACGTGCCTTCACTTATTGTCTGAATCGTAGTAATCCCATGTATCAAGAACAAATTATTCGAAAACTTACAATCAGTTATTGTGAATCGTAAATAGAGAAATGCGGGGAAAACTTTAAAATTTTGGAAACATTTTCTGCAGAATCGTTTGGGTGTTAGTGCTTTTAAAATGACTCTTACATTGTTTTTGTTACTCTTTTTTTTTTAATACCATATTCAAACATTTTAGATTTTCAACTTCAGCAACTCACAATCTGCAAATACAAAAAAAAAGAAAAAAAAAAAACAAAAAACAAAAAAAAACAACTTAAGTTAATTTTTTAAAAATTTAAAATTATATTTCAAACAAAAATGGAAATTAAGAAATTGAAACTAAAATAACGAGTTTTTAAATTTTCAGTAATTGATAATTTTAATGCTTTCAAATTTTTATAAAATATATTTATGCATCTGACACGCAAAAGAAGTATATTTATTTGAAAAAATACCTTAACGTAATAAATTTTTGATTAAAAAGAACAATATTTTTTCTTTATGAATCTCTGGTGTTCAAAATAAAAAAAACCAAAGTCCGTTATAAGAAAAGATATCTAATGTTTAAAATATCAAGAGAACATTAAAAAAGCCGTTAAATGGTGTTTAAAAAAATTCCCGTTAAAACGAATATATGCCTCAATATCTTTAACTTGGATTAAGTGACAGAGGTTGACATTGGCAAAAAAAATGTCATTCGTGTGTATTCATATTAGAACTCTCAGGGAAATCCAAATAGTTTCCATTCACATAATTTCACTTACAAAGCATTTGTCGATCCGAAAGGATGGTAAATATCGCTTTCTGAAGAAGCAATTCAGTGTGATCGAACCCAGGACTACATGATTGCGAAACGATTTCCTTAACCACTCGCCATCGTAAATAACAAAACAATAATTCAACAGCAAAGGCATCACAAATGTGAACAACAATAACAATAACTTATAATAAAAAATAGATCTTAATTACACCTTCAAACTACCTATCTATTAAATAATTGTTTCTACTTTTGGCACAAGGCCAGCAATTATCCCAGGGCATTACTGGTGCTTTATTTTATCGACCCCGTAAAGATGAAAAGCAAAGTTAACTTCGGTGGGATTTGAACTCAGACCGTAAAGGACCATTACTCTATGCTGCAAAGCATGGTGTCTGACGCTCTACCGATACTGCTAATCTACCGCCCTCCTATCTATTAAATAATTGTTTCTACTTTTGACACAAGAAAGCAATTATCCTATAAACAAGAAGGTGTCGTGGATAATTATTATTATTATTTTCTGTTTCTCTGTAGTTCTACTTTTATCGTATGTTTTCACTGCAGAACCAAACATATCTGTGTGCTCTTTGGATATGTGCAATGTTTGGCTTTGGTTCTATATTTTCTATTGTATTGATATGTATTAACCTATAAGTGATATTTTTGTATATTGTGTATATGTGTAAACTCTGGGTTTTCGTCTGCAAATTTTAAATCATTCCAAATATGAAAATCACTAAAGGGAATGTTTCTGTTTTCAGTTCCCACCTTCTGATTATCTCTATTTTGAAGTCTTTATACTTAACTATTTTCTCATTTTTGTGACTGAAACGATTAGGAATAACTGACTTTCATTGTAATCCTTGACGGCGATATCCGACATATTTTAAAACCATATTGAGTTACTATCTTCAAATTTTCTCCGATACGAACCACTACACCCATCGATTTCCACTACCGGAACGTCACCGACTGGAATTCCTTCCATTCAAATGTCTTTCCTGAAACCTTCGACATGCAATGAGTTCTTTTCTACATATATCTAGCATTTAGAGTATCCTAATATTTGAAAGATGTATAGTTTTCATATAAGGTTTTGTGTTATAATACTGATATTGTGCTGCAGTAATCACCCCTTCTAATTCTATTTTGAGGTTCAGATGACAAATTGGTATAGTCGTTAGAGTGTTAACTTACGAACCTGAGAGCACATTGGAAGAAATGCCTTTGTGTTCTGGTGTAAATCTCACCATGACCTACATGTGTGATAGATTTATTTCGTCATACAGTTTAATACCACTTTCGAAACTTTAGATAACTTTAGAGGAGTCCACCCTGCTGCAATCATTCTAGATATGTCTCCAATTTGAGAATAACATCCCCCAGTCTCACCAGTCATAGAGGTACTGAAATCTCATGCTTATGACTATTCCCTCCTTGACGAAGCTGTAATGTGGGCAGTGTTTATGTTTCAATAAGGCCATACCTCTAGAAATTCTTTTCAGAAAATTTACCCTCTAGTTTCTTTCAAATATCAAAATACAGATCGTCCTTCAAAGAACCGATCTGTAGTCAATATGTTTTATTCTTGACTAACTCGTCTTTTCTTTCTGCAAACGCAGAGTATCTAATATATTTTTGCTAAAGTATGTTTGAGGAAGATTTGGTGGCTATTTCTAGCACTTCAAGTGTAAGTGGTTCCCTCGTTTGGCTTTCGTCGTTTCTGCTTGCTACATTTTCGTTTAATTCTGATGTTAAGAGTTGTGCATTAACAGAATCGTTAGAGCGTCGGACAAGATGCTCTACGCCATTTGTGCCCACTCTCACATTCTGAGTTCAAATTCAGGCACGGTTAGATTTTCCTTTCATCCTCACAGTGTTGATAAAATAAAGTACCAGTAATGCACTAGTATCTAGTTAATCGACGTTCTACTTCCTATCAAATTCTTAAAGTAGAAGCAATCATTATTATTAGGGGCGTATGGTCTGAGTTCAAATTCCGCCGAGGTTAACTTTGCCTTTCATCCTTACGGGGTCGATAAAATAAAGTACCAGTAATGTACTAGGTGATTGCTGGCCTTGTGCCAAAAGTAGAAACAATTATTAGGGGCGTATGGATTGGCAGTATCGGTAGAGAGTCGGACACCATGCTTTGAAGCATAGAGTTACGGCTCTTTATGATCTGAGTTAAAATCCCGCTGATGTTAACTTTGCCTTTCATCCTTACGGGGTCGATAAAATAAAGTACCAGTAATGTACTGGGAAATTTCTGGCCTTGTGCCAAAAGTAGAAACAATTATTAGGGGCGTATGGCAGTATCGGTAGAGGGTCGCACACAATGCATTGCAGCAAAGAGTAATGGTCCTTTACATTCTTAGTTCAAATCCTGCCGAACTTAACTTTGCCTTTCATCCTTACGGGGTCGATAAAATAAAGTACCAGTAATACACTGGATTTTGCTAGCCTTGTGCCAAAAGTAGTAACCATTGTTAGTAATGATGGCAGGGTGGTGGATTGGCAGTATCGATAGAGCGTCAGATTGCATGCATTGCAGCATATAGTTATGTCTTTTTACGTTCTGAGTTCAAATCCCGCCGAGGTCAGCTTTGCCTTTCATCCTGACAGGGTCGATAAAATAAAGTACCAGTAATGCACCTGGATAATTGCTGGCCTTGTGCCAAAAGTAGAAACAATTATTAGTAAAAATGGTGGTAATGCTTGTGGTAGTAGTAGTAGTAGTGGTGGTAAATGGTGGATAGTAAAATAGTAGTAGTAGAAGAAATATTTGTGGTGGTGGTGGTGATGATGGTGTTAGTGACCACTACTACAGTTTTCGTTGATCAAAATGCTGCTGCTGCTGTTGCTGCTGCTGCTGCTGATGAAGATAACGATTAAATGAACATTCTTGATGTGTGTAACCGTGCCAAGGCAAAGAGAGGAATCAACGAAAAATAATAATGTTAATAATAATACTAATAATGATACTACTACTAATAAGAATAATAATAAAATAATAATAATAATTTATATTGCGGCGGAATGTTTCGTTTGATGTAAGCCACCCACCCTACACAATGGCACATCCCAATCCCCGATTTCATTCATATAAGGATGTAGGAGATTTCATCGGAACGTAACTGTGGGCATTGGTTGACACCAATCTTATTCACTTCCGGTATCCCAGGAATTTCGACGATGACATGTATTGTGTCATTCACCGATCTCCCTCATTCATTATTGGAAAGGAAGGGGGAGATAAATGGATGGAAGGGTGCTTTGTGCACTTTCTGCTATTTATATATATGTGTGCGCGCACACACACACACACACACACACATATATATATATATATATATATATATATTTATATACACACACACACGCATATATATATATATACCGGTGTGTGCGTGTGCATATACACCAAAAAATCTATATATATATATATATATATATATATATATATGTATATATATATATATGTATATATATATAACTGTGTGTATCTGATGCGTATGTGTATGAAAGGTAGACATTTATATTAGTTTAAAAACATATATATATATATATATATATATATATTAGGAAAAAAAAAAAGTATGACCCCGACGGCAGAGCTCAAGCCGTTTCGACGGCTATTTCTGGACTAGTCCACTCTACTACCCTAACTATTGAGTACTCTGGTGCGTTATGGTCCATCTGGTTCCTTACCACACTTCCTTCGTTATATATATATATATATATATATATAAACATACATATATATTTCTGGTGTGCGAATGTGGGTGCGGGTGGTGGTGTTTGGGTGTATAACTGTGCATATATGTATATGCATAGTTATACACCCAAACACCTATGTATACACACACACACATATAGATATATCCATATTTACGTATGTAAGTAGGTGTGTATGTAGAAGCATGCACGCGAGTAGGTAAGTAGGTTGCTGGAATTTTAGGTCTATTATATGGTTGCTATTTAACCACAGGTCAGCTCTGATCGAGCCGTCCTACCTATGGTCAGAATGTTCCAGCCATGACCATCTTATTTTTTCGAGTAGCGTGTCTGGGATTATATTACTCAACATGTACTTCTCTTACTTAAGACAGTATTGTGTAGTTTAAGGAAGATTTGGCTGCTGGTTCTAGCAAACCATGGTACCAAGGAAAAGCTTCCCGATTTCCGAAGTTGGTGGGGTTGAAGTATGAGAGAGGTGAGGGTGCAACTTTCTTTTATCAATGGTTTCTATGGAAACGTTGACTAGTAGAAGTAGTATACTACTACTACTACTACTACTACTACTACTACTACTACTACTACTACTACTACTGCTGCTGCTGCTGCTACTGTTACTACTACTGCTGCTGCTGCTGCTGCTACTACTACTACTACTACTACTACTACTACTACTACTACTACTACTGTTGCTGCTGCTGCTACTGTTACTACTACTGCTGCTGCTACTACTACTACTACTACTACTACTATTACTACTACTACTACTACTACTACTACTACTACTACTACTACTACTACTACTACTATTACTACTACTGCTGCTGCTGCTGCTGCTACTACTACTACTACTACTACTACTACTACTACTACTACTACTACTACTACTACTACTGCTGCTGCTGCTGCTACTACTACTACTACTACTACTACTACTACTACTACTGCTGCTGCTGCTGCTGCTGCTGCTGCTGCTACTACTACTACTACTACTACTACTACTACTACTACTACTACTACTACTACTAGTTTGTAGTTGTGGTTATGGTCGTAGTGGTTGTGGCGACGATTCTTGTGGTGGTGTTAGTGGTGGTTGTGTAATTATGTGCATCTTTATATTTTGGAAATGGAAGCTGTAACATGGCTAGTTATGATGATAGTGATGTTGGTGGTGGTTTTTGTTTTAGTTGCGGATGGTGGTGGCGGTGGTGGTGGAGGTGGCGTTGTTTTAGTGATAGTGGATGCTTAGGTACTGGTATTAGTAAGAGTTGTGTGGTAGTGTTTCATAGTTGTGCTTATAGCTGTGGTGGTGGGTGTGTTGGTGGTGGTTACTGCAGTATGGATGATGGTGATGGTGATGGTGATGGTGATGGTGATGGTGATGGTGATGGTGATGGTGATGGTGATGGTGACGGTGATGGTGATGGTGATGGAATGCAGTGGGTCTTGTGAAACGTTTTAATTCATGATTGCTGGTGTTGCATGAGAGAGGTATGTGGTTGCTGGTGGTGGTGGGGGGTTGCTAGGTGTGATGGTGCTGGTGGGGTGGGTGGGGGGTGGGGGTGCTGGTGGTGATGGTGCTGGTGGTGGGGGGGGGGGGGGGGGGGTGATAGTGATGGTGCTGGGGGTGGGGGTGCTGGTGGTGATGGTGCTGGTGGTGAGGGTGCTGGTGGTGGGGATGCTGGTGGTGGGGGTACTGCTGGGGGGGGGGTGCTGGTGGTGAGGGTGCTGGTGGTGATGGTGCTGGTGTTGGGGGTGCTGGTGGTGATGGTGCTGGTGGTGGTGGGTGCTGGTGGTGGGGGTGCTGGTGGTGGGGGTGCTGGTGGTGGTGTGCTGCTGGTGATGGTGCTGATGCTGGGGGTGCTGCTGGTGGTGTGGTGGTGGTGGTGGTGGTGCTGCTGGTGGGGTGGTGGTGGTGGTGGTGCTGCTGGTGGGGTGGTGGTGGTGGTGGTGCTGCTGGTGATGAAGATAAGTGAGATGTTGGAGGAGGGTAAACATTTTTATCAATGATCGTCATGGAAACGTTATTTTTGTGGTAGATCCAGCAGCAGAAACGTTATTTTTGTGGTAGATCCAGCAGCAGTGACAATGGTGGTTGTGGTGATGGTGTTGGTTGTGGTGATGGTGGTGGTTGTGGTGATGGTGGTGGTTGTGGTGATGGTGGTGGTTGTGGTGATGGTGGTGGTGGTGGTTGTGGTGGTGGTTGTGGTGATGGTGGTGGTTGTGGTGATGGTGGTGGTTGTGGTTGTGGTGATGGTGTTGGTTGTGGTGATGGTGTTGGTTGTGGTGATGGTGGTGGTTGTGGTGATGGTGGTGGTTGTGGTGATGGTGGTGGTGGTGGTTGTGGTGGTGGTTGTGGTGATGGTGGTGGTTGTGGTTGTGGTGTTGGTGTTGGTTGTGGTGATGGTGGTGGTTGTGGTGATGGTGTTGGTTGTGGTGATGGTGGTGGTTGTGGTGATGGTGGTGGTGGTGGTTGTGGTGGTGGTTGCGGTGATGGTGGTGGTGGTGGTTGTGGTGGTGGTTGTGGTGATGGTGGTGGTTGTGGTGATGGTGGTGGTTGTGGTTGTGGTGATGGTGTTGGTTGTGGTGATGGTGTTGGTTGTGGTGATGGTGGTGGTTGTGGTGATGGTGGTGGTTGTGGTGATGGTGGTGGTGGTGGTGATGGTGTTGGTTGTGGTGATGGTGGTGGTTGTGGTGATGGTGGTGGTTCTGGTGATGGTGGTGGTGGTGGTTGTGGTGGTGGTTGCGGTGATGGTGGTGGTGGTGGTGTGGTGGTGGTTGTGGTGATGGTGGTGGTTGTGGTGATGGTGGTGGTTGTGGTGATGGTGGTGGTGGTGGTTGTGGTGGTGGTTGCGGTGATGGTGGTGGTGGTGGTTGTGGTGGTGGTTGTGGTGATGGTGGTGGTTGTGGTGATGGTGGTGGTTGTGGTTGTGGTGATGGTGTTGGTTGTGGTGATGGTGTTGGTTGTGGTGATGGTGGTGGTTGTGGTGATGGTGGTGGTTGTGGTGATGGTGGTGGTGGTGGTGATGGTGTTGGTTGTGGTGATGGTGGTGGTTGTGGTGATGGTGGTGGTTGTGGTGATGGTGGTGGTGGTGGTTGTGGTGGTGGTTGCGGTGATGGTGGTGGTGGTGGTTGTGGTGGTGGTTGTGGTGATGGTGGTGGTTGTGGTGATGGTGGTGGTTGTGGTTGTGGTGATGGTGTTGGTTGTGGTGATGGTGTTGGTTGTGGTGATGGTGGTGGTTGTGGTGATGGTGGTGGTTGTGGTGATGGTGGTGGTGGTGGTTGTGGTGGTGGTTGTGGTGATGGTGGTGGTTGTGGTGATGGTGGTGGTTGTGGTGATGGTGGTGGTTGTGGTGATGGTGTTGGTTGTGGTGATGGTGGTGGTTGTGGTGATGGTGTTGGTTGTGGTGATGGTGGTGGTTGTGGTGATGGTGGTGGTGATGGTTGTGGTGGTGGTTGTGGTGATGGTGGTGGTTGTGGTGATGGTGGTGGTTGTGGTGATGGTGTTGGTTGTGGTGATGGTGGTGGTGATGGTTGTGGTGGTGGTTGTGGTGATGGTGGTGGTTGTGGTGATGGTGGTGGTGTGGTTGTGGTGGTGGTTGTGGTGATGGTGGTGGTTGTGGTGATGGTGGTGGTTGTGGTGATGGTGGTGGTTGTGGTGATGGTGTTGGTTGTGGTGATGGTGGTGGTTGTGGTGATGGTGGTGGTGATGGTTGTGGTGGTGGTTGTGGTGATGGTGGTGGTTGTGGTGATGGTGGTGGTTGTGGTGATGGTGTTGGTTGTGGTGATGGTGGTGGTGATGGTTGTGGTGGTGGTTGTGGTGATGGTGGTGGTTGTGGTGATGGTGGTGGTGGTGGTTGTGGTGGTGGTTGTGGTGATGGTGGTGGTTGTGGTGATGGTGGTGGTTGTGGTGATGGTGGTGGTTGTGGTGATGGTGTTGGTTGTGGTGATGGTGGTGGTTGTGGTGATGGTGGTGGTTGTGGTGATGGTGGTGGTTGTGGTGATGGTGTTGGTTGTGGTGATGGTGGTGGTTGTGGTGATGGTGTTGGTTGTGGTGATGGTGGTGGTTGTGGTGATGGTGGTGGTTGATGGTTGTGGTGGTGGTTGTGGTGATGGTGGTGGTTGTGGTGATGGTGGTGGTTGTGGTGATGGTGGTGGTTGTGGTGATGGTGGTGGTGATGGTTGTGGTGGTGGTTGTGGTGATGGTGGTGGTTGTGGTGATGGTGGTGGTGGTGGTTGTGGTGGTGGTTGTGGTGATGGTGGTGGTTGTGGTGATGGTGGTGGTTGTGGTGATGGTGGTGGTTGTGGTGATGGTGTTGGTTGTGGTGATGGTGGTGGTTGTGGTGATGGTGGTGGTTGTGGTGATGGTGGTGGTTGTGGTGATGGTGTTGGTTGTGGTGATGGTGGTGGTTGTGGTGATGGTGTTGGTTGTGGTGATGGTGGTGGTTGTGGTGATGGTGGTGGTGATGGTTGTGGTGGTGGTTGTGGTGATGGTGGTGGTTGTGGTGATGGTGGTGGTTGTGGTGATGGTGGTTGGTTGTGGTGATGGTGGTGGTTGTGGTGATGGTGGTGGTTGTGGTGATGGTGTTGGTTGTGGTGGTGGTGTTGGTTGTGGTGATGGTGGTGGTTGTGGTGATGGTGGTGGTTGTGGTGATGGTGGTGGTGATGGTGTGGTGGTGGTTGTGGTGATGGTGGTGGTTGTGGTGATGGTGTTGGTTGTGGTGATGGTGTTGGTTGTGGTGATGGTGGAGATGGTGGTGTGGTGGTGGTGAGGTGTGGTGGTGGTTGTGGTGATGGTGGTGGTTGTGGTGATGGTGGTGGTTGTGGTGATGGTGGTGGTTGTGGTGATGGTGGTGGTTGTGGTGGTGGTGGTGGTGTGGTTGTGGTGATGGTGGTGGTTGTGGTGATGGTGGTGGTTGTGGTGATGGTGGTGTGGTGATGGTGGTGGTTGTGGTGATGGTGGTGGTTGTGGTGATGGTGGTGGTTGTGGTGATGGTGGTGGTTGTGGTGATGGTGGTGGTTGTGGTGATGGTGGTGGTTGTGGTTGTGGTGATGGTGGTGGTTGTGGTGATGGTGGTGGTTGTGGTGATGGTGGTGGTTGTGGTGATGGTGGTGGTTGTGGTGATGGTGGTGGTTGTGGTGATGGTGGTGGTTGTGGTTGTGGTGATGGTGTTGGTTGTGGTGATGGTGGTGGTTGTGGTGATGGTGGTGGTTGTGGTGATGGTGGTGGTTGTGGTTGTGGTGATGGTGGTGGTTGTGGTGATGGTGGTGGTTGTGGTGATGGTGGTGGTTGTGGTGATGGTGGTGGTTGTGGTGATGGTGGTGGTTGTGGTTGTGGTGATGGTGGTGGTTGTGGTGATGGTGGTGGTTGTGGTGATGGTGGTGGTTGTGGTGATGGTGGTGGTTGTGGTGATGGTGGTGGTTGTGGTGATGGTGGTGGTTGTGGTGATGGTGGTGGTTGTGGTTGTGGTGATGGTGGTGGTTGTGGTGATGGTGGTGGTTGTGGTGATGGTGGTGGTTGTGGTTGTGGTGATGGTGGTGGTTGTGGTGATGGTGGTGGTTGTGGTGATGGTGGTGGTTGTGGTTGTGGTGATGGTGGTGGTTGTGGTGATGGTGGTGGTTGTGGTGATGGTGGTGGTTGTGGTTGTGGTGATGGTGGTGGTTGTGGTGATGGTGGTGGTTGTGGTGGTGGTTGTGGTGATGGTGGTGGTTGTGGTGATGGTGTTGGTTGTGGTGATGGTGGTGGTTGTGGTGATGGTGGTGGTTGTGGTGATGGTGGTGGTTGTGGTGATGGTGGTGGTTGTGGTGATGGTGTTGGTTGTGGTGATGGTGGTGGTTGTGGTGATGGTGGTGGTTGTGGTTGTGGTGATGGTGGTGGTTGTGGTGATGGTGTTGGTTGTGGTGATGGTGGTGGTTGTGGTGATGGTGGTGGTTGTGGTGATGGTGTTGGTTGTGGTGATGGTGGTGGTTGTGGTGATGGTGGTGGTTGTGGTGATGGTGGTGGTTGTGGTGATGGTGGTGGTTGTGGTGATGGTGTTGGTTGTGGTGATGGTGGTGGTTGTGGTGATGGTGGTGGTTGTGGTGATGGTGTTGGTGGTGGTTGTGGTGATGGTGGTGGTTGTGGTGATGGTGTTGGTTGTGGTGATGGTGGTGGTTGTGGTGATGGTGGTGGTTGTGGTGATGGTGGTGGTTGTGGTGATGGTGTTGGTTGTGGTGATGGTGGTGGTTGTGGTGATGGTGGTGGTTGTGGTGATGGTGGTGGTTGTGGTTGTGGTGATGGTGGTGGTTGTGGTGATGGTGTTGGTTGTGGTGATGGTGGTGGTTGTGGTGATGGTGTTGGTTGTGGTGATGGTGGTGGTTGTGGTGATGGTGGTGGTTGTGGTGATGGTGGTGGTTGTGGTGATGGTGTTGGTTGTGGTGATGGTGGTGGTTGTGGTGATGGTGTTGGTTGTGGTGATGGTGGTGGTTGTGGTGATGGTGTTGGTTGTGGTGATGGTGGTGGTTGTGGTGATGGTGGTGGTTGTGGTGATGGTGGTGGTTGTGGTTGTGGTGATGGTGGTGGTTGTGGTGATGGTGTTGGTTGTGGTGATGGTGGTGGTTGTGGTGATGGTGTTGGTTGTGGTGATGGTGGTGGTTGTGGTGATGGTGGTGGTTGTGGTGATGGTGGTGGTTGTGGTTGTGGTGATGGTGGTGGTTGTGGTGATGGTGGTGGTTGTGGTTGTGGTGATGGTGGTGGTTGTGGTGATGGTGTTGTTTGTGGTGATGGTGGTGGTTGTGGTGATGGTGGTGGTTGTGGTGATGGTGTTGGTTGTGGTGATGGTGTTGGTTGTGGTGATGGTGGTGGTTGTGGTGATGGTGGTGGTTGTGGTGATGGTGGTGGTTGTGGTGATGGTGGTGGTTGTGGTGATGGTGGTGGTTGTGGTGATGGTGGTGGTTGTGGTGATGGTGTTGGTTGTGGTGATGGTGGTGGTTGTGGTGATGGTGGTGGTTGTGGTGATGGTGGTGGTTGTGGTGATGGTGGTGGTTGTGGTGATGGTGGTGGTTGTGGTGATGGTGGTGGTTGTGGTGATGGTGGTGGTTGTGGTGATGGTGGTGGTTGTGGTGATGGTGGTGGTTGCGGTGATGGTGGTGGTGGTGGTTGTGGTGGTGGTTGTGGTGATGGTGGTGGTTGTGGTGATGGTGGTGGTTGTGGTTGTGGTGATGGTGGTGGTTGTGGTGATGGTGGTGGTTGTGGTGATGGTGTTGGTTGTGGTGATGGTGGTGGTTGTGGTGATGGTGTTGGTTGTGGTGATGGTGGTGGTTGTGGTGATGGTGGTGGTTGTGGTGATGGTGGTGGTTGTGGTGATGGTGGTGGTTGTGGTGATGGTGGTGGTTGTGGTGATGGTGGTGGTTGTGGTTGTGGTGATGGTGGTGGTTGTGGTGATGGTGGTGGTTGTGGTGATGGTGGTGGTTGTGGTGATGGTGTTGGTTGTGGTGATGGTGGTGGTTGTGGTGATGGTGGTGGTTGTGGTTGTGGTGATGGTGGTGGTTGTGGTGATGGTGTTGGTTGTGGTGATGGTGGTGGTTGTGG
>OZ024740.1:170471652-170496652 GCA_964016885.1 Eledone cirrhosa | reverse complement strand
CTCGTTGCTAACACCCTGCCCAACATCTTTAACTCTGTGTTGAGCAGAGTTATGGGCCTGAAATTGTTTATCTCATCCCCCTTGTTCTCATCTTTCCTGATCAGCGTTACTACGCCTCTGCCTACAGAACTGGGAATCCTCCCGTTCTGCTGCCAGTTGCAGTAGACCGCTTCGAGAACGCCAGAGAACACGTCTGGCATGCCTATGTAAAACTCATAGGGTAGACCGTCTAAACCGGGTGATTTGCGTTTCCCGCTACGGCCTAGGGTGTCTTCTATGATATATATATATATATATATATATATACAATTAAGTTAAAAATGTACATCTACATATGTATACTGAAATACTAGTATGCATATGAATACACACACGTATACATATGTAGATGTACCAAGTCTTTCACTGGTTACTTTACTGTGAGTATCCAGCTATTCTGTATGTAAACACACAGACAAACCGGTTTTTAGAGTCATACTGGTTTTTGAGGAAACACCTTTCCTCTATTCTCCCGAAAGCCAGACAAGGAATATTGAACTAGTTTCGTTGTTGTTACAACTCATCAGCAATATTTACCTATCTACCGGCCCTTCTGGAGAATCGTAAAAGCACATATCGTTATATGCTTTTTCTATGAAAATTAGTAGTGGGCAGACTAATTTGCATAGAGTGTGAGTACGTACCGGTTCAACGGAGACGATAAAAACAAATAACGAAACGAATTTAAATTTCGTTTCGTTTGTAACTCACTTTTGTATGACTGACGCTTAAACAATTAAGTTAAAAATGTACATCTACATATGTATACTGAAATACTAGTATGCATATGAAGACACACACGTATACATATGTAGATGTACCAAGTCTTTCACTGGTTACTTTACTGTGAGTATCCAGCTATTCTGTATGTAAACACACAGACAAACCGGTTTTTAGAGTCATACTGGTTTTTGAGGAAACACCTTTCCTCTATTCTCCCGAAAGCCAGACAAGGAATATTGAACTAGTTTCGTTGTTGTTACAACTCTTCAGCAATATTTACCTATCTACCGGCCCTTCTGGAGAATCGTAAAAGCACATATCGTTATATGCTTTTTCTATGAAAATTAGAAACTAGTTCAATATTCCTTGTCTGGCTTTTGGGAGAATAGAGGAAAGGTGTTTCCTCAAAAACCAGTATGACTCTAAAAACCGGTTTGTCTGTGTGTTTACATACAGAATAGCTGGATACTCACAGTAAAGTAACCAGTGAAAGACTTGGTACATCTACATATGTATACGTGTGTGTATTCATATGCATACTAGTATTTCAGTATACATATGTAGATGTACATTTTTAACTTAATTGTTTAAGCGTCAGTCATACAAAAGTGAGTTACAAACGAAACGAAATTTAAATTCGTTTCGTTATTTGTTTATATATATATATATATATATATATATATATATATATATATATATAGAGAGAGAGAGAGAGAGAGAAAGAGAAATAGAGTGAGATTGATATATAGATAGAATGAGATAGATAAAGTGAAATAGATAGATAGATAGATTTCTTTATTTGCCACAAGGGCGCAGAAGGAAAGGGGACAATACAAAGACATATGCCGGGGATTTTACATACAATCGGGTAAAAAAAAATATTTTCAACAAACACATTTAACAATGGAAATCCCCAATATTAATAATCTAATCTTTGCCCGGTTTGTCCGTATTGTTCAATAGAAGAGGAATAGATCTTTGCTAATCGAGTCATGATAAACAGCAACTACGATAACAACAACGATGTTAAAGACACAGTATTTTCTTAGTTGAAAAGAAAGGAAATAATCAAATTCTATTTCTTCATTTTATATTAAACTTCCATTCGTAGATATCGTTATTTATGACTGTGTTGGTGCCATCGGAACAGAACCAGGACGGCACCAAGGTTGTGGGAAAGATGGCTAGGAATTATAGAGTAGAATATGAAAATTATATGGAGGTAAGAATGGTTGACATCGAATTCACTCCTATATTGGCACGATGCATAAAAAAAAGAAAAAATGGATATCACTTGCATGCATTTGCTCGCTTTTTGAGGTACACCTGGAGAGAAATATGACTGGAAATGGCTCAAATCTAAATGGCCTGGTCTGAAAACGAACTTCCGTGAACATTTTAAATCTAAATAGTTTCTTTTTTTTTTTTACTATGTTAGACATTACTCAAACCACGCACATTTCACACCCCGTCGTAAGTTTGCATTCTTAAGCATAGGATTCTCTTTCCATATTTCCTTACAACGTAAAATTAATCGTTATATATTGCATAACCTTCTTCGCTGTTTTTTTGTCTCTTTCGTCTTTGTTTTACATTATTCAAACTCACTGCGATCTAAAATACATGTCGATATATTCTAGACGTATTTTTACATAATATTATAGATATAGGGCAATGGATTGGCAGTATTGGTAGAGCGTCAGACAACATACTTTGCAGCATAGAGTTATGGCCCTTTACGTTCTGAGTTAAAATCCTACCGAGGTTAGCTTTGCCTTTCATCCTTATGGGATCGATAAAATAAAGCACTAGTAATGCACTGGGGTAATTGCAGGCCTTGTTCCTAAATTACCACGTAACAACATAAATGGCACATACCTAACACATGTTGAGCATTTCTTTATGAGATAGAAAAGAAAATGGAAATTATTGTCAATGAGTTGTACAGCATCTCCAAGAACGGTTGGTGAAAGAAAGAAAGAAACCATGCTCCATGTGTTGATGTTTTCTATTTGTATATAACCTGACCAGAGGACAGTGGCCACGAATTGGCGTGCCAGCATAGGCATTTTCCTGAGATTCTGCTCAGAAAGGTTCCCTTGTTGTCTGGTTACTTCATTTTATTTGTATTAATGCCTCCACAATCAGAATTATATAAAATGAAAATATAGGATTGAAACCTGAAAACATAGCCACGTTTATATATGGGTTATTATTTATAATATTTTCTGCAGAACGAGGTCCAGAGGAGAAAACAAGAGTGAGAAATAGAGCGCAGGTTAATTGCTTAAAAAGTAGGATTCGCCTTGAATAGCCCATCATGGTGCCTTGAAGAAATGTCATCTACAATAGTCCCGAGTTGATTAAGACACCGTTGTATATATACAATATATATGTGTGCGTAGTGGATGACTGGCCAGATCGTCAGCTTGCCCCTCGGGGGCCAATACATAAAACGTTGCTTTCAAAGAAAATATCAGAAGTCCTAGAGAAAGAATAAAAAATTAAGAAGAAAAACAAAAAATAAATACAAGAATTAAGCATACTAGGATCGATTTTACATGAGATCGAGTATATATATATATATATCATTTTTTTTTTCTGCGGTGGATTGGCAGTATCGATAGTGGGTCGGACGCCATGCTTTGCAGCATGATTATTGTGGGTAAATGGTGGGTAAAATAATTATTGTGGGTAAAAAACGCCCCCCTCCCCACAGTAAAAATGGATCCCCCCAAATAAAAAACGGATCATCCCAAATAAAAAACGCCCCCCTCCAATAAAAAACGGATCGTCGATTAAAAACCGGACCCCCTCCCCCAAATAAAAACGGATCTCCCCAAATAAAAACGGATACCCCCCAAATAAAAAACGCACCCCCCAAATAAAAAAATCCCCAAATATAAAAGGGATCCCTCCCAAATAAAAAACGGATGCCCCAAATAAAAACGGATCCCCCCCCAAATAAAAAAACGGAACCCCCAAATAAAAAACAGACCCCTCCCAAAAGAAAAAACGGATCACCCCAAATAAAAACGGATCCCCCCCAAATAAAAAACGGATCCCCCCAAATAAAAAGCGGATCCCCCCAAATAAAAAACGGAACCCCAAATAAAAAACGGCCCCGCCCCTAATAAAAAAACGGACCCCCCCCCCAATAAAAAACGGATTATTGTGGGTAAAATAATTATTTGGGTAAAATGGTGGTTAAAATGATTATTGTGGGTAAAATGATTATGGTGGGTATAATGGTGGGTAAAATGATTATTGTGGGTAGAATTGTGGGTAAAATGATTATTGTGGGTAAAAGGGTAGGTAAAATAATTATTGTGGGTAATATGGTGGGTAAGATAATTAGTGTGGGTAAAATTGTGGGTAAAATGGTGGGTAAAATGATTGTTGTGGGTAAAAAGGTGGGTAAAATAATTATTGTGGGTAAAATTGTTGGTAAATTAATGGGTAAAATTGTAGGTAAAATAATTATTGTGGGTAATATGGTGGGTAAGATAATTAGAGTGGGTAAAATTGTGGTTACAATAATTATTGTGGGTAAAAGGTGGGTAAAATGATTGTTGTGGTGGGTCGTCTTCCACCAGACAAATTTGCTATTGTGAAGGTCAAATTTTACAATATGGAAGCTTTGGGCATCGTTCATCAATCAAACCGTCCCTGGTCTTCACCTCTACACGAAGCGCCAAAACCCAATAGAGCTTGGCGACTCAGCAGCGATTATGGCCGTCTTAACAAAAGTACCTCACCCTACTGCTACTCCATTCTGCATATACACGGCTTCTCGGTTCAGTTAGCAGGGTGCTCGATTTTCTCCAAAATCTACCTCAACCGAGGTTATCATCAATTACCTGTATTAGATGATAACATGTAAATACAATTTAATACAAAAAAAAAAAAATTAGATTGAGAAGAAAGAATGGAATGTAAAATAAGAAAATATAAAAAAAAAACGGAAAAAATAAAGATATGGCAAGGGCTCTAGTATATGTAATTATATAAGTAAAAATAAAGTGGCTAAGCTCAGAAATACTGTAAAGATAGCTTAAAAGACGGAAAAAGAATTTGCCAAAAAACCGCTATGAGGAATTGAAACCCCATATTTTCCAGATAGCGGCTAGAAGATATCTAGTAGAACTAATATAATGTCCATCATAAATGTATATATGAAAGCATATGCATTATATTTATGAATAATAAATAGATAAAAGTCACACTAAAGTTGTTTTAATCTGTGATCATGCCACAACTATCACAGTAGCCGAGTAAGAATGTCAGACACTAGTATTCCAGGATTTTGACTAATATTTCAGGATTTTTAGTGCTGAGACAAGAGTAAGCTATAGCTCATATAGATGTTGCATATAAAACATCTGCTGGATAAAGCTTATTTGCATATAATAGGAGCTAAACTGGGTGGAATTAATTATCAGCAGCACGATCATAGTGTGTTTCATAATTGAGGTGTATATGAAAACATTTACATATGTTTATGCTTTGATTACCTGTACAGGCAATATTTATTAGAATGCTGTTGATATGTGTATACATTTTTTGGGGACACTATATATATATATATATATATATATATATATTCAATTTATTTTTATTTCTAATTTTCTTGCTAAAACTCCCACCCACTCCTTCTCAGAGTTCCTCCCCCCACTCTCCTGATGAAGGGCTAATGCCCGAAACGTCGCACCCCACCCCCCTGTCACCAAACGTGAAACTAATAATATTTGTAACATTTACTCCTTCGTTTGTCTGTTCTTTGTTCTCTGTTATTCCGAATTATATATATATATATATTTGAAAAAAAGGAAAAGAATGACTTCACATGTAGTTCTAAACAAATTGATTTAATTTTATTATATTATAATAATATTATGAGTTGGTAGATAATAATATTATAAAATTAAATCAATTTGTTTAGAACTACAAGTGAAGTCATTCTTCTCCTTTTTTTCAAATATACCTAACAGCACCAAGGATCTCACACATTTTCCAATGTATATATATATATATATATATATATATATATATATATATATATATATATATATAGTATAAAAAAACGAAAAATCAGTGATGCATCTGGACTCAGTTTATTGCGTGTTACAATTGTTTCGCCGGCAGGTATCTCGAGACATGATCACTGTATTGATCTGGCTGATTCTACGGCTGCAGGTTCCTTCGGACACATGCAATTCTTTCGGAGCAAATTTTCTCACTAGAGTGTTATCATAAAAAAACACCTTCAAAAAACATCTTCTACTCTTGTCATGCCATTGGCTGTTGTTTTTCTATGTCGTCATAAATTCTGGTCACTATTTACTGCTACACTGGTCATTTTTTTTTTATATATCTCTTCGTGAAGTTATATACAGATTTTAATGTATCTTAACACATTGTAAATTTATTTTATTTTATTATCATATTGTTTTTATATGTGTGTTTATGTGTAGACCTGTGCGTACGTATGTGTATGTGTATGTGTGTGTGTATATATATATATATATATATACGTGTGTGGGGAGGGGGTGTATGTGTGTATGTGTACGTATATGCGTGAGTTTATATATGTGTGTGTGTGTGCATGCATTTACATGTGTGTACATATGTGGGTGTATGTATATACATGTATATATATATATCTGTGTATGAGTATGTGTGTGTATGTGGGTGCGTATGTGTGTGTATGTGTATGTATATGTATATGTGTCTATGTGTATATTTATATATATATATATATACATCTCACAGGAATGTGTACGGATGGATAATATATTCATTTTATATATTATTTTATCATATATCTATTATATATATATATATATATATATATATATATATATATATATATTTCGTTTCTGAATTTGTTTAGCAAGATTCTTTATCTGAAATCGTGTGTTGAAACCGATATTGTTATACTTTGGGAGGGTCATGTTGCCAATAAGAAACACACGCACCAGTTGCTTTCACTTCAATTTAATTTATTATATATTTATAAATTTACAAATTTATAAATTTCTGGTTGGTTGGTTGGTGATGAGAAATGTGTCCCGCATGTGCAACCCCGAAGAACTAGAGAGACACATACAACACTTCATCCACCGTATGCAGTTCTCTGGCTACAATCAGAGAGATAGAATCAGAGTGTATAAAGGAGCCAGAACCAAATGGGAAAAAATGGTAAATAATGACATAAATGGGACCTGCCCCTTGTATAGGAGCAAATTTTGGAATAGAATAGAAAGAACTAAGAACAAGGCCAATAGAATAAACTCATGGTATGATAGCAATAAATACCAGAGTGTAATGTTCATCAATACAACCCCTAGAGGCGAACTAGCCTACAAATTTAGAAGGGCCCTAAAGAAACATAATCTCAATATTAAGATAGTAGAAAGACCTGGTACCTCCGTAAAAACACTTATTAGCAAGACATACCCGTTCCTAAGACCCTCATGTATAGATAAGAAATGTATAACCTGTAAAATAAGCCCCCATATTAACTGTAAAACTAGAAATGTAGTATATAGCATAAGATGTACTGAAGGACAATGTAGAAACAAAAATATAGTGTACATAGGTGAGACAGCTCGTAGTATAGGGGAACGAATAAATGAACACTGGCGAGACCTCGAAGATAGTAAAGAATCATCTGTGCTCTACCAACATGCTAAGATAGAACACAGGGGTAAATTAGAGAGCATAGAAATAAAAATAGAATCCACACACAAGAAAGACGCAATGTTTAGGCAAATTACAGAGGCAGTAAGCATAAAAGAATTAAAACCAAAATTAAATAGAAAATATGAGTGGAACAGCAACATCACAACTTACAATTAAGGACAAAATGAAAACACACACACACATAGAACAAACAACTTACAATTGAAAACACACACAAAATGAAAACACACACAAGACAAAATGAAAACACACACACACATAGAACAAACAACCAACCAACAATAAATAAATAAATAAACAAACAAATAGAAAAATATAAATAGAAAAATAGAAAAATGAACACAAACACACACAGACACCCGGATGTGGCGCATGCGCAAACTGAGCACGCAACCCACACACAAACAAAATGGCGTAGGATAGAAGAAAGGAAAGGCACAGAAACGAAGAAAGAAATCCCCAGTCACTGAAGAGGTCACAGAGTGTGTGACGAAAGAACTATGACTATATATATATAAACAACTATCTGGTTGTGGAACCAACCAACCAACCAGAAATTTATAAATTTGTAAATTTATAAATATATAATAAATTAAATTGAAGTGAAAGCAACTGGTGCGTGTTTCTTATTGGCAACATGACCCTCCCAAAGTATAACAATATATATATATATATATATATATATATATATAATATTGTATACTATATTGTTATTTTATTGTATATTGTATTCTTATTGTATATTGTATATTTATTTTACGGTTTTGTTTATATATGTATATGTGTAAGCATGTGTGTGTAACCACATGTGCTTATGTGCATGTGTGTGCATGTGTGTCTCCGTGTGCATATGTATATATATATATATATATGTATATATATGTGTATATGTATATGTGGGTATGTGTATGCATGTAGAGTTATATATATGTGTGTGTATGTGTGTGTATGTATTTATGTGTATGTATGTGTATATATGTATGTATGTGTATGTGTATATATGGATATGCGTAGGTATATGTGTGTGCGTATGTGTGTGTCTATGTGTGTGTGTGTGTGTACACATATAGACATATGTGCGTATAAGTATTATGTGTATGTGTGTATATGACCCCTTAGCCTTTGTCAAGGCAGAATTCTAGGAGAAGGAAAACTTTGATATAACACCTGCAACCTTGATGGTATCCAATGATGTTGACTTGTTCTTCTTTTTGG
The DNA here is from genome assembly GCA_964016885.1 of Eledone cirrhosa. Taxonomy (NCBI): domain Eukaryota; kingdom Metazoa; phylum Mollusca; class Cephalopoda; order Octopoda; family Eledonidae; genus Eledone; species Eledone cirrhosa. The sequence goes on along the minus strand of OZ024740.1, from coordinate 170,487,970 downwards.
TAAATATCATCTTGGTTAAGAGAGTGGGACTGGCTTTGTGCAGTGCCTTTGCTCACTATAAAAGCTTCACGGCACAGGCATTGGTTTATATCTGGAGATCTCTCTGCACTTGTCATCACATGGTACAATGGGCCCAGCACTATGTGTCAATAATTGTCACAAGTGTAGTGTTTGTACCAGAGTTTTCAAGTCGCTGGCTGGACTAAAAAGTCACACTCGTTCAGCGCATCAGTAAGGGTTCTCCTACATGGATATAAAGTAGTGGCCATACTCGAAAACGAGTTGGCAGCCACCATATATATATGTATATGTATACATATATGTATATGTGTATGTGTGTCTGTATGCGTGTGTATGTGTGTGTATCTGTGTACACACATATATATATATACATGGTGTGTGTATCTGTCAGTGGGTGTATGTGTGGGGGTGCGTACGTACATGCACATAGGACAGGGTTTGTCTATATGTTTATATGCGGGTACATGTACTTGTGTGTAGATATGTGTACAGGTCTGTATCTGTGCGTGTATGTGTGCTTATGTCTTTGGAAGTGTGTCTGTCCGTGATGCCTATCCATAAGGATATGCGTGTATGTGTCTATGTATGTGTCTGAGAGTGTTTGTGTATATATGTGCAGATGTGCTCGAACGCCGATATGTGTCTTTGTATGCGTGTACGTGTGTGTCTGCGCGTGTGTGCGCACGTGCGCGTGCGTGTGAGGGGCTGTATAGGCAGGCGCCAGCAGACATGAGGTGGACTGAATATGGGTGTGGGTGTGCTTGGGTATGTGTAAGAGAGGGAGAGTGTGTGTGTATATATGTGTATGGGGTATGTGTGTCTACACATGTGTACGTACATATGTGTATGCATGCATGTGGGTGTGCCTGCGTGTGTGTATGTGAGTGTGTGTATTTGTGTGTGTATATGTGGGTACATACTCGGGAGTGTGAACAGACGTGTGAGATACCAAACCCAGCATGGCTCCATTGAAGTGTGTCGGACGGAAAATGGCTGATGACCAGTGTAGCAATAAATAGTCACCAGAATTTATGACGACATAGAAAAACAACAGTCAATGGCATGACAAGAGTGGAAGATGTTTTTTGAAGCTGTTTTTTGATAATAACACCCCAGTGAGAAAATTTGCTCCGAAAGTATTGCATGTGTCCGAAGGAACCTGCAGCCGAAGAATCATCCAGATCAATACAGTGATCATGTCTCGAGCTACCTGCCGGCGAAACAATTGTAACACGCAATAAACTGAGTCCAGATGCATCACTGATTTTTCGTTTTTTTTATGCTATTCACACTCTGCTCTGTAAGAATATTGAGTGCTAATTTTGACAGACCGTCTATGGAAGCACCATAGCTACCATTAAATACACGTATATATATATATATATATATATATATATATATATATATATATATATATATATATATATATATATATATATATATATACAGTATATATATATATATATATATATGTAGATAAATCTCCCAAAATATACGGTAGTGTCCAATCCGTATGAAGAACTCAATGTAATCCAAATATCATGAAAAGAGAATGAATAAAAACAAAGAACAAGTTCCTTATATTAAAAAATTCATCATTTTACGATCGTTTCTAGGATATATATGTGTGTTGGTATGTATATCATATAGATCTATGTAAACATTTTACAAACTATCAGAGGAAATATACATACCTTCACATATATATGCTGTCTTCAAAAATAATTATTATTTGATTTTATTCATTGTTTTTATTTATTCATATTTTTTATTAATTTATATATATATATATATATATATATATATATATATATATATATAACGAAGGAAATGTGGTAAGGAACCAGGTGGACCATAACGCACCAAAGTACTCAATACTTAGGGTAGTAGAGTGGGTAATAGGAACGAGTAGGACCCCGACGGCTGAGCTCAAGCCGTTTCGACGGCCAATTTTAGTCCAGAATTAGCCGTCGAAACGGCTTGAGCTCAGCCGTCGGGGTCCTACTCGTTCCTATATATATATATATATATATATATATATATATATATATATATATATATATATATATATGAATGGTTTTCATTGACTTTAGGAAGGCCTTTGATTCTGTGGACTGTTACTGCCAGATGAAGAACTTACAGGCTTGTGGAATCCCCAAGAAGATAGTGGACCTGATATCACTGCTCTACACCAACACCAAAGCCCAAGTCATTACACCTGATGGGATGACAGAGTTCTTTGAGATACTGGCTGGAGTGCTCCAGGGAGATACATTGGCGCCCTACCTTGTTATCATCGTAGTGGACTATTGTATGCGCCTTGCACTGGAGAAACACCAGGACTCTGGCTTTACTGTAGCACCGGCTCAGAGCAGGAGAGTTAGGGCGAAAAAGGTATCGGATGCTGAATTTGCCGACGACATAGTTTTAGTGACAAATACAGTGAAGGAGGCAGAGGATTTGATGCGGGAGGTTGAGACTGTGTCGATGAGTGTGGGGCTGAGAATGAATCAGACTAAAACAAAATATCTGGTAGAGAATGTTGAGAAGCCTACTAATGTAGGCGGGAAGCCGCTAGAATTGGTTGAGGGCTTCCTGTATTTGGGAGCAAAGATTGGGAATACGGAAGATGATGTGGTTGAGAGGAAGAGCAAGGCCTGGGCGGCGTGCCACAGCTTGAGATCGGTGTGGAAGTCGGACCTTCGTAGAGACCTGAAAGTCCGCCTCTTCATTGCTGTAGTGGAGTATGTGCTGCTGTATGGGTCTGAGACTTGGACACTGACCGAGAAACTCACCCAGATGGTGGATGGGTGCTACACGAGAATGCTGAGGATGGCTCTGAACATTAATCAGTATACACTGAGGATGAAAAACTCAGAGCTGTATGGGAGCATCCCAAAAGTCAGCTCAAAAGTGACACAGAGGAGACTGAGGTTAGCTGGACATGCTCACCGACATCCAGAGTTGACATTGCACTCAGTGCTCCTTTGGGAGCCCCTACATGGACACACTAGAAGAGGAAGACCAAGGTTAACGTATGTTGATGCCCTAAGGCCAGACACTGGTCTGTTGGAGACGCAGGACATGGCAGCGATATGAGGGACAGAGACTGCTGGAGAGAACACGTCCATGGATCTCGGGAATTTTACCCGCCTTAGATATATATATATATATATATATATTTCCTTTCTGAATTTGTTTAGCAAGATTCTTTATCTGAAAACGTGTGTTGAAACCGATATTGTTATGCTTTGATAGGGTCATGTTGCCAATAAGAATCCCCAGTCACTGAAGAGGTCACAGAATGTGTGACGAAAGAACTTCGACAATATATGAACAACCGCCCGGTTGTGGAACCAACCAACCAACCAGCCGGAAATTTATAAATTCTTAAATTTATAAATTTAATTTATAATAAATTGGAGTGAAAGCACTGGTGCGTGTGTTTCTCATTGGCAATATGACCCTCCCAAAGCATAACAATATATATATATATATATATATATATATATATATATCGTTATGCTTTGGGAGGGTCATGTTGCCAATAAGAAACACACGCACCAGTTGCTTTCACTCCAATTTACTATAAATTAAATTTATAAATTTATGAATTTATAAATATATATATATATATATATATATATATATATATACATATAAGTCTTGCTATGGATTTTTTAAACCATGATCATGTCACAGTACTTCAGTCTCAGTTTTACAGCGTCAGACACTCATGTTTATATAAACTTTGAATCATATTTAGTTGCTATTCCTAGAAGGACAAGTAACCCCGTTATAGGTGGCTGAAAGTGTTGTTACTGTTGTTTAGCAGTGGAGACCTATCGTAAGAAACATTTCTTTCGTGACCATTGTATCAAATTTTAGGATGTGATTTTAATAAGATTTGGCTACTATTTCTAGCAGGGGGAGAAACCACGTGGATGCTCCCTTGTTAGCTTGTGGCTTCAAGTATTTTAGTCGTGGGTGGGTGATGGGGTACACACAGCTTTTGATTCGCTTAATGGATCGAGAATGGATTGTCTGGAATGTTGGATAACGATAGAGTGCCATATTAATATGTCATTCATGAATGATAGGTTGTAAAATGTGTTCTTCCATAAAGTTAGTAAGACACTAACGGAGAGAGAGGGGTGTGTGTGAGAAAGTGAGTGTATTTTGCAGAGGTAGGTAATAAAACAGACAACTCGGTGAAGTGGAGGGGTTGATGTGCATAAAGTAGTAGGGAGAGAAACAGACATGGGTTAGATATGTGAGGGGGAATAAAGAGGAAAACAGAAAGAGAAAAGGGGTATAAGTGGGAGGAGGGGAAGATAGTGAGAAGGTGTGAGAATAAGAGAGAGAAAGGGGGTTGGGCGAGGGAGAGAGACGAAGGAATATTAATAAAGGAGAGCGATAACAGAAATAATTTCTTAATGAACGATACATGGAGAAAACAAAAACAAAATCCAGAATAGAAAATAAATAAATATAAATATATAAATGGAGTGAAGAGACCAAAGGAAAGGAAGGGAAAGATATAATGAAAGCTTTATTGAATGAAACGAAATAGGATGTAGGGGAGGGAGCGTTAACGGTGAGTTTTTCAGAGGGAGATAACAAGTGTTTGTAAGTTAGGCACAAATAATAGTTAGAGAGAGAGAGGAAAGGAGAGAGGGAGAGAGGGGACAAATATTGAATGGGGAGATGGGAAAGAGTAGGAGGGATTGAGAAAGAGGAGGGAAAGTATGTTGAGAAGAGGAAATTTATGTATGAAAAATATTGTTGTGGCAAGAAGGATTAAAATATAAGAGTAAAAGGTGAGAGTAAGAGAGTGAATGAGAGAAGAGTGTGAGAGGGGACGAGAAACAGGAAGGGAAAGGGAAAGAGAGAAGGGTAAGGGATGGGTGGGAAATAGAGAGGAGGAGAGAGGAAAGAGAGAAGGAATAGATGTCGTTAAACGAGGGGAAATTGACAGAACGTCAATGAAAACGTATTACGAATAGAAATGTTTGATAATGTAGTCCTGGAAATCCTAGGTATATTATGTCGGAAATAAAAATAATGGATGGAATGGTCATGGTTAGAACGCGCTAGATAATAAGTTACTCAGACTTAAACCAATTTGCTCAATTGCTCCCAATTGTATCCCACGCCTAAGGAGCCCTCAAGTATGAAAGGCAAAATTGACGTCGGTGACATTTGTATTCAAAATCTAAAGGGCTGTAGCTAAACGTATGTTGTCTAACGCCTTAACCATTTTAGTAATCTCCCAACTTAATACAGTTTCGCTAAGCCACAGCATTTTCTCAAGTGGTCCTCAAAATTCACGAAGAAAATCTTATGGACCATCAAATATAAATTTACTTTATGCAACATGGTAAAATTTCGGCGTAGACAACCAACATTTTATTCTGGAGAACTGACTGTCTTTCTAGACCACGTTAACCACCAGAAAATCTTCTGGGCCATCAAATATAAATTTAGTTATAATTACATTATGCAACATGGTACAAATTCGGCGTAGACCATCGCTGATCTAATCGACTATATTTGTTGCCGTTTGTGTTCTGTATTTATTTAGTTGTAGGTGAGTTCTAAATAATCCCACACATAATCAAAGGTGTTCAAGCTTTGACTAGCCCGGTGTTTTCTTTTTTTAGTATAGTCTTATCTATGATAGTGTTTTGTAATGTGTCTCTCCTTTTCTAGGTTGGTAGGGTATGATTTGCAACAAACTTTCATGTTTTTGTTCTAGCAGCTTGACAGGCCATTTAAAAGACTACACCTTACTGAATTGTGTGATTATTTTGATGGTGTTGTTGTATTTAAGACTCATGGCATCATCAAGCAGAGCTATGATTAAGCAGAGCTATGATTAAAAAAAAAAAACATTCTAGTTTTGTGACCATCCGTTTTATAAACTTATGTATGCCTTACATTACCTAATGTATTTATTACATTAGGTAATGTAAGGCATGCATTACATTACCCCTAGACGATCACTTAACGCGTACCTCACTTGTTTAAGCGTTGTTCTTTAGGTCAGCAATTATTGGTGCAATGTGTAGAATAATAGTTACATATATGAATTATTTCCTTGTATTTCATTATATTCCGAATTGAAATCTCGCAGAGGGGTTAAGTTTTTTTTTTCTTTTTTCACCCTTCTGCGCTCAATGTAATAACACTGTTACACCACCCCAGCCCGAACTTTCGAATTTGCTTGCGTCCTTCTTGAAAATAGCGTCTGTTGATATCTTTTAATAGGTAAATCAGAATATTTTCAGTGCTAGACTACGAAGTGAGTCAATACACCAATGGAATTTCTGAGCAATAAATAACTAAATAAATAAATAATCAATGGAATCTGATGACACATGATAGAATGATAACGAGAGGAAACAGGGATGTTGAGATGGAATACGGAGAAAGAGAGGTGGAGGAAGAAAGGTGGAGTTAGAAAGTGGTTGTCGTGGAGGAAAGTAAAAAAGGAAACAAAACAAAGGGCATGGCGAAGGGAAAGTGGAAGGAATGAAATATTGAGAAAAGCCAAGAGAATAAGATTCTTCAGACGAAGGTGAAAAGAATTTATGTTTGGGACGGAGGGGGAACGAAAGAGAATGAAAAGGGGTCAAGAAAGGAATAGAAAGAAGGTGTGTGGTGTGTGTGTGTGTGTGTGTGTGTGTGTGTGTGTGTGTGTGTGTGTGTGTGTGATGGCATTTGTGAATGAAGAAAGTGAAAAACGAAAGTGATGAATAAAAAGAGGAGGATGAGAGTAGTTGTAGAAGTAGTAGCAGTAGTAGTAGCAGGAGCAGCAGCAGTTGGAGTAGTAGTAGTAGTAGTAGTAGTAGTAGTAGTAGTAGTAGTGGTAGTAGTAGTAGTAGTAGTAGTAGTAGTAGTAGTAGTAGTAATAGTAGTAGTAGTAGCAGTAGCAGTAGTAGTAGTAGTAGTAGTAGTAGTAGTGATGGTGTTGGTGATATGAGAAGAAGAAGAAGAAGAAGAAGAAGAAGAAGAAGAAGAAGAAGAAGAAGAAGAAGAAGAAGCGAAGGCGAGGTGAAAGAAGAAGAAGAAGAAGAAGAAGAAGCGAAGGCGAGGTGAAAGAAGAGAGAGTGAGAGAAAAGAAATTGATACAAATAGAAGAAAAAAAATGTCGTGAAAGAATTTTGAAGGGAAAAGCTTTATAAAAGTAAAATAAAACAGTAGAATAAACTAACAAGAGAGAAAAAAAATAATAAAAGAAGAAAGCTTTCTTACTGAAGGGCCTATAGAGAAAAATCAAGATATTAGAAAAAGAAAGATATTACCAATAGATGAATTACGGAAAATGAACAAAAATAATTAAAACATAAAGATAAATACAACATAAACGAACTGTGAGAAAAGTGAATAAAATTTAAAGGATATATGAATGAAATCATAAAATAAAAAATATGAGGAAAAGATAGAGACTAGGGTGGTGAGAAAGAGGTTTATAGTAAGAGAAATAGAGAGGGAGTTAAAATGGAAGGGAATGAGAGAGAGGAGGGGTATTGATAGAAACATAGAGTAAGTGAGTGATAGATTAGCCAATGAAATGCGGAGAAATTATCGCCTGCATGGAAATCTGCATACATAAAGTTAGAAAATAAAAAGATGCAGACCTGAGAGAAGGAGAGAGAATGAGAGAGCAGAGAGAGTGAAAGAGAGAGAGAGAGAGAGAGAGAGAGAGAGAGAGAGAGAGAGAGAGAGAGAGAGAGAGAGAGAGAGAAGAGAGAGAGAGAGAGAGAGAGAGAGAGAGAGAGAGAGAGAGAGAGAGAGAGAGAGAGAGAGAGAGAGAAGAGTCTATAACGAGTATGATGAATGTTTATAGAAAGGCTAAAAAAAAAGGAAAAGAGAATAGTAAGATGTTATTTGAGAGCGAAAGAGAAACGTGAATGGAAAAAGTAGAGAACGAAATGTGGTGGAAAAGTGGGTGATTGAAAGAAAAGAAAGAAGAAAAAATGGTTAATGACAAAGTGAAAGAAGAAGAAAAGAATGCGGATAGAGAGAGAGAGAGAAGAAACTATCAAGCATACCCTCTCACATTTATAATATATATATGTGTGTGTGAATGTATGTAAGTACGTATATGTAAGAATACCTTTATGCGTATATCTGTATTCTTATATATATATATATATATATATATATATATATATATATATATAACAATCTCTATACCTCTCATTTATATATATATATATATATATATATATATAAACATATATATAAAGAGAGAATAAATGTAAGTCAGAAAAGAGAATGGAAATATATAATATAAAGGTAGAATATTTAAATGGAAATAAGATCGAGTTGAAATTCCGCATGTTCTAGATCTAGATAATGAAACTGAACTAGTTTATTTATTGTATCTAGGTAACAAACACACACACATATACGCACACGCACGCACACACATATAAACATTCACACACACACACATACACCCCCCACACACACACATACATACATACGCCACCACACACATACACACGCCCCATACATACACACGCCCCCCACACACATACACAGCCCCCTCCCCAATACAGATACACACACACACAAGTTTGTATTGGTGAACGTGACAATGAATGTTCAATACTATAGTAGAGATTAACCGTTTTATTTTCCATTGGTAAAATCATTATTTCGAATGCTTAAAGAGGACGTTAGACGCTCCTTAGACCGCTGCTTTGAGTTGTTCTATGGATGTTTCCTGCATACAATCTCGTGATACACTATCTGCTTCAGGATCTTTTGATCTTTACTTCGTGCAAGGTGCCCGATCATATATAAACGGTAGTGGTATGTCATTATTACAACTAGCAGAAAAACCGCGGTTTTCTGCTAGCATATGTAGTGTGCATATTGATATTATACGCAAATATATATATGTATATAGATATATGTAAATTGAAAAGTAAATTGACAATATCTTCTTCTTCACCCATTTATTTCTGAGAGGGTCGTGGGGGCAGAGTCCTTCTCAAACACTCCTTCCAGCGAGTCTGTCAGTAGCAAACATCTCTAACTGATCCAGCTGGATCCCAAAGCGTAACCAGCCAAGCTCATGGATGTTATCCAACTATCTTGCTCAGGGTCTACCTCTGGGTCTCTTGCCAGTTGGTTTTGTCTGTAAATTGTGTCCAGCGATTCTTTACTTAGACATTCTAACCACAAGCTCATAATATCGGAGTTGTGATCTCTCAATTCGGAGAAGTAGTGGCTCTACCAGGAGTGACTCTCTGGTCTCTGAGTTATGCACTTTATCGAGTAACGTTACTCCAAAGACCCTTCGGAGGAATCCCATTTCTGCCACTTTTAGTTGCAATTGTATTCTTTTGGTCATTACCCAACATTCATGATCCTCGGTAAGAGTTGGCAGGAATACCAGGAAAACAGCGAGTTTTGATTTTACGCCCCCCCCCCCCTTCTGATTACTGAATGCTGAAACTGGCGCATTACTGCACCAGTTTATGCAATTCTTGCACTTAATTCAGCCTCCTGCATTCCATCACTCATGAACACGGCCCCGAGATACTTGAACTTCTCTACCTGCTTCAGTAGAACTCCATTCACGTGTACATAAGTTTGAGAGACTTCTGTCCACCCGTCCATCACACAATGTGTGTGTGTGTTTGTGTGAATGTGTGTGTGTGTAAAAGGAAGGAAAGAGATAAGCACATATATATGTCTAACTTAAAAACAGTGACACACACACACACACACACACACACACACACACACACACACGCGTGTCTCTAATTTAAGAACGCCGACAAACTCACGCGCGCGCACATACACACACTGTCCTATTACCACTTAAGAGTTTTGGGCAAACATCCCCTCAATGTTGGAACCGTCTGCGTTGTCCTGAATTGATGAGAAAAGACTTGACGGTCTTACTCTGTGCTCCTGGTCAAGGGGCAGGCGGTAAGGGCGAGAGCTACAGCATCTGTAGCTGAACGGAACAAAATCCTAAAATATCGTGTTCTGTTAGCTAACTACATTATCCAGCCTATGTGGTCTTAGATGTGTGTATTACGTGCTTATGTTTTTCTTTCTCTTTCTTTTTTCCTTTCCCTTTCCTTTGTATACATTATATTTGTTTGTGTTTTCGTTCTGTAACCATTATATTAAATGAGTTTAAAAAAAAAAGTTAATAAATAAATAAAGAGTTAATAAATAAATAAAACGTTATACTTGTTTTACCCTCCCATTTCCAATTCATCGAACGCTATCATGACTGTATGTGTGTGTTTTTGTAAATGTATGTTTGAATATGTTTGTGTGAAAGTATGTGTGTGAAAGTATGTGTATTTGTGTGAATGTATATCCGTTCGAGTGTATTTTTATAAGTTTGTGTTTGGGCGATTATAGTTATATACTCTTCATAGTTATATACTCATACATACAGATGTATGTATGTGCACATCACATAGATACGCGTCAGCGTGTAGAAAATCCTAATCACTCTATCTGTACCTCTCTCATCACACACTCTCTCTTTCTATATATATGGCAGTTGAAGTGGTGGTGGCGGCGGCGATATACCGGAAGTGTAGAAATTTGAAACTTTGAAAAGAAGTCAATTTTAAATAAGCAATAACATTATTTATATTAAATTTAATTTAGTACACAAATTATGTAATATTCATTCACTATTTATTCAAAGAGGCGGTGGATTGGTAGTATCGGTAGAGGGTCAGACGCCATGCTTTGCAGCAAAGAGTTACGGCCCTTTATGGTCTGAGTTCAAATTCCGCCGAGGTTAACTTTGCCTTTTATCCTTACGGGGTCGATAAAATAAAGTACCAGTAATGCACTGGCATAATTGCTGGCCTTGTACCAAAAGTAGAAACAATTATTTATTCAAAGTAATCCAACTTATTTTACTAACTGGATTAAAAGAATATCCCGTATACAGTCCCGCACTCCTTACTTTATTATAGTTTAGATGCTAAAGACTGGCTCACACCAGACTCAGTGGCTGTAATACATGAAGACCAGCTGAAACTCAGAATATATCTTTAAAATCTTTGATTTCATATGATGCTTGTAAAGGGCCCTTGTATCACATGAGTAAAGGAGAGTAGTCAATACATATGCACGACACACAGCAATGTTTGTAAACTGCATGATACAATATTGGGACCAGACATTAGACTTAAGAACCCTGAAATAATCAGCTACTTTCCTAAGACTTAGATATACTCGTATTTAATCTCCCAAGAAGCCAAGGTGTGTTTCCCAGGTAGATCAAATTATCTACTACTTTCAGTTATTTACCTTCAACTAAGACAGAGAATTTCATGTATGTGATTCCTTGAATAAGCTGGAACATTACAACGGTATTGTCAAGGGTAATGAACCCCCAAACCTTAAAAAATGTAGAAACATGCTGCAAGATAATTTGCATATCTTCAGCAGTAAGGGAAAAGGTGATGCAATCATCCGCATAAAGGAGGTCACGAATAAAAGATTGAATGCCTGGCCGCTCGTTAAAATGTAATCCGGTACAACATTTGGATCGTTGGCTTGTCGGCGACTAAACCGACATCACCGGCTGGCAAATCTGCTGAGGAGTAGAGTAAAAGCATATATGCGTACATACGTATATACATACATACGTGCATACATATAGGCATACATACTTATATACAAGTATACATACAAGCATATATACATTCGTACATACATACATTCATATATACATTCATACATACAGACATTCATATATACATTCATACATACAAACATTCATATATACATTCATACATACAGACATTCATATATACATTCATACATACAGACATTCATATATACATTCATACATACAAACATTCATATATACATTCATACATACAGACATTCATATATACATTCATACATACAGGCATTCATATATACATTCGTACATACATACATATATACATTCATACATACATTCATATATACATTCATACATACAGACATTCATATATACATTCATACATACAGACATTCATATATACATTCATACAGATATTCATACATGCATACATATTTTAACATGTAATAATCGCATAGACACACATATAAAACAGACATGTATAGCTACCTAATTGATGATGTCTAAATTCCAATGAAAGAGGTATGTTTTGTTTATGTGTTAGAAATCAGCTCCCTCACTATTGGTGAGAAATTAAAAAAATTGGAACCAAAAGAACATCAATGGATGAGTAAGAAAATCTGTAGACCACTGTACAAAATCCCTCACAATATCTAGTTTTGTTACGGGATTATTTTACTTTTTCTCTATCTACCGTAACAAACAAGATAAATAAATAACTATCAAAAGAAATAAAATAAAAATTATGTAACACCCACACCCACGAAGTAATCTAATATGTCATTTCTATGATGTTATCTTTGACGCTATTATCTCTCATTTGAGAGTTTTACAGGTTCATACTCAACGCGACCAAGTAAGAAGTTATTTTTTAGGAATAGGCTACGTAGCCGGTCCCGGCAAAATAGATAAACATGCTTTTAAGTTTATTTTACCTGTAAACCCTAATGGGATGTAAATCTAGCCGGGGTCGCGGAAATTTATTTTATCGCTAAATAATTGTTTCTACTTATGGCACAAGGCCAGCAATTACGCAGTACATTACTGGTACTTTATTTTATCGACCCCATAAGGATGAACGGCAAATTTAGCCTCGACGGGATTTGAACTCAGACCGTAAAAGGACGTAACTATGCTAGAAAGCATGGCGTCCAACCCTCTACCGATACAGCCAATTCCGCTAAATGATAAATAGTGTTTAGCACCCAGGTAGTGACTACTATCTTTAACCCAGGTCGTGACTTTCTGCTAAAATTCTTAAACTATGGTACTCAGTAGATATGTGTGTATGTAACTAAAGCATAACGTACGTTACGGATGGATGAAACACAAGCGGAATTATAATGAGGTGATGACTAAATGATTTTAACTTGTTTTTTTTTAACAATTGATGATGGAAAAGATTTCAAATTGTCTTAACAATTGTTTTAACTGGGCCCTCAACTCATGGTGTCTTTCACACTTACCGACTAAATAGCCTATTTTACCGGGACCGGCGACATAGCCTCTTTCTATCTTTTAATTATACAACACATCCTCGCTGTTAAACGGTTATTCCAGCGCATGATGCTCGCTCTTGCAGGTAGCCAAATCCACCCAGATATCAGTGAATAGGGGTTTCCTGCAGTCACTGATGTTAAATATGTTGATGGAAAGGCCAGTCATCATTGTCCGGACATTCCAAGTTCTCAGTTTTCGAGCTGGTCTCTTTTGTTGCTTGGCTGTTTTACCTAGTGCAAAGGTTGCAGACTGCTGTTCGAATGAACCCTAATCCTCATGCACCCAATGAGGAAAGCAGACTATGACGGGACAGAACCTTACAGGCTGGGGGTTGCCTAGCTTGAGGCGGGCGATAGCTCTCCAGTGAGATCTGAAAATCTCTCCTACCGTCTTTTACACCAAATTATTGAAGACTTATCACCGGTAACTGCTATTCCCTGTGTTCTGTCCACGCTGTAGGCGAAGCTGAAGAGTCCTCTCCGGGTGTATGGTGCAGGTTTAGTTGATGAGTGATGCATAGAATGGAGTCGCTGGATACAAGCCTGTGAATTGGAGGACAGGATGTTGCCCATGCAACATGTCCCCCCCCCCTCTCTACAAAGCTGGTGGATCCAGGGGAGAAGCGAGGCTGCTACAGTTTGGCAGCAGCGCTGTTGCAGGAGCTGCTAGAACGAAGTGGTAATCCTCAACAAACTGCCTTAGGGGCTCCGACTCCGGATTTTTTCTTACATGGTTTACTCCTGAAACCTTCCCATGATTGGATATCACCGCAAGACAGCAGAAGTTTGGATTCATAGTTTTGCTTCTCTTAGAGGACTACGTGCCAAGGCTAACGACCTTCATCTGGCCCAATGTGGCAGGTATTATTGGATTACATGGTAGCCAGTAGCAGGAAAATCCAGGGAAAGCAGAACAACCTGATCTGACTGCCACCCACATATTTACATGCTAAAGGATGGCGGTTGACTCTTACGAGTTCCTCCACCCGTTGATAGGTTTTATTTTTCGTCCTGCAGGATGTCCAATAATCACTCTCCTCACCAAGCAAGTCTGGTGGGGTTTCCGGGTTAGTCGCCGACGACCCGGCCAGGTTGTACTGCGGTACATGTTAAAAGTAGCACCCAGGAGTGACCTGGCACATAAATAAAAATATATAAATCAGTTAATGAATTAATTAGTTAGTACAGAGCGTGATAATAAAGATAACAATAAAATAGTATATATAAGACAATCACAATAGACAGCGGTTACCATGTAAATATATATATGAATAAGTTGATGAATGAATTTGTCCAGAGAGCGTATCAACGATAATAATAGTGATTTCTAATTTAGGCACAAGGCCAACAATTTATGTGTGTGTGTCGGGGGGGGGGGGGTCATAACATTGACCCCAGTACGTGACTGGTACTTTATTTTATCGACCCCGAAAAGATGAAAGGCAAAGAGAGAGCGAGAGTGAGAGGGGGTAGAGAGTGAGAGAGCTAGATACATAGATAGATCGATAGATAGATAAATAGAAATACACACTCACACACACACATATATATATATATATATATATATACACATAATATTCCTATGTAATACTTCTGTGCGGCAATCACGTGGAGATCGATTTTGTTTCGCCCTACCAATAGAGGTTCGATAGTAAAAGTGACAATAATCGATTGTGTTAGTCCACACACACACACACACAAACACACACACACACACACACACACATACACACACACACACACACACACACACACACACACACACACACACACACACATTCTCTCTCTCGCTCTACTCCTCTCTTTCACACACACATATATATATATATGCGTATACATGTAACGTATATATATATATATATGGGACTACATATTTGATTGTATTTGCATATGCGAGCTGTATGTACAAGCACATTTTCATGCACATATGATATATGACTATTTACTAGTCTACGTAGCTTTTTACTATTTGGAAAACATACAAAGTGCATACATTCCCTCACCTTCATACATGTATGTATGAATACATATATACACACACTAATATATACACAAACTATATCAATGATATTAATAAATGGAAACTATATTTATAAAACCATATTTATTCTATTATATATATTTCAAGGATACCAAAAATTTGGTACGCTCTCCATCAGATAAAATACAAAGTTTGTTTTATAAATAGTGATATACCCAGGAATCAGACCTTAACGGTTCAAATTCCGCCTGGATAGTGAAAGGAAAGAGGGAAAAGGGGAAGAAAGGAAAAAACAAATATTTCAAATTATTTTGATGAATATGCAAATGAAGTTGAAGCGCAAGGCTGACAAAATCGTTATTTTTAGACGCTAGGTAGATTTAAATAATTATTAGGATATATGTATGTAGGAAGAAGAAATAGAAGCTTATATTTATATTTATAGTATTACAGTGTACGTGAATTTAAAAATTGAAATGTTAAAAATTAAAAGTTTGTTGAAGTGGTGGAATATCAATCCAGAATTTAAAAAATATTTAACTAAATCATGAGTTATAATATTATATATATAATTATTACAATTAGATTATATGAAGAATTATGGTTGTAAGTACATTTTATCTTATTATATTACAACAGGTTGTTAGTATATAAATATCTATATAGATTAATAAATATATAAATATAAATATTATTGGTGATTATATGGTGTTATTTTTTATATATATATAATACACGTATTAATTAATGAATTGGCAGTATCTGTAGAGGGTCGGACATGCTTTCCATAGTTACGTCCCTTTACGATCTGAGTTCAAATCCGGCCGAGGTTAACTTCGCCTTTCATCCTTACGGGGTCGATAAAATAAAGTACCAGTAATGTACTGGTTAATTGCTGGCCTTGTGCCTAAAATAGAAACAATTTATTTATTTACATTTCTAATATAAGTTACGAAGGATGTTGAGTTTACATTTTAAATATATATAGTGAAGTCGAGTGCTTCGAACTGTTATAAATATATTCGTTGAATTACCAACAAATTAAACATCCCTTTGCTTATATATATATATATATATTAGAGCAAACATCACGGACGCTCTATCTCAAAATTATTTTTGAAAATCATTAGAAATGCGCAACCGGTAAAACTTAAAACCAAAAACTGAATACTAACCAATACTATT
>OZ024740.1:170461652-170469152 GCA_964016885.1 Eledone cirrhosa | reverse complement strand
TTTAGAATAATGTTAAATTAAGGTTTGTATATTTAAGGGTTTAATAATATGTGCGATGAAAAGAAATTGTTAATATGTATTAAGAATAATATTTAAGGGTTTAATAATATGTGCGATGGAAAGAAATTGTTGATATGTAATATTAAAAAAATATAAAAATATAGCAATAGTAATGTAATTAAGGATATATTGTGAAAGAAGTAGAAGAGTGGATGAATAAGTGTAATATGTATAAGTTAGATGAGCATGAAAGGGAGAAAAAATAATGAATTGAGGATGAATAATCTAACGTCAAAAAAATGTTTATATTTACGAAGGATTTTTTCAAGGTGATATAAAGTAAGAATATATTGTGCTGAGTAATAATTGTTTCTACGTTAGGCACAATGATAATTGAGAAGTATCTAGGAAGAAAAGGTACAGATTAGGGGTTAGAAATTAAAAGACAAAGAAAAAAAGAAAAGAAAAAAGGAAAAAAGAAAGAAAAGGAAGTGATAAATAGGAGTGATATAGAATGAGTAACTAGTATTATATAATGTATAATAAATAACATTGAAATAAGGTAGAAAGATGAGTATATTTTTAAAGAAATATATATGTATATATATATATGTGCCTTTGAGAAAAGGATTTTAATTGATAAAGTATTAGATATTAGCTGTATACTTTATGGAATGTTCTGTGGAATTTATGCAAGCAGAGAGAAAACAAGTCAGTGCGTCTATTTATTATAGAATCTAAGTCATATATAATGGTACATTTTTCACATAAACAGAGATTGCATGTCTTGGATAGAGAACTATTCAAGTATGACGAAGCAGAACAAACCTTCTTCCAAGAGATGTTATAGTTAATATTTTTGTCTTTCAAGGACCATATGTGTTCTGAGAGTGCCGTGTTGGTTCTTTTAAGTTGGTATTTAAAAGACGAATGATGATTATAAAGACGAGCTTTAAAGGAGGTGGAAGTGGAACCAAAATAGGTAAAGGAATTGGTGTCAGTTATAACTTTACATTCGTAGATTAAGTTTTTTTCAAGACAATGGTTGTTGAGAGGACATTTATTTTTAACAGGGCAATTGCAATTGCGATTAGAGAGATTAACAGAGTTATTAACAAGTGACCTAGTGTTATCTATAGAAGGGATTGGATTGGAGAAGTTATTTACGATAGGAATAATAGTTTCTTGATTTAGAATGGGATTAAGAATATTTAGCGAAGTTGCGTTTGACGTTGTATTTGGGTTTGCAGAAATTAGCCTAGAGTTAACAATGACGTCGAGAGTACTATTACTATTATTATGATATTCAGTGTTGGAAGGAAGAGATTTAGTATTTAGTATTTTATTGTTGTGTTTAGAGATAATGTTGGAGATGTTGGAGGAGGTCGAATAGGAAAATTTTATAGTGTGTTTGTTAAATATTTTACTATAGATATGTGAGGGAGGGAAGCATTTATTTAAGGCACTAAAGAATAATTTAGGAATATTATTATTAATAGAGATGGAGAAAGGAGCATTATACCAGATTATGTTTTTGTATCTAGGTCTTTTATTAAAGTTATTGGAATGATCATGATTAATTATTCTACTATAAGATCTTCTAGAATTTGTTTCTTTACTATATTTGATTTTATCAGGGTAACCGGCTTTAGAAAGCGCGTTATTATAGTAATTGGCGTTAGCATCAAATATGTTTTTATTAGAAGATAGGTTAGATATTCTTTTTCCAATATTACTAACTATAGCATTCTTAATATTAGTGGGGTGGTTAGATTTAAAATTAACCTAATTTACATAATTTAGGTTCTCATTGTTTTTATGGTAAGGGTAATATAGGCCAGTGTCAAGATTAAGAGATACATCCAAGAAATTAGCTAGTTTGATGCTGTTATCAAATTCAACTTTTAAGTTATGTTGGTTAAAGAGATTACGTATATTGTTCTTAATAATATTAAGGTTAACTATGTTGCAATTTAAGATAGTAAAGAGTCCATCGTCTTGATAAATTCCACCGCGAAGTTGAGGAATTTTCCGATTCAAAGAGTTCAAAATAAAGATACCAATTAAATCTGTCAATTGGGATGAATCGGATGCTCCCATTGTGATGTCAAAGTTGTTAGAGGTATCACCTCTGGTCCAATACTCATTGTTGAACTCTAGGATGGTTTTACGTGAGGTGAGAATGATGTGAAGTTCATCTGTGGTGATATATATATATATATATATATATATATATATATATATATATATATATATATATATAACGAAGGAAATGTGGTAAGGAACCAGGTGGACCAAAACGCACCAAAGTACTCAATACTTGGGGTAGTAGAGTGGGTAATAGGAACCAGTAAGACCCCGACAGCTGAGCTCAAGCCGTTTCGTCGAAACGGCTTGAGCTCAGCTGTCGGGGTCTTACTGGTTCCTATATATATATATATATATATATATATATATATATATATATATATATATATATATATATATATATATATATATATATATATATATATAACTTTTATACATTTGATAGGTTTGGGCCAGTATTGGCCCAGGCCATGTCTAACTTAATAGCACAATCTGGCGAAATCTTTCAAATTAGGATTTGGCGATCATGGCCCACTCAAGTACAGAGTTATTCTTTACGGAGAAATATCCGGCTGTAGGAGGTTTATCCGAAATTTGTTGGAGGAATTTATCCTTTTTGAAAAATGACAAAATTTGGCATTGTAGTGTTATCAAGATAAAGAGCTTAATCCCCACTGACATTCATTCTGACAAGATTGCTACATTAAGGGATTATGCTCCAGCTTTATCAACAGTACAAAAATGGGCACCTGAATTTGGGAGGGAAAGGGAGAGTCTTGAAGAAGACCCAATGTCTTGACGTCCTGCAACTCACATCTTAGAAAAATTTATGGTGATGGATGACAGGCGAGTGACTTTAAATTAAAGAGCAAGAGCTATTAACATATCCTGCGAGAGAGCTGAGAATATTATGCACAATGATCTTGGCATAACGAAGGTTTCTGTTCGGTGGCTACTACGTCTTCTGACACCTGATCAAATGTGCACCAGGCTGATCAGATAACAGGAAAATCTTACATTGTTTGAGGCAGATCCAGCTTGTTTCTTTGAACGTTTCCTAACCCAGGATTTGTGGTGGGTTCATCGCTTTCTTATTCTCCTGATTTGCCCCATCTGACTATAATCTGTTACCCAACATGAAAAACTCTTGGCTGGAAACCAGTATCACAGTGATGGTGACGTCATAACTGCTGCTTATGACCTTTTTCACCAACAGGATGAAAGCTCCTCACCAATAGGATCCAAGCTCTGCAACACCGATGGAAGAAGTGTGTGGACCGCAAAGGGGACAATGTTGAAAAATAAACCTCATTTGGTCACATTCCATGAGAGTATCTTGGTTAGCCTGTGAACTTTTAAGTCAACCCTCGTAGTGTTTATTTTGACGAGTATATTCAATAAAACTAGTGATTTAAAATGTGAAGGCCCTTAGATGCCGTTTGCTTCCAGCTGTAATCAGCAAAGCTTGTGTAATATGTGCTTTACAGACAAATAATAAAATACGAATGGAATAGTAATCGGAATAAGATTTTTTATCGGTAAACATGGCTAAACAAGAGTATAAGAAATTGTTGTTTAAACTCTTCGCTCAATAAAGTGGTGTACAAAGGAAGATTCTGAGAAACTTCGGAGGTTATTTCAAGCTTACAATTGAGGGGCGGTGGGAGAGACGATAGTAACGATGGAGTAGAGGTGGGAAGCATTGGAGAGTGAGTGTTTAGTAATATTTAAAGTTTATTTATTTTAGTCTATATAATTATGAGTGCTCAACTCGTTTATGCATTAGATGTTTCATCAGCTAAGCATCCTTCATATATTTATTTTCTATGGAAGTACGCTAGTTATTTGCTTATAATATCTTCAGGCAGTTATGTTGTATATGCGACATGAAGAGGGTTGAGGAGTGTTCGTTTCACTGATTACTTAGTGTAAAGGATAGAGTTTGTGGAGGGGGCAAACTGCTGTCGGGTGCGAAAGTGGGAAGGAAAAGCACCTCTGTCTTCGGCTACTTCCGGTGGGTAGTTGCCTGCGGGCTTTGTCTTTGTACTAACTAAAGTGGACGGACATGCGACGTCCATAATAGTTGGACATGCGGCAAGTAGTGCTGTAGGGTGAGTTATTAATTTAATTATTTAGTCTAATTGTTTGTTATGTTAACCTGTCTTTTATCATTTAAAGATTAGACGGAGGGCGGTAGATTGGCAGAATCGGTAGAGCGTCGGACAACATTCTTTGAGGCATATATGTCCCTTTATGTTTTGTGTTCAAATCCCACCGAGGTTAGTTTTGCCTTTCAACCTTACGGGGTTGATAAAATAAAGAACCTGAAAAGAATGGCTCCTTGATTGTCTTCGATGAACTCCTTGATAATCTTTGCGCGTCGGTAACGACACATTCAGCTTCCATTAACTGCGTCTATAAAGTATATCTAAGCCGACTGCACAGGTAAAGAATTGGTGTCTGTGTAGTCGACTCCCTACTTTGGATTGTGGACATCCTATAATAAACTTCTTTATTTCTCTACAGAATGCCCTATCTAGATACGATCTGGTTGGCCCATGTGGTTTGACCATGTCCACAATGGCACATCTGGAAAATCCAGTTGGTACTTTTCAGACAGTTAGTAGTACCTGAGCGTGCTTGTGAGGCTTTGTACACCATCTTCTCCTATCTGCTAGTCCCACATAGTCTCAGCGTGTGCTTGACATCTTTTCCATCGTTCACTAAGGAATGAGTTGTTTCAATAAAGTTCTCCAGGCGTCTGAAGAAATCAGGCCTTCTGTAAAGGCATTGGCGGCCACTAGCATAAAATCATGCTCTTTGCCGCTGGCTCCATCGAGCCCCATCAACTTACCTGCTGGGTCCAGAAAGATGGTTTGTATCTTGAGATCCAAGCCTTTCCAAAACAACACAGCGACGCAACCGCCGAATCCTGGACGACTTGGAGATTTGTACACCTCATAGCCACCACAAATGGGTGTGAAGGCTCTTGTGTTGGATATTCTGGTCACACTGATGGCTACCGCATCTATGTTAAGTGACCTGCGGTCGTTGAGCAAGTGTCCCTGCTTTCATGCCGACTCCAGACTATGTGCATTTATACTGCCAATCCTGAGAAAAGCTATGTTGAATAATGTGTGGGAAAGGTGAGAAAGGTCTACTATATATATATATATATATATAAATTCATGGTCGAATGGTCGGATTGGTGACTAATTCGGCTCCAGACCCAGTTCGGTGAGGAATAAAAGTGAATCCGCAGATGAACTCCTCAGATTCAACGTCCATCAATCCCAATTATGTGTTAAATAGCCACACCAATATGCATTTGGGCAAGCGTTGTGAGTACGGCTACATCCCTGACATGACCAAAACCAAACATAAAACGATGGAGATCAACCAGGGAAGGATCCCTCCAAGATGAATGAGAAAACTCTGGATTGGATATATATCTTGGTATGTGTTAATATATGTATAGATGTGTGTTTGCGTACGTAGATCTATGCATGCGTTATTAATCTACAATAAATTCACATGTACAATCTTTTACATCCAGTGTCTAAATAATCTATCTGGGATTAATTAAACTAATTAATTATGCATAATAAAGGCTCTGATTGCATAAGATTCATATACATACTTGTATATTTTGCACACACACAGCCACGCGCGTATATACATACAAACATGCATACACACATACACACACGCACACACACAGACATACACACACATTATATATTAGCACACATATCGATGAGCATATACATTTATACGCTATACAATATACATATATATATATATACGTGCATGCCCGTATGTTTGCGTTTGTGCACGTATGTACGAGTACGTGTGTGCGCGTGCATTTATTGTATTTGCACTATTTGCATACATAACACTAGCAAACACACATACACACGTTTATAGACAGTCAAAACGCATGCAGTGAGCAAGAGTGAACTAAATTCACCTAATAGCTCAGTTCTGTTCAATTCAGCTAAACCCTTTTCTGAATTGACAGGGTGCAGGTTGTATGTGTATTTCTATGTAAGTATGAATGAATGAATGAACGAACGAATGAATGAATGAATGATATTGTGAATGAACTTTCACATTAGGATAGAAAGACGATTTGAGCTGACTTGCCTGATAGAAGGAATAATAGGAGAAAGTGGGAGTAGACGAAGAGAGAGAGTATTAGATTGTCAGAGAGAGGGAAATAAAGAGAGCGGGGAGAGAGTAAATGAGTGAGAGAGAGAAAAACATAGCGCACTTCATGCTGTGTGCGTATGTGTGTGAGGAAGGTAGGAAACATATTTGAATGAAACATTGTTTTTCCATGAGGTGTACCCTAGATTTTGCAAACCAAGTTGCAAGGGCTGGTTGCTGCTGCTGCCGTTGTTGTTGCTGCTATTTCTGCTGTTGCTGCGCCTGCTACTGTTGCCAGTGCAGTTGTCGTTATTATTGTTGTTGTTGTTACTGTCAGTGGTGATGTGTCCGGATATTTGTTTTTACTGGTGCATGTGTTGTATAAAGCGAACGCGATGGGGTGGTGGAGAAGTAGTTCACTTTATAGATAGATGTAGTAGTAGAAATTGTTTAATTTTATCATTATTATCATTATTATCATTATTATTACTATTATCATCACCACCACCACCACCACCACTACCACTACCACCACCACCACCACCATCATCATCATCACATCATCATCATCATCATCATCATCATCATCATCATCATCATCATCATCATCCTCCTCCTCCTCCTCATATTCATCATCATCATCTCCATGTTTGCTGTTGAGGCTATCAAGACATGTGTACACATGGCTCCATAACTTTTGTTTGTTTTCGCCCATTTAAACAGGTATTTTGTTAAAAATCTTTGTTGCAAAGGGGACATAAGGCATGCCCTGAAGAAGGAACCCCTATAATATAGAAACTTTAAATTTGAAATTACACCCACAAAATGTTTTGTAAAAACAAAAATGGATGCTACACCCCACTCTACATCTAGTCAGAATGGCAACATTTTCCTTGAGAAAATCGTGTGTAACGACAATAATTCGGACAGCATTCTGAAGAGTTATAGTAAGAAGGTCAACACTGCTAACGCTGCAGATAACAAGGCCATCCTCGCCAAAACTACAGACAACAGTAACAGCAGCAGCAACAACGGTAACGATAACATCAATAGCAGCAACAATTGAAACAGCAATAACAACAGCAACATCAATGACAACAAAAACATCAACAGCACCAGTAACAACGGCAACAACAATATAATCAGTAGCAGCCGCAATAACGGCAACGACAACAGCAACAAAAACAATAACAACGAAAATAATAGCAACAGGAGAAGTGCCGAAAACAAAGACAACCTTTCAAACTCATGAAAACATTCGAT
>OZ024740.1:170444152-170456652 GCA_964016885.1 Eledone cirrhosa | reverse complement strand
ATCATCACCATTGTCATCATCAGTATCACCAACCAAATCTTGATCATGTACCATGTAGAAAGCAGTAAACAAGTATTGGCAAACAACAAACATTTTCCGTTACATATTTTACATGGTTTCAATTTACTATGTGTATTAAAAAGATATCAAGAAAGAAATATCGCCTCGGAAGATCTGTTCATGTCAGAGAATCACAAATTCATTTCCTGATGAAGTTTCTTTTGTTTGTTTCTGCTGTTAAGAGAAATGGAAATATTAATGTAGTAGAATCTAAGCATTTTATTTATTTATGTTTTTTTATTTCATTCTATGTATATTTGGGGCGATGGAAACTTTAGAAGCTCGTCGGATGGACCATGACTGTAATTGATAGTCGGGTCACATCATTTGTCATGAATAGAGACATATTAAGGTTACACGTCTTTATAGAATACACAGCCAAATGCACGCTAAGTCTATTGTATCAACCCCAGTATTTAACTATGATCATTTTATTGAATCTTAAGAGAAGAAAGGCAAAGTTGACTCCGAGGGAATTTGAAATAAGGAGGCATAGGACCATAACTAAATAAGACAAAGCATTTTGTCTGTTGGTTTAACGATTGTACTAACTCTACTCTGAAATCTTTGAATACGATTCTTATAGAGACAATACAGCAACTGTTGCAAGATCTGAACCATTGGACCTTCGAGTGAAAGTTCGACATACTGAAGACAAAGCTGAAGTTCTGTTCTTTGGCATTTTAAAGATGGAAATGTTTCACAACAAAGTATTTTACTTCCGTTGAAAAATCTATCGCAAAGCATTCTTTTCTAACAGTAGATGTAATTATATTTTCTTTGAGTATTATTTTAATTAAATCGGTACAGCAGCAAATAAAATGCTTCAAGCCGCCTGGTTTAACACTGTATCTTCGTTCTTGGGCGTCTTTAGCGGAGTCCACTCAGCGTATGACTCTTGGTAGTGGTTCGGTCTATATAATGCAGGATGTCCTGAGGCACTGTTTACTTATGTAGCTATCTACAAATTATTATTTTTTTTTTCTTGAAACCCCCAACACATGGCTATGGACCACCTCTATAAGTGATAAGGGAAAGGGAAAATATTTGTGTCTACAAACGATTCTAAAGGGGCAGTCACTTATTCTCTGCACTAAGCCGTTATGATGACTATACGGATCAATTCTTTGGCTGATAATTAATAATAAACATGACCCAACTATAGTGCGGTAATGCCATCACTACCTAGAATATTGCAGAAGGTATCTTTAAGTTGTTGGTAAAAATGTTTTCCTCTCAACTAAAGAACATAGAGCTGAACCATCTACCGAGATGACTGATTAAACTTCCTTAAAGCACAATCGCAAACGTGCCAAACACAGTCAAACGCAGGTTTATTTCTAAGTGATATTATCTATTAGGAACTGCAAATTCAATTGTGTTTAAATTTCACATCCCCTAAACGGCCACTCCGAAACATAATGAAATTTCATGGACAATTTCGTGGACAATCATAATCAATGTGTAATACTTCTCCCAAAATAACCGCGTTCTTGCCAAAACGTGTGAGTCCATTGTCAATTAATTCCCAAATGGTTGAAAGAAGATCGATTGTTCAAACAAACCGAACAATGAAAGCGATAATTTTATTATTGCTACAGGTTGAGCAATAGTAACATCTTGAGCCTGAGAAGTCTTGTTCCTCAGCGTTTAAAGCTATTGAATATGTAAAGCTCTGCGTGGGGAAAATAATGAGAGTGAATGTGTATTCTGAATAAAGATTACCTTTGGGTTCTCAGTTAACAGGGTCTGAATACCTACATATATGAGAATGAAATAGAAAACAAAATACTTTCACAGCATGTTTCTACTCGCACCCTTGTCAACCTGCAAACTAGGTTACAGAATCTGCAAATTATCTGTCATTCATCGTCTGCGTCTAAATAATTCTGTAATATAATTCACATACATTTTTAAATATCTATTTTTAAAACGTAGATGTAATAAGTATCTGACCTTGTACAGTACATGTCTGTCATTCCATATGCTCCTTTGGCTGGGACAGAATGATGTCATGTCTCCTATGTTTTGCCAAGTATAAGCAGTTAGAATGTCGTAAGATAACAAATTCAATTGATTTCACTTTCTAAGGAGATAGATGATATTGTTGAAAGTGGGGACATCTTTTACTGAAACAGAAAGGTGTAAATAGCATTGGATATCACACGACGTCTGGCAACTGAAGTAAAGTTTCAACAAGTGGACACGTACAAACATACATACGTACAAAGATACATACATGTATGCAAATCATCCATGCATACACATACACAGATATATATGTATGTAAGTATATATATGTGTGTGTGGTTAGCATGTTAAGATGGTGACAGGGTAGAGAATATATATTGGTATGTGTGCGCGTGTGTGTGTGTGTGTAGGAAAATGAAACCATTAGTAGAAATGAGGGAGGGAGTTATGTGTGTGTATGTATGGTTATTATATGTGTGTGTGTATGTGTGTGTGGAGGTATGGTTAGCATGTTAAGGTGTTAGAGTATTAACGTATATTAAGGTCTATTTAGCTCTGGTTTTTATTTTCGAATATAGAGGAGGGTGTAATGTGCGTGCGTACGTATGTGTCTGTTTGGATGGTTAGCATGTTATGGTGTTGACATAATGTATATTAAACTATATTTAATGCTGGTCTATAGTTTTGAATAAACATATTTTCCTTATTTATTCGTATTTGGTCTGTTTTATTGTCAGCGCAAAGATGAAGTGGGAAGACTTGGAATTTGCGCATATCTCTAGATGTGCACTGCGTGGTATCTGTCTAGTGGCAGGGTCACGTAATTGTTGGCGATGAATTGTCATTCTGTTTCTGAGTGTGAGTTTAGTTTGTTCTATATAATATTCATTGCATCCTTTACATTTAATGGCAGAAAGTAGATTTTTTTTATGAGCAAGTGAAGTGATTGTTTACAGCAAAATGTTGTCCTGATTGAAATGTATACATGGTGCCTTCAACGAGGTGAGTGCATATATATATATATATATATATATATATATATATATATATATATATATATATATATGTGTGTGTGTGTGTGTGTGTGTGTGTGTGTGTGTGTGTGTGTGTGTGTGTGTGTGTGTGTGTGTGTGTGTGTGTGTGTGTGTGTGTGTGTGTGTGTGTGTGTGTGTGTGTGTGTGTGTGTGCGCGTGCGTGCGTGCGCGTGTGTGTGTGAGTGTGCGTGTGTATTTATATAGATAAGTGTCTACCAATCCTGTGTCCTGACTGCTCTCTTGTACTCTCCCGACACTTGGACCACATACCAACATCATACTAAGACATTGGAAAGATTCCGCTAAAAATGCCTACGGCGTATTTTGAACATTAAGTGGTAGTTATTTACACCTGGCACTGTTGCTCTGCAGCTGACCAATAAATCCAGCATAGAAAAACTACTCATTCGAAACCAATTGCGTTGGGCAGGGCATTTAAGGGGGGCGGAAGATGAAAGGTTGCCTAAGCGAGTTTGGCAAGGAGAGTTAATTGCTGGTAACGCCCCATTCAGAAACTCAAGAAACGATTCAGGAATGTTGTCAAAGACAACCTGAAGGCACTTGGTATTAGTGATGAAGAATGAGATATTGAGACAGAGAGTAGATCTGGTTGGAGAAGTGTGCTTTATAATAGTTGTGATTGTTTTGAGGTCAAAATGATGGATCATATGGGGTTTAAAAGAGCACTCAGGAAAAGTGGTGTAGACTCAGTCCCGGTTGGACCATGTCTGTAACATCTGAGGAAAGGTTGTTCTTTCTCGTGCCAGGCTTGTTAGTCCTTTAGGAGCTCAGAGCAATCAGTAATCTGGGGCTGATTACATTGGTGTCCTCCCTGAAAGGCCTGTTGGGTATTTGTGTCAGGTTTGCAACAAAGCCTGTAGATCTGCTGCAGGACTCAAGTGACACATGAGAGTGCATAAGGAAGAATTTACGTTCAGGGCTGCCCGAGCGCCTTCTGTGTATCACATCTGTAAAACAGTGTGCAGGAGCGAGGCAGGTTTTTCGAGTAACTCGTGGGCTCATGGCCGTTCAGCTCAATGTTAAAGAAATAGTCTTGTTCTGTAAAGAAGTGGCAGTTATCATATATATATATATATAGTGGTAGAAGACTGGACGGTAATATCCGTAGTGGTAGAGCACTCAGTCCATTGGACGAGTTAGGTAGAAGTGGTTACACAACAGTTAGTTCACCATACCGAGAACAATTGTTTCACCTTAACGGATCCTCAGCTCGGAATGGGCAGGGTTATAGGAACAGGAACGACAACCGTAAGAATGCGCATGCGCAGAAACAGGTCACTTCACACAGGCAATACTAGAATGCGTGCGAGAGATGTAAGGGAGATAACTGCGAAAGTCCGAAAAGTTTTTAGTTGATAAGAAAATTACAATGATTCAATCCTGAGTTTTGTAGTTATGCAATAGGTGATTGGTGACGTGTGGACAACGTGTGAAAAATTCATTTCTCGTGTTTAGGCAATAGTGATTGCATAATCTCTTTAGAATAGTTATTCGCTCGTCAATACATAAGCCACACTACGGATTTCCCCTTGCGTATGGCTTGGACTTAGTGATGGATTTCCATTGAATGGAGTAGTCTATACCTGAGTCCTTGAAGGACCATACGTGGCTCGCGAGTTTCGTGGATAAACGTCTGTCCGGGTACCTAAAGGTCGACTGGTGGTTCAGGAAACGTTCCTTAAATCGGCTCTCCGCCATGCCCACATAGGATTTGACCGCCTGTTGTTGGTTTGGTCGGTTGGAAGTGACCACAGCTTCATAAATTACAGCTGGTGTGTTGCATTGCTGTTGAAGGGAGCAAGCTTCGGGCTTACGGCAAGATGACCCTGGTGGGGTGTTGCTCCTAGGGCTGCTGGTGATGTGGGCCTTCATGTTCTTAGCGCAGGAGTATCCTAGTTTAACTTTGTGTCGATTAACAATAGACAAACCATCTGGTTCTCTCCTCCCTTCTCACCCAACGTTAAAATCAATGTAGGAAAATAATTTCTTGCCCACTTAGATAGACACTTTCCCATAGGTCATAAATACCGCTCCATCTTTAACCGACACAAAGTTAAACTAGGATACTCCTGCGCTAAGAACACGAAGGCCCACATCACCAGCAGCCCTAGGAGCAACACCCCACCAGGGTGCTCTTGCCGTAAGCCCGAAGCTTGCCCCCCTCAACAGCAATGCAACACACCAGCTGTAATTTATGAAGCTGTGGTCACTTCCAACCGACCAAACCAACCACAGGAGGTCGAATCCTATGTGGGCATGGCGGAGGGCCGATTTAAGGAACGTTTCCTGAACCACCAGTCGACCTTTAGGTACCCGGAAAAACGTTCATCCACGAAATTCGTGAGCCACGTATGGTCCCTGAAGGACTCAGGTATAGACTACTCCATTCAATGGAAAGCCATCACTAAGTCCAAGCCATACGCAAGAAGAAATCCGTCGTGTGGCTTATGTATTGACGAACGAATAACTATTCTAAAGAGATTATGCAATCACTATTGCCTAAACACGAGAAATGAATTTTTCACACGTTGTCCACACGTCACCAAACACCTATTGCATAACTACAAAGCTGAGGATTGAATCATTGTAATTTTCTTATCAACTAAAAACTTTTCGGACTTTCGCAGTTATCTCCCTTACACCTCTTGCACGTATTCTAGTATTGCCTGTGTGAACTGACCGGTTTCTGCGCATGCGCGTTCGTACGGTTGTCCTTCCTGTTCCTATAACCCTGCCCATTCCGAGCTGAGGATCCGCTAAGGTGAAACAATTGTTCTCGGTATGGTGAACTAACTGTTGTGTAATCACTTATATATAATATATATATATATATATATATATATATATACGTGCAAAAGGTTCAGTAAGTCCGAAGAAAACTGTTCAGTAACTCTGTATAACACTGGTGAGAGTACCAACGTCAGTACTGGATGCAGACCAGAGTGTATATATATGCACGCAACACACTCACACACATACACTACACACATGCACACACACACACACACACACACACACACATATATATATATATATATATATATATATATATATCCTTATAAAAGTATTGGCATAGTACAAGTGATAAATGACGGGATTTATAGTAATAAAAAAATATGTACTTAATAATTCCATGACTACAATATTCTATGTAAAAATGCTTCAATCTTCGATTTTTCTTAACCTCCCTGGAGTCATTCTGGATATCACTGCATTTCATTTTACATTCATTTAAATCAATTACAGTAATTTTCTTCCATATTTTCTTCAATCATTATCAAACATGTGCTCTAAATTACGATGGCTTTGTTATATCTATCTATCTATCTATGTCTTTATCTGCCTGACGCGTGGAACATCGCCGGTAAGAATTTTTGTAAATTTATATACGAAAAACAGAACAATGTGTTTGAAAAAACATATCATTTTGTAGATTAACCCCCAAGCTGAATTGTCAGCTGGGTGGTAATCCCATTTAATTTAAAAATTGTTTTAAAAAATCAAATTTTGCCAACTATGAAACATGAATAACCAGAAAAGAACGCTAGAGAACGTCGAAAAAGAGAAGAGAGGGAAAGAGGCAGACATTAACGTTATATCTGCTTCTGCTACTATGGACGTCGCTATGGATACAACTGTCAACAAAGAGAAAAAAATACCACTTGAAGATTTTAAAATTTCTACCGTCGAAGCGGAGAAAAATAACACACAGCATACAGGAATTAAACCTATTAATATACATACACATGAAAAAGACAACATCAACAACTCCACAGATACATCTACACATAAAGTTTCACTTCGTCAAGGAATTGAGATTTCCAACACCGAGGCTAACAACGATAACAACAACAACAACAACAGCAACACCACACAATAAAAAATATCTTTCGCTGAAACAGTGAACAAAAAACAAGATTTTATAAATCTTGACATCTCCAATGCAAGAGATATGCTCCAGCAAGGGAGAAAATGTGTAACTTTCGAAGACAAGGGTGGGTTTAGAATTAAGTCACCCCTCGAAATAAAAGAAGGCACAGTTCGAAGGATAGTGACCTTCAGGACTGTATCCAACACAACGAGAAAGCCGATATTTGTTAGTCAAGGAGATATAGAAGCCACCTTCAAGGAGATTCTAGCAAATATTGACTTTCTCTAGCGAGGAAAACAGCACGGGAGTGTTTCCGTACTGTTTAAAAGCGAGGCACTCGCCCCAAAACATTCTGTGACACCAATGGTGTCAAAAGCATTCACCTTTTTCCCTACATACATGGGAAAAAGGACACAAAATATAAAAATAAAAAATATACCACCCAACATTAACATCTGGTGGATCTTGGCTGGCTTCGTAGAGCCAGAGACTGATATGATTCTTTCGATACGAAAGTCTATTAGACAAAGGTGGGCGGGTACTGATTTGGAGATTCTGATTCAAATGAGACCGGAGATAATCTCCAAAATACCAGAAAAAGTCGTCATCGACGACAACAACAAAATAAACATTACGGTGGAGGGTTGAAAACTTCATTGCTTTCGCTGTGGTAGCACAGCACACCTAAAGGCTTCCTGTCCTTTACAAACACACCGCAACATCATTAAAAAAACACTATTACCAACACTAACACCAACACCAAAACAACCACCACCACAAGTACAACAACAGACGAAACGAGCAAACACACCAAAACAAACAGCCACTCAACCAACAACAACAGAAAAAACACAGACATCACCCCTGAAGAACACAGCCCCACCCATCCCACTCCATCAAACACTACCACAATCACACACACCGAAACACCACCACCACACGACATACCCCTACCCCACAATCCTGACGATGATTAATCATCGACAGATGAGGCTGCTTCTCCTTCTTTAAATGAAGAAGGAGAGCTTCGGAAATCTAAAAAAACAAAAAAAGAGACACCATAAAACCCCCAAAACTCCAATCACCAACACCAACACACAACCACAGACACAAACAACAACACAAACAACACCACAGTCAAACATCCCCCTACCAGCAAAACCAACACCAACACCACCCAAACACAAGCACCCACCATAAAAAGAAAACTCCCGGACGAACAACAAACTTAAACAACACAACAAAAATACAAACAACAATACGCATACATCAACACAAACAACAAGTGTTTGATGGAGGTCATCTCCAAAAACCCCAAGGTGGAGACGTCTCCACACCTAAAACTAATAAGGGTTTCGATAGAAACCTATCAGAAATTGAAAAAACAGTTTTCGCAGGATGTTGGCAACCCGTCAAAAACCTATTAACCACGTCCTATTAAAATGTTTCCCCACCCCATCCAACACCCCATCCAGGACCCAAATGGAGATTGAACAACCCGATCTCCAGGAAACGAAAAGGTAAGTGCCCCTTTTCGTCCCTTTCGCCAAATCTTCTCCACCAACATGGCTAGTTTACGAGTTGGAAGCGTGAATGTGCGTGGCCTAGGGATGCCCTGGAAACAGGGCCAACTTTTAAACAACCTTAGGTCACACGGTATGGATGTGATAGTCATCACCGAGTCCAGGATCCACAACAGGCAGCAACTAACCCCCATCTTCGACGACTTTGAGATCTACGCATCCCTCTGTCAGCCAGGAGGTGGAGGGGGAGTGGCTGTCATGTTTCGGGAGCACCTAGACGTCGAAGACCAGCAAGTACACTTGGGCCCGGAGGGTAGACTGGTAGTCCTAGACGTGAACAGTATCGGAGGTGGAGCCTTCAGACTGGTGGCCGTTTATGCCCCGCCCTGGCAATCGCAATCACGGCCAGTCTTCTTTAAGCGTCTAGAGTCTTTTCTGGGAACATCTCGCTCCTTACTTTTAGTGGGGAACTGGAATGGTATCCTAGATACACGATGGGACTATGTGGGAGCATGTCCCAGTAGAGGGGTGCAACAGCCTCAAAACTTTAATCGGCCAATTCCAACTGGCCGATAGGAATCGACTGGATATCCCGACTGCACCAGAGTGGACATGGGCAAACCGCAACGGGACATCTAGATCGTATTTGGATAGGTTCTTCATTAGAGAAAGGGACAAGGAGATGTTAAGCTGTCTACGAATGCACATGGTTGCCTACTCAGATCACAAATTAGTCGTCTGCTTAGTCAACCGTGATAGAACACATAAACAGGGAAGCTGAACGTGTTGTTGCCGGCACGTAAAGCTTACAGTGAACGGATAAGTAGACTAGTCAAGCAACAGTTAACGGGAGCCATCGTCAACAATAGATGGTGGTACTCTCTCAAGAAAGCAATTAGAGTAGAATCGATAGAGTTTACCAGAGAGTTGGCCTTAGAGAAAAACAAAATAGAAAGAGAACTAGTAGCCAAGGTAGAGGAGGCACTTATAAGTGGCAACGCGGCTAGAGTGTTAGCGTCGAGAACGGCACAGGACTAGTTCTTCGACGCGAAACACGAAGGCTGCGTGGTCAGAAGCAAAACACATGCTCTAGGAAACGAAGGAGCGAAAGCTGTCAACTGGGCCCGAGTGGCGGAGGCAAAAAGTGACAACAAGTCAACGATTCGGTCTTTGAAAAACCCAAACGGACGCGAGCTACTTGACCCCAAGCAAATGTGCGTGGCCTTTCAGCAGCACTTTGCGCGACTGTTTGAGCAGAACGACGGTGAGCCGAACGGGGTAATGGACTGCCGCGTCTTTCGAACACGGCGAAAGACCGATCACGGGCATTGAGATACGAGACACTGCGGGAAACGCAAGTCACCAGTTCTAGATGGTCTACCCGATGAGTTTTACATAGGCATGCCGGACTTGTTCTCTGGCGTCCTCGAAGCCGTCTACTGCATTGGCAGCAGAATGGGAGAATTCCCAGTTCTGCAGGCAAGGGCGTAGTAACGCTGATCAGGAAAGACGAGAACAAGGGGTACGAAATTAACAACTTCAGGCCCATAACTCTGCTCAACACAGAATTAAAGATTTTGGCCAAGGTGCTAGCGACGAGGTTGGCGCTTGTTGTCGAGAACCTGGTAGGGAAAGCGCAAACGTGTGCAATCCTGACCAGGTCCATACACAACCTCCACCTCATGCGATACACCATAGAAAGGGTGGGTAGTAAACCCGGCTTCAGTGGGGCTCTGATCAATTTGGATCAGTCTAAGGCATTCGATAGGGTCGACCATCGATACTTGGAAACGGTTCTCAAGGCGGCCGGTTTCGGTTCCGTTTTCAGAGGCTGGATCGAGGCGATGCACACCAGCATCTGCTCGAGGGTCAAGGTGGACGGCTACCTATCGGAGGCGTTCGCAATCACGCGTTCCATTCGAGAGGGCTGCCCTCTCTCCTCCATTCTGTATGCATTGACTCTAGAGCCACGACTGCGGAAATTGGAGCTGTTGCAGAGCATCCCTCTAGAACCGGGACTGCGCAGAGCGGCGTCGGCTTATGCCGACGATTTAACGGTTATGGTGTCGAGCACCTCGGAAATCAGGGTGATCAGCAACTTACTGAAAGAATACAAAACGCTGACAGGAGCAAAACTAAACCCGGACAAGTCTGTCGGTTTGCAACTCGGTACGTGGAGAGGCAAACCGATGACGTCGTACAGCGTCTCTGGACGCTGGACGGACGGACCGGTGAAAAACTGGAACGAGGTCACGGCCAAGGTGTTTGCGCTCACCCAGAAGTGGACAGAGTACAACCTGTCCTTGAAAGGTCGAGCGGAGATGGCGAACACTTTCATAGCGTCCGTCATCTACTACCGCTTGACTGTCGTGCCTTGTCCCCGTGAACACCTCGCCAAGATGGAACGCATGCTCTTCCAGTTTCTGTGGAAGAAGCAGGCTCCGCTGATGAGGAGATCCGTCTGCTTTCATCACCCTTCCAATGGAGGGCTGGGAATACCGTGGCTGATGATGCGCAAACATGTGCTGAGGCTGCGGCATCTCCAGGTATTCCTCACCGACCCCAACCGATGTGGGCACCTTTTGTGAGACAGGCTTTCCCACAGCTCGTCTCGCTGACGGAGCTGCAGTCCTGGGTCAAGAAAAGACCGAACGATGGGCGCCTGGCACATTGAATGCGCTTAGGCGCTCGCAGTCCTCTGGCAAGCGGGCGCAGCATCAGTGGAGACTCCACTTCGACATTCTATAGAGGGATTGTACGTTACAAGGGCGATGACGTGATCAGAGAGACTCTGGGCGTCGAAGACGATGAGCTCACCAGTCTGTTTGGTAGGACTTTCCGCCCGCGACCTATGGACTACTTCCAAACGTCCCTGGCCTGGCAGTGCTACCGAGGAGCTCTACCAGTACGTGACAAGATCTACAGCCACGGACGCCCCGGCAGGGAT
Organism: Eledone cirrhosa; assembly: GCA_964016885.1. NCBI lineage: Eukaryota > Metazoa > Mollusca > Cephalopoda > Octopoda > Eledonidae > Eledone > Eledone cirrhosa. The sequence goes on along the minus strand of OZ024740.1, from coordinate 170,445,225 downwards.
CCTTCCAAGAGGACGTGCCCAAGATGCACGCAGGACATTGAAACAGTCCTGCAAGCAATTGTACACTGCCCGGGCGTAACCGACCTGTCGAACTATGCAGAACAAATGCTCGCGTATGGGACAAATCCCGTTGACTGCCGAGTTCATAGTAAGGATCAAACCGCCAGCCTCTTTCAAAAACGAAAGAGAGGCGGTTTTTCTCTGTACAGTGGCTATGGGGAAAGAAGTTATATGGTGGACGAGATTGAGAGGACTGAGGACAGATGTCTTTCTCTCCGGACAACAATTGATTCCTTTCTTTAAGTATCACTTTAGAAGGAGAATCAGAGTGGAGAGAGAGGCACTGCACCCCAGTAAATTTACTGAAAGGTGGGTGAATGAAGCAAAATGGCCCGAATGATTGAGCGTTCTCTGTTTATAAGCCTGTAGGTTAAAGAAGAGAACAACAGGAAGAAAGGGGCAATTGCACAACACGCTCTTGGAGTTGAGGGTTGTTCTATCGACGAGGTATTAAACAACCCATTTGTGACGCCTCCCCCTATTGGGGATTTCGATTGTTGTAATTGCTTGTTTTATATTTTTTACACGACTGTATGTAAAATCCCCGGCATGTCTTTGTATTGTCCCCTTTTCTTGTGCGCCCTTGTGGCAAATAAAGAAATCTATCTATCTATGTATCTATCTATCTATCTATCTATCTATCTATCTATCTTCCAGAAGTCCCTAGCCTGGCAGTGCTACCGAGGGACTCTACCCGTTCGAGAAAAGCTCTACAGACACGGGCCCTGGGTAGGGACCCCGCCAAAAAGATCTGTCCCAGATGCGTGTGCGACGAGGAAACCATTGCACACGCATCGGTACACTGCTCGGACGTAGCCGATCTGTGGGGCTATGTCGAACGACTGCTGCTACGGGTGGGACCGATCCGGTTGACCACCGAAGCCATTGTAACGATTAAGCCGCCTCCCTCCTTCAAAAATGAAGGAGAGGCGGTGTTTCTGTGCGTAATAGCCTGGTGAAAGAGGTTATATGGTGGACGCGTCTGAAAGGATTGAGGTCAGGCACCTTTCTCT
>OZ024740.1:170434152-170436652 GCA_964016885.1 Eledone cirrhosa | reverse complement strand
AGTTCCATAAATATAGTTTCCATATCGTATTTTTACTCCAATAATTTGTTGAGTGTTTTATATCAGTTATATAAATATTTGCTTGTTGCATCCCAACAATTTAAATAGAACTTCTACATATATATATATATATATATATGTATATATATATATATAGTTAGAGAAGCAAAAAATTGCTTATTGTGATCCAGTTTTTGGTTAAGAAAGCCAGTTTCATGGATGGTTTCAACGTACGGTTAGGGGTAACTCCACAAGTTTGTAAGAATTCCGTTCAATCTTGGAGTATAAAGTATAAAAGAGAAAAAAACACAGGTAAGCATTAAGAGAAGGATTTTATCCAGGTATTTACGACCGTTTCATTGGTAAGTGCAACCTTATATTGCTATACTGCAAATAGCAGCCACTCAATTATAATTGTTGTTCACAGTCCAAATTTTCAAAATAGTAAGTTACTGTTGAAATAATTCTTAATATATAGAGAAAAACATTTATTTGGAATTGTATTTACTAGTATAGAGAGAGGAATCAGGAGGTGAGGGGACAGACGGAATAGTATAGAGAGAGAGAGGCATCGCAGCCCACAAATAATGCCAAAGTTGCCCATGACAAGAAATGTAACTGCCACCTACCTGAAACCTGTCCATTACATAACGAATGTATGCAGTCTAACCTGGTTTACCAATGCACAGTGGAATCAGACAACCAGAAATGGTATTACATCGGAGCGACTGGGAATACATTTAAAGCCCGTTGGTATACACACCGTTACGCAATGAAACATTCCCAGCATCGTTATGTAACTACCCTTGCAAACAAGACCTGGCAACTGAGGGAAAGTAACCATCAATACACCCTGAAGTGGAAAAAATTATCGAATGCGCCCCCATATCGGAGTGGTAAAAGAAGCTGTCGATTATGCGACCTTGAGCTGTTCCACATCTTGAGTTCGAAGAATAAATTACTCAACAATAAAATCGAAAGATCAATCTATTGTAACCATAGACTCAAAGAGAAGTTTTCGCACTACAAATCGAACCCTTAACCTCATACTACGAACTGACAAACTGCATATACTTAGACTTTATACCCTCTTTTGTACCTAAACCCTTTAATTACCCACAAAACCTATACATATATCCCCCTCTTCTCCCTCATTCCTCTTCTATTTCTTCGTTTTCTTCCTTCCTTCCCTCCCCTTCTTGGCTATCTTTTCTTTTCTTCTTTCTCACCCCCTTCTTTGCTTTTATTTTTGTCATTATTATCTTTATCTTTATTTTTTTATATTTATCTCTTTATATCTCTCCCCTCTCTCTCCCTCTCTATCCATCCCTTCCACTATGATCAATTTAGTTCTCTTTAACTGAATACATTCCACGATATGAAGTCTGCTATCAAAACTGACCAAGGAATCCTTCCACCTCTACCCCTCCCTCCATCTCAGTTTGTCACTCTACTTCCTACCTCTACCCCCTTCCTCTCTCTCTCTATACTATTCCGTCTGTCCCCTCACCACCTGATTCCTCTCTCTATACTAGTAAATACAATTCCAAATAAATGTTTTTCTCTATATATTAAGAATTATTTCAAGAGTAACTTACTATTTTGAAAATTTGGATTGTGAACAACAATTATAATTGAGTGGCTGCTATTTGCAGTATAGCAATATAAGGTTGCACTTACCAATGAAACGGTCGTAAATACCTGGATAAAATCCTTTTCTTAATGCTTACCTGTGTTTTTTCTCTTTTATATATATATATATATATATATATATATATATATTTAGAAACACACAGATACATGATATATATATATATATGTGTGTGTGTGTGTGTGTATACCCTTGAAAGAGATGGGGTGGTCACAGATGGAATGCGTTAGGCTATAGACCTTCTCTTCTCAATCAATGCTGACCCGGGAAGAAACGACACTAACAAGTCCATCACTGCCATCACCACCATCACTGCCCCCGCCGCCGCCTCTGTCTCCACTACCAACAGCAATACTAACACTTTAACCAATACCACAGGCACCAATACCTTTAAAACTACAAACAACACAAAACTTATTCACCCCCCAACGTCTGACCACCGACATCACCATCGCCATATCCCACCGACCATCAACAACTATAAACATCATCAACACCACTAGACTTTCCATATTTTCATTCTTTCTTTTTTTCAAATCCCCTTCTCTCTCCTCTTTTTCTTTTAGTCTCTCTTTCTCACTTCCCCACCGCCATTCTCTCTCTCTCAATCTCTCTCTATCTCTCGCTTTCACTTTCTCTCTTTCTTTCTTTCTCCTTTACTGTCACGAGTGGCCAATGACTGTGGGTGGGAGTGAAAGAAGTAAGGACTTAGGACTAAGGACGATAACCCATTGCAGATTAAAGACCTGTGTGTGTGTATGTGCGTATAGTGGGAGTGTATGTGTCTGTATGTATGAGTGTATGTGTGCGTATGTATGTGTGTATGTGTGCGTATGTGTATGTATGCAT
>OZ024740.1:170386652-170429152 GCA_964016885.1 Eledone cirrhosa | reverse complement strand
AAGAGCTTCATTCACAATGCTGACAATTGTTTCGTTGATCTGGTAGGTCTGGAGCTCGCTAATCGCTTGATGTTGCGTCAATCGATCTCCAATACTTTGTTTACAACCAGTCAATACATCAGAGCAAGTGGATATGAAAATAATACGCAAGGCATGACTTTTATAGAAGAGTGGTGTTAGACCAGAACAATAACATCAGTAACAAAATATCTAGTTGATACAACAGGAGAAAATACCTACTACAAGCACTTATCTGTCAAACCATAAATCAATCTCTGTTTTATTGTTGTTCGTGTTTCAGACCCACAGATCATTTGTATCTAAATATCTCATAATTGCACTTAAAGTGTAGATTCCAAAATCTGACTCTAAGTACATTTGCTGGCCTTGTGCCTAAAATAGAAACAATTATTTATCCCTTCATCTACGTTAATTTATCCCTTTACTACTACTACTACTACTACTACTACTACTACTACTACTACTACTACTACTACTACTACTACTACTACTACTAATGTACCCTATGATAGGTTTCGCATGTCACTTCATACATCTGTATCATCTCTGTTTGTTTACCATGCTTGTTTTATCATTATGTTCTATTTCTTACTAGTATTGATGTTATTGTTTTAATTATTCACTATCTAGATATTTTGTTACTGGTGTAATTGTTCTGGTCTCTTCTTTCTTTAACTATTATTACTCCAAGTATAACCTACATAGAAATTACCGCCAACTCGCTGCATCACTATGGAAGCGTCTTGTTGAGTCAAACTAAGCCACACGTTAAAACCATCCACAACACGGAGTACTCTAACTGGACTACCTCTAAGTGGATTACCTATAACGATAACTTGTTATCCCATATATATATATATATATATATATATATATGAAAAAGTATGACTTTTTCTTATTTCCCACTCTACTACCCTAAGTATTGAGTACTCTGGTGCATTATGGTCCATCTGGTTCCTTACCACAATTCCTTTGTTATATATATATATATATATATATATATATATATATATACACATTCATATATATATCATTTTTATACTGAAGGTGCGCTGCATAGTAGTGTGTTGTGCTCAGGACCGTGCTCCACATTGTGTCCTAGGTCAGTCACTCTATTTCTCAGTTCACCTGTACACCCATCGGAAACAAATGAATCGTGAAAATACCATGGCTTTGCACCGGTGGCGTGGAGAGAGATGAATGGCAAGGGTGAAAGGTCACTGGCCTTCCCCAAAACATATTGCGCTTGAACAGGAACTTTCTTGCTTCCAATATAAGGTCAGTTATGTTCGAAGACGGTCTAAATTAAACAATTTTATATCACAATTCGTGAACAATAGCGAAGTTGGTTATAAGTTCCAAAATAACAACCACTTATCTACTAAATTTTTGATAATGATAGGACCAAAATCTCAGTATGTGTCGGAGAGTATGTATTTTTCAATATTCTCTCCGAACTTCTTCATTGTTTGCAGAAAAAAAAAATACATATATACATACATGCATACATGTATACGGATATGTATACATACATACATACATACATACATACATACATACATACATACATACATACATACATACATAAGCAGCTGTCTAAAGATATCATCACGGTACTATCTACCTATGAGGCATGATGTAGTGGTCAAAACACTACAATGCAATCCGTAGAAAAGATAGCCTCGATAACAAACACATTAAAAGCTACAGCAATGTGGAAGACATACATATACATAATATGAAAGAGTACTGGTGGAATGTTCCAGTCAAAACCCAATAAAATACAGGCATAACAGACCAGATATTATGATATGGGACAGGGAAATAGAGCATGCACAGTAGTGGAATTAGCTGCCCAGCAGATGCCAATATAATATCAAAGATTAGCGAAAAGGAGAATATTTATGCAGAACTAATGAGAAATCTGCAGATCCTCCTCCGTGACTATACCTTCAGATTTATGCCTATGATTATTGAGACACTGGGGTATGTTAGTAACTGCCTCAATACAAATCTTGAGAAGCTGGACTTCACAGAAACAGAAAGAACACAACTAGTTAGGAAATTACAAGTACAATCCATTAATGGAACAGCAAAAATATGTAAAACATTCCAAAAGTTTTGCATCTAATAACTGCATTTACACATGTACAGATACAAAGAGTGTGCACACATACAACTCAAAACATCCACATCCACACATACAATAACATCCATACCTGCACACACATGCATGCATGCATGCAGACATGCATACATATCTACCAAGTTGATGTTGTGTAAATTCCAATGAGAGAGTCTTGTAACTATGTTAGAAACCGACTCTCTCTCTATTGGCAAAACTTTGTGATATAAAACCAGAAGAACATACATACCGACAATTTCATGACATTTCTCTTTTAAGAATAAATCCATGTAATCAAGGAACAACGGCGGTGGATTGGCAATATCGGTAGAGAGTCGGACACCATGCTTTCCAGCATAGTTACGTCCCTTTACGATCTGAGTTCAAATCCCGCCGAGGTTGACTTTGCCTTTCATCCTTACGGGGTCGATAAAATAAAGTACCAGTAATGCACTGGGTAATTGCTGGCCTTGTGCCTAAAGTAGAAACAGTAATCAAGGAACAACAAAACTCCATCAGGTACCTCCTGCGCAAAAGAGGAAAGTCATCATTTGACAATAAACGTAGGCTGTGCAAAACAAAAACCGAAGTTGTTAGCCATATTGTTGCTAGCCTTGAAAGAATATCTCCTGTTTGCAACATTCTCCATCATGTCCAGCTTTCAGCCAATGTCACCCAGTTTTCCATATCGATCTTCAGAACTTTAAGATTGTATTTTATGACATCCCTTTGTTTTATGTAGAGGCCTTTTCCCTCTGGTCAGCCATCTTTAAAATAACAGTTTAAGCAGCCTTCCATCTTCCCGCCAGAGTGCAGGGCCAGCCCAATAATAATCTGCTTCTCAATAATGGTGTTGCCAGCTTTCTCAAGTGTAAGAGGTCCACTTGATGTTCAGAATGCGTCGGATAGACTAATGATGAAATCCTTTTCGCTGCCTGATACTCCGGCCAGTTCTATATCCACACTGAGTCTCAAGGATAGCAACAGGACATTGGACAAGACACTTTCTACCGATTCGAGCAGAGTTGTACCACGATAATCACTGCATTCAGACTTGGAGCCCTCGCCCTTGTAAATCGACAGCAAAATTGCATCTACCCAGTCTTGCGAGACAGGCTCACCATGCCAAATAGTTTAAACTAGTCCATGAATGGTCATGACATCATTGTCTTCTCCAAAGCGGATCAGAGCAACAGGTATTCCATCCAAACCTGGAGCTTTCCACATGTTTATTTCTGTGAAAGTATATATATATCGGTAAATATATAGATAGATAAATAGATTGGGAGTTGCCAGTTTAAACAAGTAAGACCATGTTCAATTAAGTAATCGATACGTGGGGAAGTTGAGTGCCGTCGCACACTAGGTTTCCACTATATATATATATATATATATATATATATATATATATATATATATATATATATATATATATATATATATATATATATATATATATATATATATGTATATATATATTCTAATTTAAATCACTTAATTTACGACCGTTTCGTTAAGATAACTAGAATATTCCATTCCTGTCAATAAGCTCATGAGAATCGATTAAATACAAATAATGTTTTCCTTAGAAGTCTATAAAATCATAGAAGTGTGAAATGTATAAACAATTAACTGTTTGCTAACCAGCGCAACAACTCTCTCTCTCTCTCACACGCACGCACACACACACACATAAACACACAGACACACACACATAATGAATTTTGTCTATATTCTTCTTTCTGGATCGTCTTACTAGTTTAATTAACCTCTTAGCAACACATAGACGTGTGCATACATATATATGTGAATATAGAAAACTTACTTTTAAAAATGTTTTATTAAGCAATATATATTAAATTAGAATGTACTAAATTAAAAGAAGGATTAATAAAAATAAATACTTAAATTTAAATTTAAAATTTTAAAAGATTATTCTATCATCGTTTTAGGAAAGTTAGTTGATATTTCCCTACTTCGGGCGTTACAATTTGCACAAATTCTCTGTCGTAATACATTTGCTTCTAATTTTTTAATGCATTCGCTTTGCTGTCCTCGTTGACAGACACTCTGTTATTGTCCCCTGTCTCTACGTTTTGTCTTCTCACGTATGCATCATTCCGGTGGCTTTTTGAAGCCGTCGTGCGATCTGGGCATAGATTTATGCAATACAACCGTCATGCATGAAATTGCATTGCCTAGAGTGTGTCTGATTAGGAAGATAGATGCTTATGTTCATTCGTCACACGCAGTTCGTTGTTTTTTTTCCGTTTGCAACATTGCTCTCTCTCTCTCTCTCTCTCTCTCTCTCTCTCTCTCTCTCTCTCTCTCTCTCTCTCTTTATATATATATATATGTGTCTGTGTGTGTGTGTATGCGTGTGAATGTGTGGTTATAGTGTATTACTTCACTATTTTCTTAGGTAAGATAAATGCCGAATGATTTTCAAATATTTTCTCTTATAACTAAATAAACAAACTATCTTAACTTTATAAACAAAAACATTAAAACCTTCTGTATTAAACCAATTAGCATCAAGGAAACAAATTTTATTGAAAAGCAAGAACAAAAATAAACTTATAATCTTGCATAATTAAAATATATATATATATATATATAAAAGATTCTTCTGCATAACATGCACTCTAATCTTACTGCCTGCTTAAAAGTTGACTGTTTTCGCTATCTTGATATTGTTGGTATTCGTAAATTTATGTTCTGAATAATATTTCCTGAAGAGATGCGGTTGGATTAAAGCACTAATAATTGTTTCTACTTTAGGCACAAGGCCAGCAATTACCCAGTACATTACTGGTACTTTATTTTATCGACCACGTAAGGATGAAAGGCAAAGTTAACCTCGGCGGGATTTGAACTCAGATCGTAAAGGAACGTAACTATGCTAGAAACATGGCGTCCAACCCTCTACCGATACTGCCAATTCACCGCCAATAAAGCACTAATAATGGGGATAATTGTTGCCTAATAAACTCCAGTTGCTCTGCAAATGGATGAGATATTTTAGCCGTGCTGAAACGTTCGTAGACATGTATGAATAAATGATAGTTTCTTATCCTTGATTTTCTTACAAACATACATACCTACATGCATACATATATATATACATACATACATACATAAAATCCAAATTAGAATTTGATTTTTCGCTTTCACATAGCGGATTACATATATGTATTTATGGGGTTTATATCGGATAATAATAAGAATAATAATTGTTTCTACTTTAGGCACAAGACCAGCAATTGCCCAGTGCATTACTGGTACTTTATTTAATCGACCCCGTAAGGATGAAAGGCAAAGTCAACCTCGGCGGGATTTGAACTCAGATCGTAAAGGGACGTAACTATGCTGGAAAGCATGGCGTCCGACCCTCTACCGATACTGCCAATCCAAAAAATAATAATAATAATAATAATAATAATAATAATAATAATGTTTTCTTTATTAACCACAAGGGTTTACACAAAGTAGACATTAAGGACAGTACAGGACAATGCAGGACGGTACAAATGGGCATTTCTGCGTGTAAAAAAAACAGAGGATGTAATAAAATAACAAAGAAAAATTCCGCAATAGGGGGGAGACTTCCGAGGGACATTTGTGGAGAAAGCCCATTAAAAGGCCACAGTGACCCTGTCCACCAGGGCAAGTGCCCTCTCCCAGTTTTCCACCTTTAATTTACAGACACATACTCAGAGTAGGCCCATTCACTCGGGCCATACTTGCTTAACTCACCCATCTTTCAACAAAATGCTGGGAAGAGAGCACTTAACTCTCTACCCTGATTTTCCTTTTCAAATGAAATTTGAAAAAGTTAATCAGGGCATCACCGAAGAGGTAAGTGCTCGTCTTCAGCCCTTTCAAACGTGTCCACCATACTATCTCTTTCGCCATGGCCACCAGACAGATAAAAACTGCCTGCCCTTCCCGGCTAAAGGAAGAGGGCGGGGCAATCCTCACGATGGACTCAGCTGATAGTTGGATTCGTCCTATACGTGACAGCAGGTGTTCGACATAAACCCACAAGTCAGCAATGCTCCGACACTGGACGAGTGCGTGCAGGACGGTTTCGTCGCCCTGCGCGCATCGCGGACATGCCCGGCTGACGGCACCTCCATGCCTGTAGAGTTTATCCCGAACTGGCAAAGCTCCCCGGTAGCACGTCTCCAAGTACGTCGTCGATCTCCCCCTCCATTAATCCTCTATAGAACGCCAAGGTAGAGTTTCTATCGATCACATTGCCCGATTGGTCGAGGGCTGTGAGCGCCTGAAAACATTCCAGTCTCCAAGCGCTCCCTCTCGGTCTTCGCTTGACCCAGGACTGCAGCTCCGTCAAGGAGACGAGCTGGGGAAAGACGTGTCTAGCAAACGGCGACCACACCTGATCACCGTCGAGGAAGTGGTGGAGATGTCGTAGCCTGAGTGCGTGTCTGCGCATCATCAGCCACGGCATGCCCAGCCCTCCTCGTAGCGGGTGTTGACGGCAGATGGACCGCCTGACCATCGGAGAGCGTCCCTTCCACAAAAAGCGAAAGAGCAAACGCTCCATCGCAGTCAGGCGGGGCTTAGGACAAGGTACGACGGTCAGGCGGTAGTAGATGACGGACGCGATGTACGCGTTAGCCATCTCCGCTGGACCTTTCATGGATAGCTTCCTCTCGGCCCATTTCTGGGTGAGAGAAGCCACCCTGCTCGTCACCTCGTCCCAGTTTTTGTCCGTCTGGAGGTCTGGACCGAACCAGACCCCTAGCAATTTAACCGGTCCGTCCGTCCAGCGCCCGACGACGCTGTTGGACGGCATGGACCTGCCTCTCCAGGTGCCGAGCTGCAGGCCCACTGACTTTTCCTGGTTGATCATTGCTCCTGTCACCGCTTCTTATTCTCTTAGTGTAGTGCCGATCGCCTCGATCTGTTTGGCGTTCGACACCACTACGGTGACATCGTCCGCATATGCTGACACGGATCTTTCGCTTCCTAGTTCGCGCGGGACCCCCTCCACGTCTTCAGTTTATGCAGTAATGGTTCGAGAGTCAATACGTACAAGAGGGACGAGAGGGGACATCCTTGGCGGACCGAGCGCATGATGTTGAACGGTCCCGAAAGGTGACCGTTCACTCTCACCACAGAGCAGATGTCGCTGTGCATGGCAGCGATCCAGCCTCTGAAGACGGGCCCAAAGCCAGCCGCCCTCAGGACTGCCGCTAGGTAACGATGGTCGTCCCTATCGAAAGCTTTCGAATGATCTAAATTTATCAAAGACCCACCCGTGCAAGGTTCCCTAGCTACCCTCTCTACGATGCATTGCATGAGGTGGAGGTTGTCGTGGATGGATCTGTCGGGAATGGCGCATGTCTGCGCGTCTCCCACTAGACCACCAACGACAAGCGCCAACCTCTTTGCTAGCACCTTGGCCAAAATCTTGAAATCAGTGTTTAGCAGAGTTATGGGCCTAACATTATCTATGTTATCCCCCTTGTTCGGATCCTTTCTCAGCAGCGTCACCGCTCCTCGGCTCACAGAGCTTGGAATTTTCCCGTTCTGTTGCCAGTTGCAGTAGACGTCCGCCAAGAAGCCTCCGATCAAGTCTGGTATTTGTACGTAAAGTTCATAGGGCAGACCATCCAAACCAGTCGATTTACCCCTTGTGCAGCCAGTCATTGCCTCCCGTACTTCAGCGGCTGTTATCTGCTTTTCGCAACACTCCGCCTCAGTGGCCGAGAGCCGCGGCAGTCCGTCGAGGTAGACACTAAAGTTCATCCCTCGATCCGGCCCGCCATAGCCCCCGAACAGTTGAGCGAAGTGTTGCTGAAAAGCTTCACACATTTGCCCGGGATCGAGTAGCATGCGCCCGTCGTGGTCCACCAAAGAGCGGATCGTGGCTTTGTTGCCACGACGCGCCTCCGCCACTCGGGCCCATTGAACGGCTTTCGTCCCCTCGTGTCTGAGAGCACGCACCCTAGCTCTGACAACGCAGCCTTCGTGCTTTGCATTGAAGAATTGGTCAAGGGCCAATTTCGCCGCAAGTAGGTCGGTCGCGATGCCTTTGCAAAGCGCCTCGTCTAATTTTATGACTAATTCTCCCTCTGCTCTATTTTTCTCTATTGCTAAAGCCTTACTAAACCTAATGGACTCTATTCTAATTTCTCTTTTCAGAGCAAACCACCACTTGTTGTTGACGATGGCCTCCGTCAACGCCCGCTTAATTAGTTCGCTAATCCCGTCTCTGTAGGCCTTGCGCGCTGGTAAGGACGCGTTTAGCTTCCAGTAGCCGGGTCCTCGTCTATGAAGCCTATCTAAGTCAAGCACACAGATCACGAATTTGTGGTCCGTATAGCTTACTATCTTGAATTGTGGACAGCCTATGCTAGACCTATCTATTTCCCTACAAAATACTCTATCTAGATATGATCTGGATGACCCTATGCGATTTGTCCAACTCCACATTGGTACATTCGGGAAATCCAATCGGTACCTGTCAGACAGTTCAAAATGCCTGGGCAGGTTGGTGAGACTCTTGCACCCTCCTCCCCTAAGATCCCGTTCCAGTCGCCCACTAACACTAAAGAGCGGGACGTTCCAAGAAAGGTCTCCAGACGCCGAAAGAAATCAGGCCGCTCTGCTCCTGTCGGGGCATAGACGGCCACTAACCTGAACGTTTGCCCGTCTCCGCTGGTCACGTCCAGAACCACCAACTTACCTTCTGGGTCCAGGAAGATGGCCCGTATGGCAAGATCCAAACCTCTCCGAAAAAGCACAGCAACTCCACCCCCCGATCCCGGACGGCTGGGAGATGCGTACACATCGTAGCCGCCGAAGATCGGTGCGAAGGCCCGTGCTTCGGAGATTGTGGTCTCGCTGATGGCCACTACATCTATGTTTAGTGACCTGAGGTCGTTGAGCAGGTGGCCCTGCTTCCATGACGACCCCAAGCCACGCGCATTTATACTGCCTATTCTGAGTGAGGTCATGTTGAAATGGAGTGGAAAAGATGGGAAAGACCACTTACCTTACTTCTCGTAGAGGAAGGACTGTTTTTCCATCCTTTTCACTGCTTGTGGCCTCCTCAAGAAGGATGTCCTTATAAATCCACCTGGAGAGTGCTTGTCGGAAGTCTCCGATGTCTTTGGGGAATTTTTGTTTTAGTGTCATGTACGTTTTCTGTGTGATGCGAGTGATTTGTATGTGTGGAGGTGGTGTGAATTTTGGGGTTGTTGTGTAGTCTTTTTCTGTGATGCTGGTGTTGTGTTGGATGTAGTGTAATAATTGGTTGTTTTTCAAATTTAATGCAGTGTAGTGTGTATCGTTTTGGTTGTTTTGTTTTGTTTGCGTTTGTTGTGGGCTTGTTTCTGTTTCGCATTTTGGTGATGGTGGTGTTGGGGTTAATGATGGTGATGGTGTTGGTGTTTGGGGTGATGGGGTTAGTGATGCTGGTGTGGATGGTGGCATATCTGTCCTAACTTTTTTGTTTGTTAATTTATTTGTTTCCTTCTGTATTTAGTTTTTGGAGGGGGAAGGAAGAGAATTTTTTCTTTTTTGGTTTCTTTTTTTTTTTCCTGATACCGTTTCCCACTCCTCGTCGTCACAATCTGTCTCCAGTTGTGATCGGCCGGGGAGTGGCCACAGGCGTTAGTTTTGGATGTGGCGTGGTGGATGGTGTAGGCGCTGGTGGATGGTGTAGGCGCTGGTGCTAGTTCTGAAGCGTTGTGGTGGTGTTGGTTTTGCTACTGTTGCTGGGGTTGTTGCTGTTATAGTTGCTTCTGTTGTTGCTGCTACAGTTGTTGCTGCCATCTCTGCTACTGGTGGTGTTGATGGTTGAGTCACTGGGGTGGGTAGGAGAGGTGGCCTCAACTTTTTAGCCTGAGGGCAGAAAGCGCTTAGGTGGGTTCCTTCACCACAAACGACACACCTAGGCCTTCTGCCCTCGACAATTACGGTGAGGTGGCTGTCGTCAGTGAGGTCTATTACCTCTGGGATCTCCTCAATGCTATTTTGGTCCGCTTGGATCAGGAACTCCATCCCAGATCCGGACCAGTTCTCCTGCTTTTCTTTTGCTATTGCTATTATCTTTGTGTTGGCTTCGATGCCGGCGAGGACGGCCGCTATTAGCCAGGGAATTTCGATGGCCGGTGGAACGTGGGTCACCCTTATCTTTACGAGTCTCTGGCCACAATAGCTTGGGACGAGTGTGAAGTCGTCACTTCTTAATGGGGCCATGGAGTGTTCTCTAGCCTCCTCTGGTGTTTAAAAGAACACGTCCACGGTTCCATACTTTTTCCCACGTCTGATGTGGGTGTTTCTTGCCCACACATGTCCCAAAGCTTTTTGGATTTGGGATTCGGATGCCCGTTCCACTCGGCGCGATTTTACATTAATTGTTCGATACGACACGGTGCATAGGCGCCGATGCTCCATTTTATTAGGTGTGTGTGTGTGTGTGTGGGGGGTGGGGGGCTGACCCTGTACCCATATTTCTTTACCATTTTTTTGGCATTTTCTAATTCCTCCTGAGTTACCGTAAATGCTTCGCTCTGTTTTTCTACTCTGGCAAAACTCAGGGTGGTTTTTTTAATGTCATTGTTGCTGTTGCTGTTATCGTTATTTTTGTTATTATTAATTTTAGTTTCAGTTGTGGTGGTGGTGACGTCAGTGGTGTTCGGTGTGGATGAGTCCATTTTGGTTGAAAATATTTCGACATCACGAGTTGATTTATTTTTTCCTTTTGTTTCTGTTGTCGCGGTGGTGGTGGGGGTGGGGGTTGTCGCGGTGGTGGTGGTGGTGGTGGCTTTAACACCTGCAGTCATTGGTAATGGCGGGAAATGAATGTCTGCCTGAGACAAATTTAAAATATTGCTACTGCTTATATTTTTTTAGTGTTGGCAAACGTAGTAACATTTACAATGGTGGTGTCGGTGTGAGGTGTTAATTTGTGAGGAAGGCTCTCAGCTGCTTGGTGCAGAGGTGAATTAGCCATTTTTTTTCCAAAGAAATTTTTTGATAATCATAAAAGTTTAAATTTTGGGCACAAGGCCCCAATCTTTTTAGGTGTCCTTTTCGGAAAACAATGTATGTGCGCTTATATATAGTTAACAATAAAAATTTTCCATAAATGGCAATTTTTAACAAACGGAAATAACAAACCTTTGCGGAGCTCACGATGATACGATTTACTACATAGGTCGCCAATAATAATAATAAGAAGAATAAGAAGAAGAAGGAAAGAAGGGAAGAAGATGCACGTAGTGGATAGAATGTTATGAAATCGTTCCCGTAAGTTTTTGATTTTTAACATATTTAAAACAATTGTGATATAACAATTCTTTGTACAAATGAGACATAAAGCACCAGACTCCGCTCTCAGAAAATTTGATCCCATAATATCCCGTTATATCGCTCAAATATTCAATTTTGTATTATAAATTTTATATTCAAAAAAGAAAATGGTTATAAATGGAAGAAAACCACCTCTGTCTACACTATATAGAACAGCCAAATAACAGTAATTTCACCAACACCACAAACTAGATACACCACCTATCACATCACCCTCTGTGTACACTAAATACAACAGCCAGATAACGGCAATTTCACCACCACCACCAATCCTAGCATAATAATAATAATTACTATTATTGTATCTCAAGTTTCCTCAAAATGTTTAATTCAAATATTAAGAAAATATGTCAACACATATATTAAACATACGCGACAAACCGCATAGATACACAGATCAAACAAACGCATACTATTACAGTCTATTCAACAAAACTCAGTAACGACAACGCCATCACTATAGTCACCGCCGCCACCACTCCATCATTGCTACCACTATCCCATCACCGCCGCCACCACTCCTTCATTGCTACCACCACTATTACCCCACTACCTTCTGTTAACTTAAGAAAGGGGAAGGTGGCAGTATCACTAGACAAGGGAGAGGCTAGCAAAAGATATAAATAGACTGACTTAGTGACTCGGTCAAACTTCAACGACTATGGCACTGCTGGCTCTCCCCTTCCCCACCAACAATAGAAAAAGTCCCAGCACCACCACCGACATAGCCAACAACAATAACAGGAAACTTCAACAAAAAGTATATTATATTATTAATAATAATTTCATTCTTAAGCCACGCAATGCTCACATTAAGGAACCACTCATGATGATAATAACAATTTAAAAAACAACAAAAAAGAAAATCCCGTGACCAAGAAATACCAGGATGGCGGCCGGCGGCCGGCGGAGAATAGCCGTGTCTCTAGGGGAGGACGACCTCTCTAGTCTTGGTTGTCACTCGTCCTAGAAGTGGTAACACGAAATGATTACCCCTTGGCGGTTAAGGATAAAACACGACAAAATAAAGTAAATGTCAAATGATAAAATCTCATACCGGATTGGCCGTCACCCGAGTCAAAAAGGGCTGCGTCCCTCAGAGAGGAACCAGACTGGGGTCGAAAAATCAGCTAATGGTTCAAACCTTCCCATCACTTCGGAGCTGGAGACCTCCCATAACCGGAATACTCCTACTGTTGGCCCTCCATGCTCACCACCAAGAAACCCAAAGAAAAATAGAGAAAAATGGTCAAGGGAAGACAATAAAGAAGTTCTTGAGGCTTTCTACACTGCCCTATACTACCCATCAAATACATCGAATACAGAACAGACATATATCAACTGGAAAAAGAAACATCCCGTAAACAGAGGCTATATTGACAGTAACAAACTAGCCAATATACGAAGAAATATTGTTAAAAAAAAGTTACTAACTAATATAGAAATTGATAAGTTACTATACTAATATCGAAATTGATCAGATCAAGCTATTAGCACAAAGTCAGCGAAGGGAAAATGAAACATGTGTCAGTGAAAACGAGGTAAATTGTAACACTTCGAATCCCAGGGTTGGGGCGGAATCACTGAAAACAGAACAAATTAAAGAAAGGATCGAAAAAGTGGAGGGAGTGCATGCTCATGGTGAAACTGAAAATGAAAACAATGAGATCGTAAATGATAAAGAAATGAATGAGAATGCACTTGCCAACTCGAAGGATGAAATTATGATCGAATGGATGAAAATGAAAGAATCTGACATGGGGGAACGAGACACTATCCCTAAGATCCAGAACTCCAAACAGGACCAAAAGATAATACACAAGACTAACATAATTCTCAAACACACTATCATCAGAAACAAACTAAACATTACTGATGTAAATCATCTCTATTATGCATCGGCTAAAATCACCACTCACTTATGTGGAGTGAAAATGACAAAACAAAGGAATTCCCACAAGAAATCTACTTGGCAAGAGAACATCAATCACCAAATAAACCTTCTCCGATCTGACATAGAAATTTTAACAAACTACAAAGTAGGTGAACATGTTAAACAAACTAAACTTAGAAAATTGAAAAGGAAATACAGTATAAAATCAACAAGTGACATAGTCATGCTGATAGAAATAATCAAGCAAAAACTGTCGGCCAAAGCTGCTCGTATAAGGCGCTTTGAAAAAGGATCTAGATTCTATAAGGACAATAATATGTTCAAAAACAACCAAAGAAACTTCTACAGAAAAATTGGCAAGTCAACAATAACTGCTAAATCAATACCACCCAAGGAGGAAGTGCAAGAATTCTGGGAAAATATCTGGGCCGAAGAAAAAGTTCATAATATACATGCCCCATATATAGACAGACAAATGAAAGATACAGCTCACCTTGAGGAACAAATATGGGAAAATATAACAGTTGAACAGTTGCGTTTGGCTCTTAGAAAAACCAGCAAATGGAAATCCCCAGGAAAAGACAAAATACCAAATTTTTGGATAAATGCCGTCACAGAGTCTCATGAGCTGTTAGCCCAACTTTACAATGAAATAGTTAAGGAGCTAGAAAAGATACCATCATGGCTAGGTAACGGCATTACATTCCTGCTTCCGAAGAATGATGAGACAAACAATCCCCAAAATTACAGACCGATAACTTGCTTGACCACAATATATAAAATGTTAACATCAGTCCTAACTGAATATACATATGGCCACCTGATAACAAATGATCTATTTCCCAATGAGCATAAAGGGTGTAAACGAGGCTCATATGGCTGTAAGGATCAGCTTTTGGTTAACAAAATGATACTGGAAGATTGTCATAATAGACACAAGAATCTATCAATTGCTTGGATAGATTATAAAAAAGCATTCGATAGTTTGCCACACAGTTGGATTGAAAAATGTTTAGAGATTTTCAAAATATCTCCCGTTGTCAGGAGGTTCCTGTCATTCAGTATGAAGACATGGAAAACGACAAAATCACTGGAAGCTGGAGAAGTTAATATTAATTGTGGAATTTTTCAGGGTGACTCTTTATCACCGCTTTTATTCTGCATCCCACTTATACCATTAAGTAAAATGCTCAATGAAACAAAACATGGATATAAAGTCTATGACAAAACCATTAATCACTTGTTCTACATGGATGACCTGAAACTATTTGCATAAAATGATAAACAATTGCAAGGGCTATTATCCACTGTGATTACATTAAAATGGAGTTTGGACTAGATAAATGCGCCAAAGCAACGTTCACCAGAGGAGAGCTGCTGAAAAGTTCAGACATTAATCTTGATCGGGGGAATGTGATAAGAGAAGTTGATCAAGAGGAAACTTACAAGTATCTAGGTATTTGTGAAGGAGACGGAATCAAGCACTCGACAATAAGGGAGAGGATAAGGAAGGAATGTTACCGCAGAGTAAGAGCAATCTTAAGAATGGAATTGAATGCAAGGAATAGGATCGATGCCATAAACACGCTTGCCATACCAGTAGTAACCTACAGTTACAATGTCATCAACTGGTCAAGCACAGATCCATAGGCTCGATAGAAAAATTAGAAAATTCTTAACCATGCACAAAATGCATCACCCTAAGGCAGATATAGATAGAATATATCTCCTTAGGAAAGAAGGAGGACGTGGATTAACCCAGTTAGATATTGCGTTGAAAACTGCAACAATTGGATTATCTATATATCTAAGGGAATCACATGATTGGATGATCAAACTCGTTTTGAAACACGAAAGCATCAAAAGATCATACTCCATTACAAAAGATGCACAAAGATACAGTAATGGACTACAAATTTCAGAAGTCCCATTTAGTGCTGAAATGGAAAACACGGAAAAAGCAAAGCAGGTAAAATTAACTGCAAAGAAAGAACTGCTACAGAAACTGGCTAAGAAATGGCAAGAAAAGCCGCTGTATGGAAAATACCCAGAAAGAGCTAACAATCCTGATGTTGACAAAACTTTAACCCATCAGTGGTTGGCATCCTCTGGACTGAAATCGGAGACTGAAGGACTGATTATATCAGCACAAGATCAGTGTCTGCCAACAAAAAATTACCAAGCCAACATAATAAAAAATGGATGCAACCCATTATGCCGTGTATGTAAAAAACAACCAGAGACCATTGATCATATAATTTCAATGTGCAGTCCTATAGTTCCAACCGAATACCTAAACAGGCATGACAGAGCTGCACAATACATACATTGGATAATGTGTAAGCTTTTTGACCTGCCCCATCAAAAGAATTGGTGGGAGCATCAACCACCTCCCATACTTGAAAAAGATCACATCTCAATCTTGTGGAACTTTAGCATCCAAACAGACCGAAAAATAGATGCAAATAATACTGAAGGACTTTAAAAAGAGCGTATGCCTGCTAATTGATATTCCGTTCCAATAGACAAGAATGTATCTATAAAAACATTTGAAAAATTGAGCAAGTATAAGGCACTGGAGATAGAAATTGGAAAAATGTGGAAATTGAGAACTAAAACAATACCAGTGGTTGTAGGCGCTCTAGGAATGATACCTAAGGGGGCTAATGAATCCTTATCGCAAATCCCAGGAAACCCGCGTATAGGAGAAATACAAAAGATAGTACTAATGGGAACTGCCCATATACTAAGGAAAATTCTGTCAATATAAGTACATCACAAGTCTTAACACCTAAAGATGCATGTGTGTGTATGTATGTTATTTCTTGAAAATGGCGGACCTTGTTGTCTCTTGAGGTCACTAGTTGTGACTTGGTGATAACTCATATGAACATAAAGCAAGATAATGCAACTATAATAATAATAATAATAATAATAATAATAATAATAATAATAATAATAATAATAATGTTTTCTTTATTAACCACAAGGGTTTACATAAAGTAGACATTAAGGACAGTACAGGACAATACAGGACGGTACAAATGGGCATTTCTGCGTGTAAAAAAAACAGAGGATGAAATAAAATAACAAAGAAAAATTCCCCAATAGGGGGGAGACTTCCGAGGGACATTTGTGGAGAAAGCCCATTAAAAGACCACAGTGGCCCTGACCACCAGGGCAAGTGCCCTCTCCCAGTTTTCCACCTTTAATTTACAGACACATACTCAGAGAAGGCCCATTCATTCGGGCCATACTTGCTTCTCTCACCCATCTTTCAACAAAATGCTGGGAAGAGAGCACTTCCCTCTCTACCCTGATTTTCCTTTTCAGATGAAATTTGAAAAAGTTAATCAGGGCATCACCGAAGAGGTAAGTGCTCGTCTTCAGCCCTTTCAAACGTGTCCACCATACTATCTCTTTCGCCATGGCCACCAGACAGATAAAAACTGCCTGCCCTTCCCGGCTAAAGGAAGAGGGCGGGGCAATCCTCACGATGGACTCAGCTGATAGCTGGATCCGTCCTACACGTGACAGCAGGTGTTCGACATAAACCCACAAGTCAGCAATGCTCGGACACTGGACGAGTGCGTGCAGGACGGTTCGTTGCCCTGTGCGCATCTCGGACATGCCCGGCTGACGGCACCTCCATGCCTGTAAAGTTTATCCCGAACTGGCAAAGCACCCCGGTAGCACTGCCAGGCCAGAGATTTCTGGAAGTTGTCCATAGGCCGCGGCCCGAAAGTCCTTCCGAAGAGATTGGCTAGTTGATTTTCGTCGACGCCTAGAGTTTCTCCAAGTACGTCGTCGCTCTTCCCTTCTACTAATCCCCTATAGAACGCCAAGGTGGAGTTTCCACCGATCACATTGCCCGATTGGTCGAGGGCTGTGAGCGCCTGAAGACATTCCAGTCTCCAAGCGCTCCCTCTCGGTCTTCGCTTGACCCAGGACTGTAGCTCCGTCAAGGAGACGAGCTGGGGAAAAACGTGTCTAGCAAACGGCGACCACACCTGATCACCGTCGAGGAAGAGGTGGAGATGTCGTAGCCTGAGCGCGTGTCTGCGCATCATCAGCCACGGCATGCCCAGCCCTCCACGTAGCGGGTGTTGACAGCAGATGGACCGCCTGACCATCGGAGCGCGTCCCTTCCACAAGAAGCGAAAGAGCAAACGCTGCAGCGCAGTCAGGTGGGGCTTAGGACAAGGTACGACGGTTAGGCGGTAGTAGATGACGGACGCGATGTACCCGTTAGCCACCTCCGCTCGACCTTTCAGGGATAGCTTCCTCTCGGCCCATTTCTGGGTGAGAGAAGCCACGCTGCTCGTCACCTCGTCCCAGTTTTTGTCCGTCTGGAGGTCTGGACCGAACCAGACCCCTAGCAATTTAACCGGTCCGTCCGTCCAGCGCCCGACGACGCTGTTGGACGGCATGGACCTGCCTCTCCAGGTGCCGAGCTGCAGGCCCACTGACTTTTCCTGGTTGATCATTGTTCCTGTCACCGCTTCGTATTCTCTTAGTGTAGTGCCGATCGCCTCGATGTGTTTGGCGTTCGACACCACTACGGTGACATCGTCGGCATATGCTGACACGGATCTTCCGCATCTTAGTTCGCGCGGGACCCCCCTCAACGTCTCCAGTTTGTGCAGTAATGGCTCGAGAGTCAATACGTACAATAGGGACGAGAGGGGACATCCTTGGCGGACCGAGCGCATGATGTTGAACGGTTCCGAAAGGTGACCGTTCACTCTCACTACAGAGCAGATGTCGCTGTGCATGGCAGCGATCCAGCCTCTGAAGACGGGCCCAAAGCCAGCCGCCCTCAGGACTGCCGCTAGGTAACGATGGTCGACCCTATCGAAGGCTTTCGAATGATCTAAATTTATCAAAGACCCACCCGTGCCAGGTTCCCTAGCTACCCTCTCTACGATGTATTGCATGAGGTGGAGGTTGTCGTGGATGGATCTGTCGGGAATGGCGCATGTCTGTGCCTCTCCCACCAGACCACCAACGACAAGTGCCAACCTCTTTGCTAGCACTTTGGCCAAAATCTTGAACTCTGTGTTTAGCAGAGTTATGGGCCTAAAATTATCTATGTTATCCTCCTTGTTCGGTTCCTTTCTCAGCAGCGCCACCGCTCCTCGGCTCACAGAGCTGGGAATTCTCCCGTTCTGTTGCCAGTTGCAGTAGACGTCCGCCAAGAGGCCTCCGAACAAGTTTGGCATTTGTACGTAAAGTTCATAGGGAAGACCATCCAAACCAGTCGATTTACCCCTTGTGCAACTAGTAATTGCATCCCGTACTTCAGCGGTTGTTATCGGCTTTTCGCAAAACTCCGCCTCAGTGGCCGAAAGCCGCGGCAGTCCGTCGAGGTAGACACTAAAGTCCATCCCTCGACCCGGCCCGCCACTGCCCCCGAACAGTTGAGCGAAGTGTCGATGAAAATCTTCACACATTTGCCCGGGATCGAGTAGCATGCGCCCGTCGTGGTCCACCAAAGACCGGATCGTGGCTTTGTTGCCACGGCGCGCCTCCGCCACTCGGGCCCATTGAACGGCTTTCGTCCCCTCGTGTCTGAGAGCACGCACCCTATCTCTGACAACGCAGCCTTCGTGCTTTGCATTGAAGAATTGGGCAAGGGCCAATTTCGCCGCAAGTACGTCGGTCGCGATGCCTTTGCAAAGCGCCTCATCTAATTTTCTAACTAATTCTCCCTCTGCTCTATTTTTCTCTATTGCTAAAGCCTTACTAAACCTAATGGACTCTATTCTAATTGCTCTTTTCAGAGCAAACCACCACTTGTTGTTGACGATGGCCCCCGTCAACGCCCGCTTAACTAGTTCGCTAATCCGGTCTCTGTAGGCCTTGCGCGCTGGTAAGGACGCGTTTAGCTTCCAGTAGCCGGGTCCTCGTCTATGAAGCCTATCTAAGTCAAGCACACAGATCACGAATTTGTGGTCCGTGTAGCTGACTATCTTGAATTGTGGACAGCCTTTGCTAGACCTATCTATTTCCCTACAAAATACTCTATCTAGATATGATCTGGATGACCCTATGCGATTTGTCGAAGTCCACATTGGTACATTCGGGAAATCCATTCGGTACCTGTCAGACAGTTCAAAACGTCTGAGCAGGTTGGTGAGACTCTTGCACCCTCCTTCCCTATCCGATAATCCCACACAGTCCCAGCGTGCATCTAAGATCCCATTCCAGTCGCCCACTAACACTAAAGAGCGGGACGTTCCAAGAAAGGTCTCCAGACGCCGGAAGAAATCAGGCCGCCCTGCTCCTGTCGGGGCATAGACGGCCACTAGCCTGAAAACTTGCCCCTCTCCGCTGGTCACGTCCAGCAATATCAACTTACCTTCTGGGTCCAGGAAGATGGGCCGTACGGCGAGATCCAAACCTCTCCGAAAAAGCACAGCAACTCCTCGCCCCGATCCAAGGCGGCTAGGAGTTGCGTACACATCGTAGCCACCGAACAGCGGTGCGAAGCCCCGTGCTTCGGAGATTCTGGTCTCACTGATGGCCACTACATCTCTGTTCAGGGACCTGAGGTCGTTGAGCAGGTGTTCCTGCTTCCATGACGACCTCAAGCCACGCGCATTTATGCTGCCTATTCTGAGTGAAGTCATGTTGAAATGGAGTGGAAAAGATGGGAAAGATCACTTACCTTACTTCTCGTAGAGGAAGGATGGTTTCTCCATCCCTTTCACTGCTTGTGGCCTCCTCCGGAAGGATGTCCTTATAAATCCTCCTGGAGAGTTTTTGTGGGAAGTCTCCGATGTCTTTGGGGAATTTTTGTTTTAGTGTCATGTACGTTTTCTGTGTGATGCGAGTGATTTGTATGTGTGGAGGTCGTGTGAACTTTTGGGTTGTTGTATAGTCTTTTTCTGTGATGCTGGTGTTGTTTTGGATGTAGTGTAATAGTTGGTTGTTGTTCAAATTTAATGCTGTGTAGTGTGTATCGTTTTAGTTGTTTTGTTTTGTTTCTGTTTCGCTTTTTGGTGACTTTTGTGGTGTTGGTGATGGTGGTGTTGGGGTTAATGATGGTGGTTGTGTTGGTGTTTGTGGTGATGGGGTTGGTAATGCTGGTGTGGATGGTGTCATAGCTGTCCTAACTTTTTTGTTTGATAGTTTATTTTTTTCCTTCTGTATTTTGTTTTTGGAGGGGGAAGGAAGAGGATTTTTTTTCTTTTTTGGCTTCATTTTCCTTTTTTTTTTTCCTGATACCGTTTCCCACTCATTGCCGTCACAATCTGTCTCCAGTTGTGATAGGTCGGGGAGTGGAAAATCCTCCACAGGCGTTGGTTTTGGTTGTGGCGTGGTGGATGGTGTAGGCGCTGGTGCTAGTTTTGGCGCGTTGGGTGGTGGTGGTGTTGGTTTTGCTACTGTTGCTGGGGTTGTTGCTGCTACAGTTGTTGCTGCTACAATTGTTGCTGCTACAATTGTTGCTGCCATTTCTGCTGCTGGTGGTGTTGATGGTTGAGTCACTGGGGTGGGTAAGAGAGGTGGTCTCAACTTTTTAGCCTGAGGGCAGAAATCTCTTAGGTGGGTTCCTTCACCACAAACGACACACCTATGCCTTCTACCCTCGACGAATAAGGTGAGGTGGCTGCCGTCAGTGAGGTCTATTACCTCTGGGATCTCCTCAATGCTGTTTTGGTCCGCTTGGATCAGGAGCTCCATCCCAGATCCGGACCAGTTCTCTTGTTTTTCCTTTGCTATTTCCATTATTTTGGTGTTGGCCTCGATGCCGGCTAGGACGGCAGCCATTAGCTATGGAATTTCGATGGCCGGTGGAACGTTGGTCACCCTGATCTTTACGAGTCTCTAGCCACAATAGCTTGGGACGAGTGTGAAGTCGTCACTTCTTAATGGAGCCATGGAGTGCTCTCTGGCCTCCTGTGGTGTTCCAAAGAACACGTCCACGGTCCCATATTTCTGCCCACGTCTGATGTGGGTTATTTTTGCCCACACATGTCCCAAAGCTTTTTGGATTTGTGACTCAGATGCCCGTTCCACTCGTGGCGGTGGTGGTGTCTGTGGTGTTCGGTGTGGAAGATTCCATTCTGGGTGAATCCATTTCGATGTCACGAGATAATTTATTTTTTTCTTTTGTTTCTGTTGTCGCTGTGGTGGTGGTGGGGGTGGCGGCTTCAACACCTGCAGTTATTGGTAATGGCGGGAAATAAATGTCTGCATGAGACAAATTTAAATTATTGCTACTGCTTATATTTTTAGTGTTGGCAAACGCAGTAATATTTACAATGGTGGTGTCGGTGTGAGGTGTTAGTTTGTGACGATGGTGTAGTTGTGAGTCGTTCATGATTTTTTAAATAAATTTTTTGTTTGATAATTATAAAAGTTTAAATTTTGGGCTTAAGGCCCCAATCTTTATGAGTGTCCTTTTCCGAAAGCAAATTTTGTGACCTTATAAACAGTTAACAACAAAAAATTTCCATAAATGGCAATTTTAAACAATCGAAAACAACAAACCTTTGCGGAGCTCACAATGATAAGATTTCCTACGTAGGTCGCCAATAATAATAATAATAATAATAATAATAATAATAATAATAATAATAATAATGATTTCTTTATTAACCACAAGGGTTTACATAAAGTAGACATTAAGGACAGTGCAGGACAATGCAGGACGGTACAAATGGGCATTTCTGCGTGTAAAAAAACAAAAACAGAGGATGTAACAAAATTAACAATGAAAATAACAATGAAAAATTCCCCAATAGGGGGGAGACTTCGGAGGGACATTTGTGGGGAAAGCCCAGTAAAAAGCCACAATGACCCTGACCACCAAGGCAAGTGCCCTCTCCCAGTTTTCCACCTTTAATTTACAGATATATGCTCAGAGTAGGCCCATTCACTCGGGCCATTCTTGCTTCTCTCACCCATCTTTCAACAAAATGCTGGGAAGAGAGCACTTCCCTCTCTACTCTGATTTTCCTTTTCAAATGAAATTTGAAAAAGTCAATCAGAGCATCACCGAAGAGGTAAGTGCTCGTCTTCAGCCCTTTCAAACGTGTCCACCATACTATCTCTTTCGCCATGGCCACCAGGCAGATAAAAACTGCCTGCCCTTCCCGGCTAAAGGAGGAGGGCGGGGCAATCCTCACGATGGACTCAGATGATAGCCGGATCCGTCCTAAACGCGACAGCAGGTGTTCGACATAAACCCACAAGTCAGCAATTTTCGGACACTGGACGAGTGCGTGCAGGACGGTTTCGTCGCCCTGCGCGCATCTCGTACATGCCCGGCTGACGGCACCTCCATGCCTGTAGAGTTTATCCCGAACTGGCAAGGCTCCTCGGTAGCACTGCCAGGCCAGAGATTTCTGGAAGTTGTCCATAGGCCCTGGCCCGAAAGTTCTTCCGAAGAGATTGGCTAGTTGATTTTCGTCGACGCCTAGAGTTTCCCCAAGTACGTCGTCGCTCTTCCCCTCCACTAATCCTCTATAGAACGCCGAGGTGGAGTTTCCACCGATCACATTGCCCGATTGGTCGAGGGCTGTGAGCGCCTGAAGACATTCCAGTCTCCAGGCGCTCCCTCTCGGTCTTCGCTTGACCCAGGACTGCAGCTCCGTCAAGGAAACGAGCTGGGGAAACACGCGTCTAGCAAACGGCGACCACACCTGATCACCGTCGAGGAAGAGGTGGAGATGTCGTAGCCTGAGCGCGTGCCTGCGCATCATCAGCCACGGCATGCCCAGCCCTCCACGTAGCGGGTGTTGACAACAGATGGACCGCCTGACCATCGGAGCGCGTCCCTTCCACAAAAAGCGAAAGAGCAAACGCTCCAGCACAGTCAGGCGAGGCTTAGGACAAGGTACGACGGTCAGGCGGTAGCAGATGACGGACGCGATGTACGCGTTAGCCACCTCCGCTCGACCTTTCAGGGATAGCTTCCTCTCGGCCCATTTCTGGGTGAGAGAAGCCACCCTGCTCGTCACCTCGTCCCAGTTTTTGTCCGTCTGGAGGTCCGGACCGAACCAGACCCCTAGCAATTTAACCGGTCCGTCCGTCCAGCGTCCGACGACGCTGTTGGACGGCATGGACCTGCCTCTCCAGGTGCCGAGCTGCAGGCCCACTGACTTTTCCTGGTTGATCATTGCTCCTGTCACCGCTTCGTATTCTCTTAGTGTAGTGCCGATCGCCTCGATGTGTTTGGCGTTCGACACCACTACGGTGACATCGTCCGCATATGCTGATACGGATCTTCCGCATCCTAGTTCGCGCGGGACCCCCCTCAACGTCTCCAGTTTGTGCAGTAATGGCTCGAGAGTCAATACGTACAAGAGGGACGAGAGGGGACATCCTTGGCGGACCGAGCGCATGATGTTGAACGGTTCCGACAGGTGACCGTTCACTCTCACCACAGAGCAGATGTCGCTGTGCATGGCAGCGATCCAGCCTCTGAAGACGGGCCCAAAGCCAGCCGCCCTCAGGACTGCCGCTAGGTAACGATGGTCGACCCTATCGAAAGCTTTCGACTGATCTAAATTGATCAAGGACCCACCCGTGCCAGGTTCCCTATCTACCCTCTCTACGATGTATCGCATGAGGTGGAGGTTGTCGTGGATGGATCTGTCGGGAATGGCGCATGTCTGCGCCTCTCACACCAGACCACCAACGACAAGCGCCAACCTCTTTGCTAGCACCTTGGCCAAAATCTTGAACTCAGTGTTTAGCAGAGTTATGGGCCGGAAATTATCTATGTTATCCCCCTTGTTCGGATCCTTTCTCAGCAGTGCCACCGCTCCTCGGCTCACATAACTGGGAATTCTCCCGTTCTGTTGCCAGTTGCAGTAGACGTCCGCCAAGAGGCCTCCGAACAAGTCTGGCATCTGTACGTAAAGTTCATAGGGCAGACCATCCAAACCAGGCGATTTACCCCTTGTGCAGCCAGTCATTGCCTCCCTTACTTCAGCGGCTGTTATCGGCTTTTCGCAACACTTCGCCTCATTGGCCGAGAGCCGCGGCAGTCCGTCGAGGTAGACACTAAAGTCCATCCCTCTACCCGGCCCACCGCTGCCCCCGAACAGCTGAGCGAAGTGTCGCTGAAAAGCTTCACACATTTGCCCGGGATCGAGTAGCATGCGCCCGTCGTGGTCCACCAAAGACCGGATCGTGGCTTTGTTGCCACGACGCGCCTCCGCCACTCGGGCCCATTGAACGGCTTTCGTCCCCTCGTGTCTGAGAGCACGCACCCTTGCTCTGACAACGCAGCCTTCGTGCTTTGCATTGAAGAATTGGTCAAGGGCCAATTTCGCCGCAAGCACGTCGGTCGCAATGCCTTTGCTAAGCGCCTCGTCTAATTTTCTAACTAGTTCTCCCTCTGCTCTATTTTTCTCTATTGCTAAAGCCTTACTAAATCTAATCGATTCTATTCTAATCGCTCTTTTCAGAGCAAACCACCACTTGTTGTTGACGATGGCCCCCGTCAACGCCCGCTTAACTAGTTCGCTAATCCGGTCTCTGTAGGCCTTGCGCGCTGGTAAGGACGCGTTTAGCTTCCAGTAGCCGGGTCCTCGTCTATGAAGCCTATCTAAGTCAAGCACACAGATCACGAATTTGTGGTCCGTGTAGCTGACTATCTTGAATTGTGGACAGCCTATGCTAGACCTATCTATTTCCCTACAAAATACTCTATCTAGATATGATCTGGATGACCCTATGCGGTTTGTCCAAGTCCACATTGGCACATTCGGGAAATCCAATCGGTACCTGTCAGACAGTTCAAAACGCCTGAGCAGGTTGGTGAGGCTCTTGCACCCTCCACCCCTATCCGCTAATCCCACACAGTCCCAGCGTGCATCTAAGATCCCGTTCCAGTCGCCCACTAACACTAAAGAGCGCGACGTTCCAAGAAAGGTCTCCAGACGCCGGAAGAAATCAGGCCGCCCTGCTCCTGTCGGGGCATAGACGGCCACTAGCCTGAAAGCTTGCCCGTCTCCGCTGGTCACGTCCAGCACCACCAGCTTACCCTCTGGGTCCAGGAAGATGGCCCGTATGGCGAGATCCAAACCTCTCCGAAAAAGTACAGCAACTCCTCCACCGGATCCAGGACGGCTGGGAGATGCGTACACATCGTAGCCGCCGAAGATCGGTGCGAAGGCCCGTGCTTCGGAGATTCTGGTCTCGCTGATGGCCACTACATCTATGTTTAGTGACCTGAGGTCGTTGAGCAGGTGACCCTGCTTCCATGACGACCCCAAGCCACGCGCATTTATGCTGCCTATTCTGAGTGAGGTCATGTTTAAAATAGAGTGGAAAAGATGGGAAAGACCACTTACCGTACTTTTGGTAGAGGAGGGATGGTTTTTACATCCCTTTTCACTTGATCGTCTGGTGAAGGGACCGTTGAATCGTCCCTTCGGCTGGTCGTCGGCTCTTCTAAGAGAATGTCTGAGTATACTCTTCGATTGATGGTTCCTCCTAGGTCCCTGAAATCACCAACTGCGTTGGGGAATTTCGTTTTAATATTTGTGTATTGTTTCTGTGCTATTTTTAGCAGTCTTATGTTAGTTGGCGTTTTGATTGGTGCTGGTATTATGTAGTCCTGTTGTGAAATGTCTGTGTGTTCAATTATGTAAGTCATTAGTTTCTTGTTGTGTGTATTTATTGCCGTGCATTTGTTTTTCTGGGGGTGGGGTGTGGTTCTGCTATTTTCTTGTCGTTGTTGCTGGGTGTGTGTGTTTTGTTGTTGTGTTTGCGATGTTGGTGCTTGTGGTGGTGGTGTTGAAGGTGTTGTTGGCGGTGGGGTTGTCGCCGGTGGTGATGGTGGTGCTAGTGTGGGTGGTGATGGTGTTGGTGTTGTTGCTGCTGTGGGTCTCTTTGCAGTAGACTTTACCCTTTTCTCATTTCTTTCCTCACTTTTCAAAGGCGACGATGCGCTGCTTCTGCGTTTGTGCCTTCTTGCGACCTTTTGCCATCCCTCTCCCACCTCACACTCCATGTCTGATTCTGTGAGGTCGGGGAGGGGTACCAGCTCCACTCTTTCACTTGTTGTTGTTGGTGATGTTTGCACTGGAGTCTCTGTTGCAGCTGCATTTGGTATTGCTGTTGTTGTTGTTAATATTTCCACTGCTGCTGCTGTCTTTGATTTCGTGGAGTGGGTATGGGTGCCACGGACCTATCGTTCCTGGTTGCCGCTTGTCCTGTTGCTGGTAGCCGTGGAGCCGGATTCGGAAGGAGGGGGGTTTTCTCCTTTCTCAGGGTCTTCTCGTTGCAGAAGGCCCTGAGGTGAGTCTTCGATCCACAGCGAAAGCATTTCGGGCGTTTGCCCTCAACACTTATGGGCAGTTGAGTGCCGTTATCGAAGTCTATCACATCCGGGATAGCTTCGATGCACTCCTGGTTGGTTTGGATTAGCATCTCAATGGAGGAGCCGACCCAATCTTCTCTTACTTTTTTCTGTACTTGCAGTACAGTTGTTTTGTCCTCGATTCCGACGAGGACAGACGCGGCCAGCCAAGAAGGGGTCATTCCGGGGGGGACGTGGGTCAGTTTGACCCTCACAATTTTTTGCCCGCAGTAGGAGGGCACCAACACCATTTCCTCGCTCCTTAGGGTCACTACTGATTGGGCCTTTGCCTCCTGGGGTGTGGCAAAAAGTACGTCTACGGTGGCGTATTTTTTGCCTCGGGTGATGTGCGTTTTCCTCTGCCACACAGACCCCAAGGCTTTTTGTATTTGGGCCTCTGTGGCTCTTTCCACCCTACGGGATTTTGTACTTACTGTACGGTACGTGACCGTACAGTGCTCTTGGGTTTCGAAAAAATTTTTCGCTGCCTTGCAGATTGCTCGGTGTCCGTTCTTTGTCACCATCTTCTTCGCTTCCTCTAATTCCTCATTTGTTATGAGGATTGTTTCCAAGTTTTTCGCAATACCTGCAAATGAGATTGGTTTGTCTCTGCTGTTGTTGTTGTCGTCAGAGCTGCTGGTACTTTTGTTGTTGCTGCAGGTACTACGACTACTGCCTCCGCCGCTGTTGCTGTGGTTGTTGTTGGTGTTGCTGCTGCTAATGCTGTTGTTGTTTATGCTGCTGGTGATGCTGTTGCGGCTGCTACTGTTGTTTTCATTGTCACTGTTGCTGTTGTTATTACGGCTGCTACTGCTATTATTCCTGACGTCAGACGAATGAACTGGGTTTTCGTATTTCCCGCACACCTGTTTCGTCGCTGTCGTCGTCGTCGTGGAGAAACCTTGCACGCTTTGCACGAGACTTTTCTTTTCTTTCGTCACTTGCGAAAGAGAAGGGAGGGAGAGAGACACATTTAAAGAAGGGAGGGAGAGAGACAATCTTCTCTCTGCTGTAGTGATGATTGAGGAAGAAGACGGAATGAGTGGGAGTGACGTATGAAATTTCTTTTTCGTAGCCATGTTGTTTTTTTGTTTAAAATGAAATTTTGGGTACAAAACCCCAATAACTGGTTATTTAACCCCGAAGGGCCAAATAACGGACAGAAAGACCCCTCTCACGAGGAGGAGGGTGTCTTTATCAACAATTTGGTTCAAGTTTTAAACAATTTACAATTGTTTTAACGGTTAAAAATTACTATACCTTACAGAGCCGAGCCTCCGTCAACCATGGCATTCAATAATAATAATAATAATAATATTCGATTTGTTTTCAAGCAAACAATCTCATTATGCTATGTCTTGTTTTTGATAACATCGTCATCCGTTCGTTTAACGTCGAAGAACAACCTACATGTTTCTAGGTTATTGTCCTTTTTCATTTGAACTTTTGAAAATATATTGTATTTTCTAAAGTATACATTGGCTAATTTGCATACCGAGCGAAAACTTAAATTCTAATTTTGTTTCTAATTTTCGGCAAAGCCGAATGTAATTATGTAATAAAAGTAAAATAAAAATTAAAATATTTTAAAGTAAACCTAGGAAGATAGATAAATGATCAATCCTTCTCCTTACACACCTACACGGAGACACTTCTTCTATTTATTCAAATCAGACCTTCTTTTTTCCATCTTTTCGTTTCAAAGTTCACAGAATAACTTGATAAAAGTATTTCTGTACAACATCGTATTTTTAAACGAATCCATTCTTATATTAAGAAATAAGTGTTAAAATTATTTCAAAATCAAGAGGAGCGGAAGTATTGTATTTTTCTACAATAGAATAATTATGCACCAGTTAGGTAAAGAATAACAGCCAAAAATAAACACACTCACACTTAAATTGGATACTCTCAATTTGTCATCAAATCTTGCGGCACT
Organism: Eledone cirrhosa; assembly: GCA_964016885.1. Lineage (NCBI taxonomy): Eukaryota > Metazoa > Mollusca > Cephalopoda > Octopoda > Eledonidae > Eledone > Eledone cirrhosa. The sequence continues at coordinate 170,400,501 of OZ024740.1, read as the reverse complement.
CTTGCAGACAATTCACTGCACATTAGTATACCACGATTCAGTAACTGAAAAGGTCTGAGATACTTAACATAATCTTTGCAAATCTGTTTTCGTTTTAAGTTAAGAAATTCCCTTAAACTGAGTAATGATTATAACACTTCATCTACCCTTTTTATGAAGAAAACTTTAGTATGCTATAGGCACTACTTTCTATTCACACTAAATGTTAAAAAATAATGTTTTCCTGTAGCTTACTGTCAGATAAATTAATCTCTCCATTTTCAAAACAACTGTTTTCAAAACTGTTAATGTGTTGTATTTTCCTTGCTCACTACTATTTTGTAGAACTTTTTTCTTTAGCAACATCCATTATGTCAGAATTACATTATTTGAGATTTAATTTGCTAGGCAACAGCTGTTATACGCAATGCCATTGCTTAGTAACAGTGTCTAGTCTTATTTTGCAGCTGCTTTTGTATATAATTTTGACTATTATTAGCTGTTTTACTATCATTTGGGAGAGGCCATATAACGTAGAAATAAAATTATCCCTGAATCCAGTTAGAAAAGACAATTGAAAGATACAATTCCGTTCCTGATTCGTCTTTGTTAATATTTGTGTGTTCGAAAATACATAAGCCTCTTCTACTCAAATACATACCTTTTCATTATTCTTTTTAATGTGTGGTGTCTATGTATATACGTTTACTTACAATACTTTATAGATGAAATCGATCCTTAATGATCTATATATGTATGTATGTATACATACAATACTTTATAGATGAAATCGATCCTTAATGATATATATATATATATATATATATATATATATATATATATATATATATATATATATAACGAAGGAAATGTGGTAAGGAACCAGGTGGACCATAACGCACCAAAGTACTCAATACTTAGGGTAGTAGAGTGGGTAATAGGAACGAGTAGGACCCCGACGGCTGAGCCCAAGCCGTTTCGACGGCTAATTCTGGACGCAGAGTCGTCCAGAATTAGCCGTCGAAACGGCTTGAGCTCAGCCGTCGGGGTCCTACTCGTTCCTATATATATATATATATATATATATATATATATATAGGAAAAGTATGACCCCGACGGCAGAGCTCAAGCCGTTTCGACGGCTATTTCTGGACTAAATTACAATTTTTAGCCTGGTGAATAAAAAATATAATTTAGTCCAGAAATAGCCGTCGAAACGGCTTGAGCTCTGCCGCCAGGGTCATACTTTTTCCTATTTCCCACTCTACTACCCTAAGTATTGAGTACTCTGGTGCGTTATGGTCCATCTGGTTCCTTACCACAATTCCTTTGTTATATATATATATATATATATATATATATATATATATATATATATATATATATATATATATATATATATATATATATATATACATATATATATATATATATATATATAGCAGAAGATCCCGTTAAGGGTGAAAGCAGCGATTCTTTGCTTAAAATAACTTTAATCTGTTATTTTAATATATATATATATATATATATATATATATATATATATATATATATATATATATATATATGTGTGTGTGTGTGTGTGTGTGTGTGTGTGTGTGTGTATATATATATATAATGAAAATAAAAGTTACGGGCGAAAGAAGGTAATATCCATCGTCAGTTATTTGCTAGGAATCATAGGTATTTCTTAGCGTTAGAGACAAGATACCTCAGCCCAGGGCGAGCAATAACTAAAATAAGTTATTGGGATAAAAAAAGAGGGGTGGGAGAGAAAAAAATGTAAACTGACACGAAGGGTGAAGCAACGTAAAGAGAGGAAAAATAGGAAAAATATCAAGTCAACAACTCATTTCGAACGTATTTTAGTTATTGTTCGCTCTAGGCTGAGGTATCTTGTCTCTAACGCGAAGTAATACCTGATTCCTAGCAGACAACTGACGATGGATATTACTCTCTTTCGCCCGTAACTTTTATTTTCATTATACTTAAATGCAACCACACAGCCCGCCATTATATATATATATATATATATATAAGGGCGGTGGATTGGCAGTATCGGTAGAGAGTCGGACGCCATGCTTTCCAGCATAGTTACGTCCCTTTACGATCTGAGTTCAAATCCCGCCGAGGTTGACTTTGCCTTTCATCCTTACGGGGTCGATAAAATAAAGTACCAGTAATGCACTGGGTAATTGCTGGCCTTGTGCCTAAAGTAGAAACAATTATATATATATATATATATATATATATATATATATATATATACATATAAAACATATATATATAGTTAACCTGTTGGCTTTCTCGTTTCTTCGGTGTCGTGGCTGGGTCTGCCTGCCACAGCTTTCAATTTGCCATGACGTCTAACGTTGTTGTTACTCTGAGACTCCGCATGGAGTGCTTGGCAGCACATTCCTCGTTGTATCTCGTTGGCTTGGCTACAGCCGAAGCTTCGATTTTACCAAACTTTCATTTATATATTTATATATATATATATGAACATACGTATTGTATATTTAATAATATAACTTTGATAACTTTGATAATTTTCGGCCAATTTTGGCCCAGCCCATGTCTAACTTAATAGCACTACCTATGAATTTAAGAAAGTGACTATAGTCACATACATAGCTTCAGCAAAAAACAAAGAACCGCTCTGTATGTTAATGAGTTTAAACAGCTCATAAACATAATTGGTATTCTATAAGAATCCAGCTTCTACAGCTCACAGCAAAAACAAAGGGATATATAGTCTTGATAATCACTAAACAGTGAGAAACGATCGCCGGTTATTTCTATTTGTTTTTTTTATGAAGCTAGGTGTGTGACTATAGTCTCTACCTTAAATTCATAGTGAAAGGCCTTCAAAATGTTTTTAAATAAACATGCATATATATAAATATATATATATATATAAATATATATATATATATACATACATATATATATATATATTTATTAAAATAACATTAAAGTTTAAGCAAAGAATCGCTGCTTTCACTCTTAATGGGATCTTCTGAAACTAAAAAAAGCAATCTGTGAACGCAGAAGTAAATATTTCGAAAAACGTTGCAACCGAAGGAAGATAGGAAGGCGATACTTAGGTTCGTGGAAACGTTTCCTGGCAAAGAACGGAAAGATAATACGTTCAGTAATGCACTTGGTAATTGCTGGCCTTGTGCCAATAGCAGAAACAATTATTTGGAGCGGTGAAAACAATTACACGCAAAGACAAAACCACGTTTATGGTATGAATAAAGCCGTAGACTAATATTCTATTAGGTGGTTCGTGGAGACGTTCTCTGGCAATGAATGAAAAAAAACGAAGATAATACGTCATTGACTTTGCCTTTCATCCTTACGGGGTCGATAAAATAAAGTACCAGTAATGCACTGGATAATTGCTGGCCTTGTGCCTAAAGTAGAAACAATTATGTTGAGCGGTGAGAACAATTACACGCAAAGACAAAACCACGTTTATGGTATAATTGAAGTCGTAGACTAAAATTCTATTTAGGAAACCGGATGATACTCAGCTTCAGAGTTAAGAATAATGTAAATAATTAACAGAGGTAATTGAAATTAAATATTTACATGCACGCATCCATATACGTACATACGCATGCATACGCGAAAACACTCACCATGGGTATGCATATACAAGCACGTACACAAAAAACACGCACGCACATACAGAACCCATGCAACGTCTTTACCCGCACACATACGAACGTATTCACCAAATACACATAAATATATATATATATAAATATATATCAACTAGAAATTGATTGACATATATATATCTAAAATAAACATATGAAACAATTACAGGGAATAATTTGTAAAAGTGTGTAAGCTCACATAGCTATGTAGGTAACTAATTAAAGTTTAACTAGAACTTTAAAAATAGATACCTTATAAATGAATTAATCTTCCTTGTATATATTTCATTAAAGAAATATATTTCACTATAAATCTTTCGGTAAACAACAGTAGCCAAATCTCGGATTTTCAACAAGGAAGAAGACTTAACTATATGTGTTTACACAACAAATCCAAATCTGCGAATGGCTAGCAGCACGTGTTGCACTTATCAAAAACACACACATCGTACCAGCTTCATCACAGTGGTGGCGTGAATAGGGTTATCGACAACTAGAAATAGCAGCTGAGTCCTTTCAACTGAGTTAGCTCAACAATTAAGGGGCCGTATATATATATTCAAAATTAAATTAAATTAATTTAAGGGTGTCATAATAAAATGGTCGGATCTATTCATTGGAATCTTAGGGCATATTCTACAGTGGATATGGCGCATGCCTCTCTGACATGACACCCTTAAATTAATTTAATTTAATTTTGAATATATATATATACGGCTTATATGTTGAGCTAATTCAGTTGAAAGGACTGGACTGCTGGAAGCTAAACGCGTCATTAACTGCGCGCAAAGCCTACAGAGACCGGATTAGCGAACTAGTTAAGCGGGCGTTGACGGGGGCCATCGTCAAAAACAAGTGGTGGTTTGCTCTGAAAAGAGCGATTAGAATAGAGTCCATTAGGTTTAGTTAGGCTTTAGCAATAGAGAAAAATATAGCAAAGGGAGAACTAGTTAGAAAATTAGACGAGGCGCTTAGCAAAGGCATCGCGACCGACGTACTTGCGGCGAAATTGGCCCTTAACCAATTCTTCAATGCAAAGCACAAAGGCTGCGTTGTCAGAGCTAGGGTGCGTGCTCTCAGACACGAGGGGACGAAGGCCGTTCATTGAGCCCGAGTGGCGGAGGCGCGTCGTGGCAACAAAGACACGATCCGCTCTTTGGTGGACCACGACGGGCACATGCTACTCGATCCCGGGCAAATGTGTGAAGCTTTTCAGCAACACTTCGCTCAGCTGTTCGGGGGCAGCGGTGGGCCGGGTCGAGGGATGGACTTTAGTGTCTACCTCGACGGACTGCCGCGGCTCTCGGCCACTGAGGCGGAGTGTTGCGAAAAGCCGATAACAGCCGCTGAAGTACGGGAGGTAATGACTGGCTGCACAAGGGGTAAATCGCCTGGTTTGGATGGTTTGCCCTATGAACTTTACGTACAGATGCCAGACTTGTTCGGAGGCGTTTTGGTGGACGTCTACTGCAACTGGCAACAGAACGGGAGAATTCCCAGCTCTGTGAGCCGATGAGCGGTGACACTGCTGAGAAAGGATCCGAACAAGGGGGATAACATAGATAATTTCAGGCCCATAACTCTGCTAAACACAGAGTTCAAGATTTTGGCCAAGGTGCTAGCAAAGAGGTTGGCGCTTGTCGTTGGTGGTCTGGTGGGAGAGGCGCAGACATGCGCATTCCCGACAGATCCATCCAAGACAACCTCCACCTCATGCGATACATCGTAGAGAGGGTAGCTAGGGAACCTGGCACGGGTGGGTCCTTGATCAATTTAGATCAGTCGAAAGCTTTCGATAGGGTCGACCATCGTTACTTAGCGGCAGTCCTGAGGGCGGGGCCTACTCTGAGTATGTATCTGTAAATTAAAGGTGGAAAACTGGGAGAGGGCACTTGCCTTGGTGGTCAGGGTCACTGTGGCCTTTTACTGGGCTTTCTCCACAAATGTCCCTCCGAAGTCTCCCTCCTATCGGGGAATTTTTCATTGTTATTTTTTTGTTACATACTCTGTTTTTGTTTTTTACACGCAGAAATGCCTATTTGTACCGTCCTGTATTGTCCTGCACTGTCCTTAATGTCTACTTTATGTAAACCCTTGTGGTTAATAAAGAAATTATTATTATTATTGTTATTGTTATTCCTTGAATCTCAGTCATTGATGTTGGTTAACTGGAAAGTCCGTTGGATTGAATATCAAGCCACTACCTGCAGCCTCAGATATTCAGGACGTATCGGAGGGTTCTTGCTGTTCCAAGCAAGCATGCCTTTTGAAGCGTTCCAAAAAGCGTGAAGGGGCCGATTTTCTTTAACCATCCCTGGAAACCTTTGGAGATAGTCCCCAGTGCGCCTATGACAATCGGGATCACTTTGACTTCATGGCAGTTCCAAATCCTTTTCACCTCCCACTTTAGGTCCTGGTATCGGTTAATTTTCTCCCTCTCCTTCTCTTGCACTCTCGTGTCGAACGGGCAGGCCACATCCACAATCAGGCACGATCTTTTTTCTTTGTCCACAACCACCAGGTCAGGTCTATTGTGTTCCAGTTTTTTGTCCGTCTGTATCCTAAAATCCCACAGCACCTTCACCTGACTGTTCTCCATCACCGCCTCTGGCCTATGCTCATACCATTTCTCAGAATGTGGTAGATTGTTTACTTTGCACAGGTGCCAGTGGATCACCCTGCCCATCACATCGTGTCTCCAGCCCTTATAGTGGGTCTGGGCTAGGTGTTTACACTCGGACACAATGTGAGCCACAGTCTCCTCTCTCTCTCCACAGATCCTGCACATTGGGCTAGCCTCCTCCTTGTAGATATGGTGCTTCAACCACTTCGTTTTGAGGGCCTGCTCCTGCGCAGCCATTAGCATTCCTTCTGTAGCCTTTTTGAGGTCTCCTCTTCTCAACCAGTTCCATGTCTGTGGATCTCTAAATTCAGTTTTCTCAAAGAAGGTACTATGAAGGGATTTTCCCTTAAGGCTGCTCTTCCTCCTTGATGTTATTTCCTCCTTGGACATCCCCTGGCCTACTGTCCCCTCCTTCAGTACAGTTCTGAGCATTGGCTCCTTACTATAGGTCACGTATTTGTATAGGTTGTTTTTCTCCATCTGAACACAGTCCTCTATGCTGATAAGACCTCTTCCACCCTCAGATCTCCTTAGGTAGAGTCTATCGACATCACTCCTTTTGTGGAACATGTTGTAGATAGTCAATAGCTTCCTAGTCTTCCTATCCATTTCTTTTTGTTCAGCAACATTCCATCTCAGAATTCCCGCACTGTACCTAATAATAGACACAGCTCGGGAATTTACTGCGCTTATGGCATTTCTGCTGTTCAGATGTGACTTCAATACGCTCCTTACTCTCCGAATGTATTCAGTTCTTAACAATTCCTTCATTTTTTTGTTCTTTATGCCATCAGCCTCCAGAACGCCCAAATACTTGTATCCTTCCTCAGAGTCAATTTCCTTTATCATCTCACCTGTTGGTATCTGGATCCCGTTACTTCTGCTCAACCTACCCCTCTTCATCACAATGACTCCACATTTACCAATACCAAACTGCATACATATATCACTGCTGAAAATACGGACAGTGTCAACAAGCACATCCAACTCCTTCTCACTTTTCCCGAAGAGCTTAAGATCGTCCATGAAGAGGAGGTGATTGATGGTAAGCTCTCCCCTTCCCAACTTGTATCCTGCTCTCACTTTTCGCAGCATAATGGTCAAGGGCATCAGGGCAAGGACAAACAACAGAGGGGACAGGCTATCTCCCTGGAAGATACCTCTCTTGATCTTCACGCTTCCCAAGGATACTCCAGTTGATGTCAACTCTGTCTCCCAGGACCCCATACTCCTGCCCAGCAACTGTCTGATGTTATCTGCCACCCTGAAGACCTCCAGGCTTTTGGTGATCCAGGAATGAGGCACCATGTCAAATGCCTTTCTGTAGTCTATCCATCCCATGGCAAGATCAGTGTGTCTCCTCCTGCAATTCCCCATTACCATCTTATCAATAAGCAACTGGTCCTTTGTACCACGTGACTTCTTTCGGCATCCTTTCTGTTCGTCCGGTAACAAGTTGTTTGTGTGGAGGTGATGGTAGATTTCCTCAGACACAATGCTCGTCAACAGTTTCCACATTACGGGCAGACATGTGATAGGTCTATAGTTGGTAACATCATTACCCTTGATTCGGTCTTTCATTATCAGAACTGTGGTACCTTTTGTCAACCACTCTGGCACCTCACCCGACACCAAGCAGTCATTGAACATGGCCGTCAGCTTCGGGTGGAGGGATGTTAAATGTTTAATCCAATACCCCTGCACACCATCTGGGCCTGGTGATTTCCAGTTGGTTAGTTTTTTGGCTTGCCCCTTAAGAGTTTCAACTGTGATACTCAAATCAGTCTGTTGTTGTGCCTTCTCACCGATCTCCCTCTGTACTGTCTCAATCCACCCTGCCTGGGCATTGTGTCTAACATCCTGCTCCCATATTCCTCTCCAGAATGTTTTAGCTTGTTCCGCCCCAGGGATCAAGTCGTTGCCTCTTTCTTTCCCCTCAAGCTGTCCAAACAGCATCTTCTGGTTGTTGTCGAACATGCGGTTCTGTTTATACTGACTGACTCTGTTCTCGTATCGCCTGATTTTGGCACTCTTTGCTACAATGCGTTGCTTCAATTCCTCTATGATAATATTTAGCTTTTTACTCCTAGTTTTGTATTTTATTTCCAGTCTATTTTTAGTGCCTATGTTTTTTAGTGTCCCATTCAGTAGTGACTCAAGCTTTCCTATGTCATTTCTCATCTCCCCGATTTGCCCACTCAGTCGCTTCTTCCACCACGGCTCTGCTCTTTCTTGTCTGTTGTTTCCTCTCGCTTTTATACCAAGTAGTTTCCTCACCGTATTTGCTGTTGCTTTGAGGATATTGTTGCACTGGTGAAAACTCCTCGCCTCAAGGTATGGGATGACTTTGTTTACCTTAGCTGTTGTTTCTTTTAACTTTTTCCTGTCTACACATCTTAGGTTCATAGGTCTCCCACTATCATTGTTCAATTCATCTACCACTAGATTTAGGATGTCAACCGAATCTTGTCCTAGCCCGTCAGCATTCATCTCCTCAGTGGCCGTATCTCTGTTCCAGGTATTATTTATCTCAGTATTCAGATCATTGTCTGCTTCGGGTGGTTCCTCCGTTCTCAGGACCTCCTCACCTTCATTTCCCACCGGCTCGCTTGTCTGGCATACTACACCCGCCATCTCCAAGCCATTCTCTCTGCTCAGTTCCTCCAGTTCCAGCTCGCTTATCCACCCATTAGTTCTTATTACCCGAGCCCGCCCGGCCAATTTTTGTTCATCTAATTTAAATAAACCAATCTCGTTCCAGATGTTATGCATCCGTCTCCTGTAGCCCCTCTCCTTGGGGTTACTTTTCAGGTAGCATTGCATAACAGTTCTATTCAATTCTTTCGTCCAGTTGGTTCTGGCCCCTTTCCTTCTTCTTCTTCCTCCAACATCAGCAGTATTTGGTTGACAGTCAGGTTCCTGCTGCTGAGCCAGGGGGCACCTGTTGGGTGAGAGTCTGTCACATGACGTTCTAGTCTCCATTTCACCGTTATTCGAACTGTTTATGTTCGATATTTAAACACTCTTATCGAGGATTGGCGAATGTATGTTTACATAGCCATCTGTGGATCCGCCATCCCACTTGGCCCTTGTGTGGCATTATCACCACGCTGTATACGAACACACATAAACAAACAAACACACGGGCAGAAAGGGCCCCAAAAATGAATAAGCATAAGTTTCATTGTAATGTAGTATTCGAATGTCTGACTTAGTTTTTGTTTTTTAAGTTTTACTTTTTCCCCCCTCTTCTCTGTCCGTCCGCCTGCTTCTCTCTTCATTCTTATTTTCTTTACGTTTTTGGGGTTTCTTTTTTTGTTTTTGTTTTTCTCTGTTTGTTTTTCTCGTTTTTTGCTGTTGTTGCTGTGCTGCTTTGGTTTTGTTGTTTGTTTTTTCTTTTTTCTTTTGAGTCTATCTATATATTTTGATGCCTTCCTCTTTGTTAGTAGTAGGGATTCTATAATGTGGAAGTAGTAGTAGCAGCCAGCAGGGAGAAGTGGGAGAGGGTGGCGTTGGCGATACTGAGACAGTGGTGGTGGTGATGTCGATACCGAGGCAGTGGTGGCGGTGATGCGACCGTATTACTGTAGTGATGGTGCTGTAGCGGTGGCAGCAGCAGTGAAGGAGTCAAGGGGTGGTGGCGGCGGTGATGGGATAGTGGTGGTAATGATGGCCGTAGTGAGCGGTGGCGGTGAAGGTGAAAATGCTGTTGTGTTTAGTGTACACAGATGATGGGGTGGGTGGTGTATCTAGTTTCTGGTGTTGGTGAGTTTAGCTGTCCTATATAGTGTAGCCAGAGGAGAGGAGGGGGGGGGGGGGGTTATTCTTCTTCCATTTATAGCCATTTTTTGGGGGGGATATACAGTGTACAATACAAAGTTGAATATTTGAATATTTGAGCCTTATAACAATATATTTTGGGTCCGAATTTTTTGGGGCTCAAGCCGGGTGCTTTACGTAGCATTTGTACTAAGAGTTGTTATTTCACAAATGATTTAAATATGTTAAAAATTCAAAACTTACGGGAGCGATTTCATGACCTCCGTCACCTCTGCGTCTTCTTCCCTATTATTATTATTATTATTATTATTATTATTATTATTATTATTATTATTATTATTATTATTATTATTATTATTATTATTATTATTATTATATATACATACACGCACACGCACACACGCACACACACACACACACACACACACACACACATACACACTCTCACACACACACACACACACACACACACACACACACACACACACACACACACACACTCACACACACACATATGTATATATGTATATAAATAAATAAACATATATACATAAATGCATCTGATAGTGAGTAAGGCACCGAAATCTAACTCAGTTAATGAGAGACCGTGGCTGCGTGAGGATTTCAATTTTTGAACATGTAGTCAGTTAAGTGCATTTATATGCACTACACCCTTGGGTGTCAAACAATCTATCCTCCACCCCCGTGCAATATATTTTTGATGTTGAATTAAAAAAAAATAAATTAAAAAAACATTTTCTATATTTACTATTGAGGTGTGTATTAAAATGCAGCTCACATAGCTGCAACGATGGATTCAACTAGGCTTGAAATAATCAGATCAATGGAAGCCGGCTGGATAATTACGGAGGATTCCTAAAGTAGATACTACTTCAGCAATGTGGAAAGGTAGCACAGTCATCAACGAATCCGATTTAAAACATCTGCTCCGACACTGATTTCAAATCCCGTCAAAGTCAACTTTGCTTCTCATCCTTTCGAGGTCGATAAATAAAGTACCAATCCAGTACTGATGTCGATTATTCCTTTATGACTCTATCACTTTCTTTTTTTCTATGGTTTGGAGAGCAGATGAGTTCTGCCAGGTTTAAAATGCCCATGATACGTCGTGTCTCATGATGGTACGCCGAAGACTCCATCATGAGTTGATGGCCCTTTATCTTTTTTTTATTTTTATACTACTAAACCTCTTGTTTTAGACATTGGGATTTAGTTTGAGGGGAGATTTTTGTGTTATAACTAGCAAAGGGGACACCACGTAGTGTTTCCCTAGTATCATTCTTCTCTTCTGGTATATTTTCTGTATCATATTTCACGACGATGATACTAACGTGTTTGACTTAAGTGTTCCAAATCTTTCAAGAAAGATTAATACTATGACACCGCCCTTAAGCACTACACAGAAAATCGTGGAAATTTGTGTTTGGCATCTGTCGCATATGACTATAAACCCATATGTTGGGTTATATAGTACTCGCAGGAGGGCCCCATATTCAGTGTGACAATTCTCACTTTCTCTTTATGTATGTATGCATGTATGTATGTATGTATGTATGTATGTATGTATGTATGTATGTATGTATGTATGTATGTATGTATGTATATATACGTACTTAAGTATGTATCCCTGTCCTCTCTTCCTTTGTATATATATGTATGCACACAGACACCTATATATATATAGTGAATGACAAAGAGAGTGAAAGGGAGAAAGAAACATAATCAGATATAAATATATACACACAAACACAACACACATTTGCACATACATATACATATATACATGTAATCGTGACTGTGTTAGTGTTTGTGTATCGGTATATATGTGTGTAGTGGTGGTGGTGGGGGGAACAAGCTAGAAAGAAGTAAAGAATATTCGAAGGAGCATCTGAAAACAAAGAAACAATAAAAAGAAATGAGAGATGGTGTATGGTAGACAGGCTTAACCTAATTTCAATAATCGCGAGTACTAACGTAGCACCAATGAAGTAAACACAGATATATGCAAACAGGCCTACAAATATACATACACCCACACATATACACGCACATACACATTCACACTCATCACAAGAATCTCGGCCACATTTGTACACTCCCATTTTCCCCACACCCTTCTTGTAATCTACATTTGTAGGTGCCTTACGATGTGCAATAAATAATGATTCCTCTTATTGGCACAAGGCCAAAGATATTTGATAAGGATGACGTAGACGATTTAACGGCCCTCCTCCCTAGTAAAGTTGCGGTGCCAATTTCTTCAAGCCTCCGGGTGGAAGTGACGTTTGAGATTTTTATGACCGTCAATGATGTCGTTGGCAGATTAATCTCAAAATGCAAAGGGACATAAATAATTACCACATCAGAATTGGATAACTGTTTAACATCCCCTGAAGAAATGATAATTAAAAATATAATCAAATATGATCTTTTTGTATCACTTAGTGGTGAGGAAGTCCTCTACCCATAACCCTTCTTATGGCTTCCGTGACAGTTGAGAGGGCGGAAAGAATATATCCTCAAAGTGGAGATCTGGTCCGAATACTTGAAGCAGAAAGAATTCCACTAATTACAGGCAAGGACCGGGTGTTAGTGTTGTCAGTCAACGGATTAACGTTACAGTCTATGTAATCTACTGTGGGGGTTAAAACCAGAGCACAAAGAACCAGAACAATCACTGTGAAGTAACGCATCCGATTCCACTAGTCAACTGCACTGTACTGGTTACTAAATTTATCTACCTCATCATCATCTTTGTCATCAACATCAGTAATTGCAGCATCACCACTAAAACCACAAACACCACAACCACAAAAACCACAACCACAACCATAACCATCATCATCATCATCATCATCATCATCATCATCATCATCATTATCATCATTATCATCATGTAAGCCATCTCAGGCAACAAAGTCATTCATCATTATCATTTTCCTTCTGTAGCAGCATGACAACTCAACCAACGAACCAAGTTTTCTTTTTAGCTTGCAGCACATATTTCTAATACTCACTTCGATCTAAAGAGCTAGATTATTTACATTCTCACCTCGAAAACTGTTGCCCGCTCTCACTATACCAGACTATGGAGTCGATTATGAAACAATATAAAAGCTACAAAATTCCTTCATTACGGGTTCGGCGCAAAAGCTGAAATTCTTTTCTCACCAATGTTATTATGTGTGTGATATCACTTGTACGACGTGGAAAAGTTTTAAGCTATATTGCAAAAATGATGTTAGCATGTTTTTTTAAAAACACACAGGGATTGGCCTATGGGAACAATCGTATACATATCACATAACGATTTTACGTTACAATTATTGCGTCTCAATTGGCTAAGCTCTTACTATGTCGAAATATCCAATGATGGTTGTACGCAATCTTCAAACGATACGCGGATAAATTCCTTCGAGAGATACCAGAAAAACAACTGGCACTCTGATACGTTTTGTTCAACTACAACTTCCAATCCGAGTGAAATGTGGCGCCCAAAATATGACACTAAGGAATTTACCAGGTGCTGATAATAAGTTAGATATATTTGACAAAGCCAGGGTCTAGGCAGCCTAAAAATCCTTAATATGATCAAACTATATATATGTATGTCCAAATATGTATATACATACAAGCAGGCATGTATGTATATACATATTTGGTTATTAATCAATATGCATGCAACGAAGAATTATCTTTAAATTTAGTCCTTTAGGTTAGATAACGTATCTTTGGGAACTGGGCAACGGCGGAACCACTGCCAATATTATTTCTTCCT